>CAMZMU010000066.1:1609284-1927559 GCA_947311845.1 Poa pratensis | reverse complement strand
TCTTGGCCCAGAGGGGTCCGAGGTATCCCGTTGGCATGGGCCGAGGTTCATAATCCGAGCTATGATCAGCCGACCTAACTACCTCGGTGCTATGGTTTATTGTGAGTGCAGGAGAAGCTATTTGAAGGAAGTAATGTCCGACCTGGTCGGATCTTAAGTACAAGACCCGAGGTAAGGAGCGGGAGCAAGACCCGAGCTAACCAAGGCAAGGCCGTAGGTCGGGCAGGAGTCAATGCTCCTGTCACTTCCCGCCTGACACGGGAGCGTCTGTCACGGAGCCTGGCAGAGGCGTGCCCCGGGTTCGGCGGGGCTGCACGTCTCTGACCGCTGACCACGCGAGATGGGGAAAAGGCTACGAGGTAGCACGGCGTGGCTACGTCTGTCTCTGTCAGAGGAGACATGCTAGCTCTGCCGTTATGCAGCAGGGATGGGCAGGCCATGTCTTGTCCCTGACAGGAGTACGATGATGACCAAAGCAGAGGCATGGCAACAGTGTTCAGCGAGGGGCACAACGGTAACTCGGCTGGCCTATATATGGGCTTCACCCCTCCTGCTTGGGGATCGATCGAGGGAGGAAGGATATACAGAGAGGAACCCGGACATCAAGCAGAGGAGCTCGGAGTTCCTTTTCCCCCTTGTAGCTTCATCTTCTACCTCAAGTTCTCACCATTGTATCATCACAGCTCGAGGAGCAGCTTGTACTTGTCACCTTGAGCTATACACGAGTAGGATAGTGCTGCAGTAGGGGTGTTACCTCCACAAGAGGGCCCCGAAGCAGGGTACATCGGTGTGCTTTGTGTTCTTGGTTTCTTGGTTTCTCGTTCGTGTTCTTGCGGTTTCTTGCGTGTTCTTGCTTGTGCACTTCTTGAGTGCATAAACCCTCCCCGGATTCCCCCAACGACCATTCGGCCCCATCTTAGCCATACCTATGGCATCTGCCGTGATCCCACCACGACAGTTGGCGCCCACCGTGGGGCAGATTGAGGCGTTGGAGGGAGTTTACATCCGGACGGGCTCAGGCGAGCGTGTTCTTTCCGGGCTTATCGCCAAGATCGGTGAGTTCACCTTCATCAGCGACAATGCGGGGTGTTTCGCCGGCAAGCCCTTCCCCGAGCATGGCTTCACCATGATGCTTGGCAGCTTCGTCACCTACGTTGCTGTCGAGGTTGTTCGCGAGTACCCGGAGCAGGTGCTCGTGGACGACGAAACTCCTCTCCTCGCGGCTTTAGGTCGGCGTATCACTCGCCCCGAGAGCTGCGTGGAGGTGATGATGACGGTCCGGTTGATGCCGCTGGCAAAGTAGATGCCAGCAAATCCAAGCCGGCCGAGGTTGCTAAGGTGAGATCTGCAAAGCCCAGGCTAGAGAAAGAGTTGCCTGGTACCCCCGAGGTGCAGGGCCGAGGTGCGACCCTAGTAGAGATAGTGGAGACCTGGCAGACCCAGTAATCCAGGAGTGGATGTAGTAGTGACTGTGGCCGACCTAGAGGCAAAGCGTGTCCTGTTGCAAAAGGAGGCTGTAGCAATGATGACAGCTAGAGATGAGTTCAATAGAGATATGCGTGAGTACAATGCAGCGAATGGCTTCACCCCGGTAGCAGCTGATACAAATAGGGGAGCCGAGGTGCGGCAGAGAGGCAAGGGGCTCAATGATGAGATAACAGGGAGGCTCGACCTACCACCTCGGCTAGGAGTGAGAGTCGCGTGTCGACTGGAAGGCCGGTATATAGTTCCCCTGCTAAGAACCTCAGAGCTGCCGAGGCAGGCAGGGCCGAGCTATCCGGGTTGACTGGAGATGCATGGCGCGTGCGCAGCAGAAGCGAGTCAATGAATTAGTGTATGTAGCTAACCAGCAGAATGAGGCTCTCCGCAGAGCATATGCCGGGGCTGGTGATTCACAGATGGTTTATTCAGCTAGGCCAGTTAGTCAGGTGTCCAAGGGGCAAGCCTCGTCTCCACTCGTCGGAGGAGCCGATCGAGCCCGGAGTGTCACCTCGGGTCAGAACAAGCAGCTGCAGATGTATGATCCGGTGTTAGCAGCAAAGCAGAAGGTGGGCCAGGGCAATGCTAGCCGAGCTAAGGGAAACCCCGGCCAAGGTAATGCAAGCCGAGCTAAGGGTAACTCCGGTCAGGGAAATCAGAATGGCGGGCAAGCAGCGTCGGCTGGCCGAGGTAAACCACCTCCGCCCCGAGGTATCAGCAACAACCCGGCCGGGGGCAATATCAGCGAGAGCCGGAGTATGTTCAGCAACCTCAGAATGTCGGTCAAGGCGATGACCGATATGATGATGGAGACTCGGCCATGGCGCGAGCGGATACCACAGAGTGGATGGGGCGTTGGGACCTCGGATAGGAGCTCGGATGTTAGCTCCGGGCGATGTTCGTAACAAGCTGGATAGAATCTACTTGTCCGAGCAGTTGGAGGAGGAAGGCCCTCCTGGTCCGGCGTGTTTCGGACCTCGGATCATGAAGGAGCCACCACCGCCAGTATCTCAGTTCCAGTTAGGTCGGAACACCAAGCCATACAACGGGAGCACCAAGCCGCAAGATTGGCTGACAGATTATGTATCCTCGGTGCACATAGCGGGGGGCAATCGCCGATGGGCGGTCCGGTATCTCCCGCACATGTTGGAAGGTCCAGCTCGGATCTGGCTGAATAATTTGCCGGAGTATAGTATCAACTCCTGGATAGACTTGGAGCTGGCGTTTAACAGCAACTTTGCTAGTACATACAAGAGGCCAAACCGACCTCAGCTCCTGGCAGCATGTAAGCAAGATGATCATGAAACTGACCGAGAATTCTTAACTCGGTGGAGCAATGTTCGGAATTCCTGTGAAGGAGTTGTAGAGGCACAGGCCATTTCCTGGTTTGCAGATGGTTGTCGACATGGCAGCATGCTGTGGCAGAGGCTCCAAAGAGATATGCCGAAATCCCTAGCAGAGACAATCCGGATTGCAGATTCTTATGCTCTGGGTGATCCGATGCAGCCAGCAGCAGAGGCAGTGGCACGTAACAGAAGGAGGGAGCCAATAAACAACCGGCTCGGACCAAGGTGTAATGACCGCCAAGAGTTCGGACAAAAGAGGAGGGAGCCGGACTACCCATACACCTCGAACCAAGTTGCAGCGGTGAACCCGGATCAGCCCGGAGCTGGAGGTGTCCAGAGGCCGAAAATCAATGGTCCGGCATTTAGTCCGAACCCGGAGCCACCCTTGACTTATGAAGCGATGTTAGATGGTCCTTGCCGTTACCATACGACCGACCCGCGCAAGCCAGCCAACCATTCAACCCGGCAGTGCAGCTGGAACCACAGAATCAGAGAAGAAGGGGCGAAGGCCGGAGGAAACAGAGGAGGACCACCTCAGAGATTTCAGCCGAGGTCCCACCCGAATCTGTCCGGAGCAAATGTTACCCCGATAACCACTGCACCTCCTCCGAGGCCTGCAGCAGCAAGGCCCGTGAATGTTGTGAATGTCCGAGGTAATAACAACAATAATGGTGCCGGACCAATCAGCAGTATGAATACCCCGGAAATGACTATAGAGAGGCTCATGCGAGCTATGTGGTCTTTGTGACCGAGCCAACTGACAAGAAGAGTGTGCAGAGGCGTGCCATGGAGGTGAATGCAGTAATGCCGGTGGTGCCGACCTATATGAACTGGTCTGAGCAGGAGATCACTTGGAGCAGGAAAGATACACCTCGGATCATGCCGAGCCCTGGAAAGTATGCCCTGGTGGTAGATCCGACGTTGTGTGGGCCTACAACAATGTGAGGTTTACCCGAGTTCTGGTGGACAATGGCAGTGCCATCAACATCATGTACCGAGACACAATGGTGAAATTGGGCATATCGCCAAATCAGTTGATGCCGAGCAGTTGTACTTTTCATGGGATTGTGCCTGGCGTTTCCTGTGCACCCATGGGCAAGATATGGGTGGATGTAGCATTTGGAACCAAGGATAACTGCCGAGTTGAGAGTATCGAGTTCGAGGTGGTGGACTTGGAGAGTGCATACCATGCATTGCTTGGAAGGCCGGCTCTGGCCAAGTTCATGATTTCCACCCATGTTGCATACCTGAAGATGAAAATGCCGGGGCCTAATGGGATCATATCCATCTCGGGTGACTACAAGCGAGCCATTCAGTGTGCCTCGGCGGGGTCTAATCTGGCCGAATCTTTGGTGATCGCAGCGAGAAGAAGAAGCTGCATCAAGTGGTGGCAATGGCGCAGTCACACAGCTCGGCATGTCCGGACTGATGAGCCCGGACTCAACTGCAGCATTCGAGGTGCCCAAGGAGACCAAGAAGATCCCCATTGACCCGGAGCACCCGGAGCGCATGGCCCTCATTGGGACCGGGCTGGGCGAGAAATAGGAAAGCGAGCTCTGTCACTTCCTCCGTGAGAATCGGGATATCTTTGCATGGTCGGCTAAGGACCTGCCTGGTGTTCCGAGGGAGTTGGCAGAGCACTCTTTATTTGTCAGGCCGGAGGTGAAACCGGTGAGGCAACCGACCCGTCGTCTCTCAGACGACCGAAGACAAGTGGTGCTGGACGAGCTGGCTAAGTTGCTTGCAGCCGGGTTCATTATGGAGGTGCTGCATCCGGACTGGATATCCAATCCGGTCTTGGTGGAAAAGAAGAAAGACGAGCCAGCCGTGGTCAAGGTGTGGCGCATGTGCATTGACTTCACTAACCTCAACAAGGCGTGCCCGAAAGATCCGTTTCCATTACCTCGGATTGATCAAGTGATTGATTCCACTGCTGGTTGTGAACTGTTGTCTTTTATCGATGCGTACTCTGGTTTTCACCAGATACCACTGAACCCGAAGGATCAAATAAAGACTGCTTTTATTACCCCGTATGGGGCGTATTGCTATCGTGTCATGTGTTTTGGTCTGAGGAATGCCGGGGCAACTTATCAGAGGTGTATGCAGAAATGCCTGCACTCTCAAATGGGCAAAAATGTGCAAGTGTATGTCGATGATATCGTCATCAAAACTAAGGAGAAACGTACTCTCCTCGAGGATCTCGAGGAGACATTTGTGAATTTGAGAAAATATCGGTTGAAGCTTAACCCGGACAAGTGCACCTTTGGTGTCCCGGCTGGAAAGTTGCTTGGATTCCTGGTGTCTAGCCGAGGTATCGAGGTTAACCCGGCCAAGATCCGAGCTATTGAGAACATGAAATTACCGAAGTGTTTGAAAGATGTGCAGAAATTCACAGGGTGCCTAGCCTCGTTGAGCCGATTTGTAGGTCGGCTGGGAGAAAAAGCCTTACCTTTGTACCAGCTCATGAAGAAAAGTACCGGGTTTACATGGACCCCGCAGGCCGACGTGGCGTTCAATGAGCTAAAAAATGTTGTCCACCGCTCCGGTGTTGGCGTCACCATTGCACAATGAGCCGATGTTACTTTACATTGCGGCCACAAACCGAGTTGTAAGTGTGGCAGTGGTGGTGGAGCGCGAAGAAGGTGGCAGGTCGGTGCAGAGACCGGTGTATTACTTGAGCGAGGTGATCTCTACCTCGAAGCAGAATTACCCTCACTACCAGAAGATGACGTATGGTGTCTACCTGGCGGTCAAGAAGTTGAAGCATTATTTCCAGGAGCATCCCATGACGGTGGTGTGCGAAGCTCCAATCTCGGAGATCATCGGGTGCAAAGATGCAACTGGCCGAGTTGCCAAATGGGCGATTGAGGTGTCTCCATATGCACCACATTATGAGAGAAGAGATGCAATTAAATCCCAGGCGCTGCCGGACTTCTTTTGTGATTGGGCCGAGATGCAGTATGAGCCACCCAGGCCGGACTATAATTATTGGAAAATGCATTTTGATGGGTCCAAGACAAAGATCGGGCTGGGGGCTGGAATAGTCCTCACCTCGCCGAAGCGAGATCAGCTGAAATACGTGCTGCAGATTCATTTCTCAGCATCAAACAATGTGGCGGAGTATGAGGCCTTAATCCATGGACTCAATGTGGCGAAGGAGATCGGTATCCGGCGTATGGAATGCTTCGGCGATTCCGACCTGGTGGTGCAACAATCTTCTGGAACTTGGGATGCTCTGGATGCCAACATGGCGTTATATCGGTTCCATGTGCAAAAGATATCCGGGTTCTTTGAAGGGTGTGAATACAGCATATACCTCGGACAGAAAATAATGCTGCCGACGTGTTGTCAAAGCTCGGTTCATCTAAAGAGGCAGTACCACCTGGAGTAGCCCTGAATCACTTGAGAACTCCTTCAATCAAACCTTCTCCTGAATCCGAATCTATTTTCATCCCGGCGGAGCAAGAGTCCGGACCTGTTCCAATGGAGGTAGACGTCGGATGC
Organism: Poa pratensis; assembly: GCA_947311845.1. Taxonomy (NCBI): domain Eukaryota; kingdom Viridiplantae; phylum Streptophyta; class Magnoliopsida; order Poales; family Poaceae; genus Poa; species Poa pratensis. Next base: position 1,921,230 of record CAMZMU010000066.1, on the reverse strand, counting down.
GTTTGGTCGGACCCGGGGACTGCGTGGCAGAGCTCGGGGACTGCGCACCGAACCTCGGGGACTGCTCGTAAAGACTCGGGGACTGGTCGCAGGATGGTGGAGGAAATAATGGAGGAGATTATGGTGGCCGAACCAATGGAGGTGGACGAGAAATTTTTCCTTTGCACCCAGTGCCGGAGTGGGCGGAGCAAATCATGAAGTTCATAACAGAGGGAAGCTTGCCAAGTGACACAACCGAGGCTAGGAGAATCCAAAGGAGGGCAAAGGCGTACACCATCATCAACAAGGAGCTCTATAAAAGAAGCGTAACCGAGGTGTTGCAACGGTGTGTCGAGCCAGCTGAAGGCAAGGAGATGCTTTTGGAGATCCACCAAGGAGAGTGTGGCATCATTGCAGCACAAGAGCTCTGTGGCCAAGGTGTTCCGCCATGGGTTCTATTGGCCCACTGCTCTTGCTGATGCAGAGGACATAGTCCGGAGATGTGAAGGATGCCAAAGGTTTGCCAAGCACGCATATGCCAGCCTCGGCGCTCAAAACAATTCCTATCACTTGGCCGTTTGCGGTATGGTGTTTGGATATGGTGGGAGAGTTCAAACCAGCCGAGGTAACATGACGCACATACTGGTGATGGTGGACAAGTTCACCAAATGGATCGAGGTGAAACCAATCCGGAAGTTGGATGGTCATTCAGCAGTGACTTTCTTGAAGGAATCATTCTACGATATGGGTACCCCCATAGCATTATCTCGGACAATGGCACAAACTTTGCTGTTGGAGAATTTGCTCGGTTTTGCATGGACAAGGGAATCCGGCTGGACATAGCCTCGGTGGCACATCCGGAGTCTAATGGACAAGTGGAAAGATCAAATGCTCTAGTGTTGGCCGGCATCAAGGCTCGGCTCATTGAACCACTGCTGAAAACGCCGGGTGTTGGATAGATGAATACCAGCAGTACTGTGGGGTCTAAGGACCACGCCAAATCGATCAACTGGCTATACGCCATTTTTTATGGTCTATGGGGCAGAAGCTATGCTACCCACTGACATCGAATATGATGCGCCCAGAGTGGCAATGTACACTGAAGCCGAGGCAAAAGAGGCTCGGGAGGATGCAGTAGATCTGCTTGAGGAAGCTAGAGAATTGGCCTCATCTCGGTCAGCAATATACCAACAAGGTCTCCGACGTTATCATAGCCGGAGTGTCAACCCTCGTGTGTTTCACGAGGGAGATTTGGTGCTGAGGCTGGTGCAGCGCAAGAAAGGTCGGCACAAGTTGTCACCTCCATGGGAGGGACCGTTCATTGTGAGCCGAGCTCTGCTCAATGATTCGTACTATCTTATAGATGCGCAGGAACCAAGGAAAGATGGGCTGGACAACCCCGGATCAGAGGTCAGGCGACCATGGAATATAGCTCTACTCCGACCTTTCTACTCATGAAGGGCGCAATGTATGTGCCTCGGTTAATCCTTAATGAAATGTCGGCACTCCGAGGTTGAAGCTCGGGGACTGCCTCGCTTGTGCTTGTGTTTTATTTCTGTTTGTCAATTTCGTTCATATGCCGAACTATTTTGAACCTCGTCTCAAACTTCAAGTAATGTATGCTGTGTAACTAATCTTGTGACTCGACTGACGAACGCCGAAATGGTAGTCAAGAGCAAAGATGAAAAAACGTGGGAAACATGAAAATGGACTCGGGGACTCGGTCCAAAAGTATAGTTCGGCATGTGTCGTTTACTAACCCCTGTCTTTACCTTTCATTTATGTCGGATGATTTTGAAACACACCTCGACATTTGCTAAGTACTGTATGCTATAAACAACAATCTTGTGACTCGACTGTCGAACGCCAAAATGGTAGACAAGAGCAAAGAATGCCAAGTATAGTAAACACGAAAGTGAACTCGGGGACTCGTTCCAAAAGGGTTCGGCATAAATTTTAGAAAAGCATGGTTCGGATAGCAAGATAATAGTACTGGTAGCAAGGCAAACTACTTAAGTGTATATTACATCTGCACCCGGCATACCGGGGATTTAATGTTTTTCTGAGACAAGTTCAGGCCTCGGAACCAGAGACCTCGGTCGCCGAAGTTGTGGTAGTGGGGACCTCGGAAGCAGGAGCCTCGGGCGCAGGAACAACCTCGGGCGCAGGAACAACCTCGGTCGCGGAAGCAACCTCGGTTGTTGGAGTGGATGCCGGGGTGTCCGTCACGTCGGGGGAGATCACCTCGGTGGCTACGGCTTTGCCGGACTTGCCCTTGGGGTTCGGAGGTTCGTCGAAGTTGAAGTCATCATCAGAATCTCCGGCCACCTCGGTTGTTTTGCCGGCCTTGCCCTTGGAGCTCTCAGGCTCGTCGAAGTCAATTTCCTCGCCGTCAGAGCCTTCTTCACCGGACTCTTCCTCGTCCGAGCTCTCTTCATCCTCAGAATAGAGGCGCCCTTCATCAAAGGTCCGGGTGTTTGCATAACTAGCAAAGAGGTCGGCTGCTGCTTGGCGTTTCTCAATGCCATCAGGAGTGGTGTTCCAAGGAGAGCCCTGCGCAGGGAGGTAACCGTGTGGATCTCAACAGATTCATACCAAGACAGCACGAACACCAGGGCCTTGTCCGCTCCAGCCCGAGCTGATGAGCATCTCCACTCCCGAAGTCTAGCCTCGGCTCCTTTCAGCTTCGTGGCGAGCTCGTCGATGCAAGTGGGAGTCTTAACCTTGGGCCAGAGGGCACGATGGACCTCGATGGCAGCATCAACCAGTTTAGTTCCAATGGCCCTGAGCGGCCTGATCCGAGCATTAAGGGCGACAAGGTGGTCCTGGATATCCCAGCTTTCGCCGAGGGTTTCTGTCTCAGCCCTCTTTGCCCGAGCTGCTTGAACTTCTCGGATAGCTTTGTCCTTGGAGTGCTCAAAATTCTCTGAAGAAGACAAAAAGGCTGTCGCTGAAATAAGGCATACGGTGGCACGGGGTGTAGGTCGGCAGAAAATAAGGAAAAGGGAAAAGAAACTTACTGTCCATTTGGTGATTAATCCGAGTGAGCTCGGACAACCAGCTTTTCGATATAGCTCGGAGGCGATAAGTTCGGTTTCGGCCGAGGTGGCGCGGTTCTCCAGGGTCTTGGCAAGCTCTTGCTGCTGTTCGGCGGCCTGGTCTTTGACCTTCATAGCGTCCTCCACAGCAGTTTGGCTTCATTAGCCCGGTTCAGCTCTTGTTGCAGCCGAGCTATTTCATCTTCGGCTGTCTTCAACTTGGAGGCAATCTTTGTCGCTCTGCTCCTTTGCGGATAGAAGAGTCCGGTGAGACTTCTTCAGTGTGTTGTGATCCAGCAGGAGGTTCTTGAAGATTTTGGTCCGAGCATTGTTGCACTCCTGAAAAAATAGAGAGATCAGTTCGGCGGAAAGAGATTTGACACGAATATTGAAAAGTTACATTTCGAAGAATCCGAGGTCTTTTTAGCACCCGAGGCCCAATTGAGTCCCGGGGACTCGGCGTTGGCCTCGGGGACTCAGCATGGGAGAAATGACAAGTTTTTGAGATTCAAGCCGAGCAATTTTAACTCGGTGGAGTGTCAATTGCTCAACCCGAATCTCGGGGACTGGGAATAGTGTATGTTTGTCATTTGGTTTCAAAGGAAGAAAGAGAGTTGCGTAAAGAAACTTACCGAGGCCTTCTTGCTGCAATCAAGGACCGCAGTCTGCATGTTGTAAATGGACTGGAGCACGGCGCTAGGTCCAACTGGATGCTCAGAGGTCGGTTAGAGGAGACCTCGGCAGTGTCAGCCGAGTTCCAGTCCATGTCGTAGTGCTTCTCCGAGCCTAAGCTGTTCCCGCTCTTGGTCCGGAGTTGCCCGACCTCCCAGCTGCTGATGTTCGGCTGGATGGTAGCAGCGAAAAGAGCTCGGGAGGTGGCGACCTGAGAGCTCGAAGGCGCGGTCTTGGTCAAGGTGGACTTCGGCGCGGGAACATGCGGCACCAGTTGGGTGCTCGCAGCCTTGGGGCCCGGTGGCGGTGGCGGCATCGGAGTTTGCTGTGGCTGTGTGGGGGGCTCAACATTTGGAGCGAGTCTTTCTGCTGCTGCTGAAGCTTTTGCTTCTGCAGTCGTTGTTGTTGTTGCTTCTTCTGCTGCTGTTGCTGCTGGTTGCGCGCAGCTTGAGACTTGGGGGAGAGCCGAGGCTCCAGCACGGTCTTAGCCGGAGTCTTGGCGCGATCTGTCTCCGCATCCTTCTGAGGACGCGGAGGAGTCTGATCTCGGCGGGGAGCGGAGTGTCCCAGGCCGGAGTCAGAGCTCGGCGGTGGAAGTTCGGCGGAGGTGACACGCACCGGGGAGGAGATGGTCCTCTCCGGGCTGCGGATGTCACGGACCGTTCTGGAGGAGAGGCTCTGGCGGGGCTGCCGAGGTTAACCTCGACCTCGGTTGTCTGAGATTCAACCACTGGAGGCAGTGGTGAATGTATCGAGCTGTGGCTCTGTTTGATCTGCCGAGCCGGGCTAGACGAAAAAGAAAAGATTAAGTTAGAGTATAAAAACTTAACCTCGGAACAGCGTGAAAGGTAAAAAGGAGCAAGGTGACTTACGCATCTTCCTCCACGGGGCCTCGTTTCTTGTGCCTCGCCGAGGTCTTCTTGGCACGCTTGGCTTTGGGCGCTGCAGTCTCCGAGGTCTTGGAAGCCTCGGCATCCGAGGTACCGGGTCCTGAGCGCTTCCGGGAAGCTGCAGACGCTGGATGAAAGTTCTTATATGTTGGAGGAGCATACGAAATTGGAATAACATTGACAGGTTCCAGAATTTGGCAATCGTCATCGTCATCATCGGGCCAATCCTGGATGGACGATCGAACTGGTGGGCGGTGCGATGGGCAACCGCGAGTCTTACCCGAGGTGGCCTTGGGAATAGGGAGGTGATCCTCATTGTCCGGATCTTCAGCCTCGGCGGCGGCCGGAATAGGCAGGTCGGGAGTCCACTCCTTAGAAGAAAGGGGGCCATCCTCGATTTCCTGTCGAGTGAACTTCTGCAGAGGTGGCAAGTAAAACCGAGTTAGCACAAGAATCAATACAAGGTCGGGGTGAAAATGAAACCGAGGAATATTATACGTCGGGTAAGGTACACTTACTTGGGGTGGAAGGTGATCTCGGTCATAGGGCTTGACACCCCATTTCCACTTATCGGGCATGGTGGTCTTGGCGATGGCCCGGATGCGCCTCTTCACTTCGGAGTCATCGAGTTCATGAGTGCTATTCCGGGTGGGGTCATAGCGACCACTCATGTGGCAGATCTTATGGGCCCGCGCTTGTAGAGGATTAACTCGGCGGGTGATCATGGTGCGCAAAATGTCATCTGCTCCCCAACTTTTCTCCTGGAGGGACATCATGGTTTGGTGGATCAGTAGAACCTCGGGAGCGTCGGGTGCAGGCTCGTAATCCCAGTTGAGTTGGGCAGTAGGGGCTCCGATGGTGAACTCCGGCAAGTTGATGAGGTCTTCGGTGCCCGGGTTCTTCACATAGAAGAAGGAGCGTTGCCATTTTCGGCAGGAGTCCAGGCCCTGAATCCGAGGAAACTCAGAGAGGCGCCGAGGTGAAATCGAGGCCGCCCCGCAAGCGGTCATCTCCTTGTCCACGACCTTCTTGTTCGGGACACTTTGTTTCTTGAGCTGGAAGTACTTGGCCCAGGACTCGATGCTTGGCCATAATCCGAGGTAACCCTCGGAAAAGTTGCGTAGGCCGAAAGTTGGAGGATGGCATTGGCGGGCAGGTGGTGTGGTTGTAGCCCAAAGGTGTCCAAGAAATCCCGGAAGAATTTCCCGGCCGGGAGCCCGAAACCACGTTCGAAGTGATCCAGGAAGACGACCCGCTCCCCGGATTCCACCTCGGGTTCGATATCTTCTTTCTTCGGAACCCGGCAGATGAGTTTGGCCGGGATCCGCCGTGAATCTCGGAGCCACTTGATGTCGACCTCCGTGACATCAGATCCCTCCCAGCTACCTCGTTCTCCAGGTGCTCCTTCCTCGGCGTGATCCGAGGCAGAAGACATGTTGACGCTTTCCTGCAGAAGAGGGAGGTTCAACCGGGGTAAGTACCTCGGACAGTTCAGGATAGCCGGGGTAAATACCTCGGATCATGCGGGACAGCCGGGCTAAAGGATTTAGGCGGGAAACACGTTTCTACCACTGCGAGATACTAGCAAAGATCTACCGATGAGCTAAAAAGGAAAATAAACTCAAGTTCGTCAAGGGGCAAAACTAAGAGGACAGCGCGGTGGATGTATCTGAAACGAGTCTAGGTGAGATCTAAAGTGCTAAAAGATGCGAAAGTGGAGCATCGGGTTCATCAAGTTCATCGGATTCATCAAGTTCATCGGATTCATCAAGATCCTCGAGTTCATCGAAGGATGAACATGTTCATGGCCATGGAGGGGAAACGAAGAACTCACCGGGAAGAACGCGAAGGATCGGCGGCGAGTCGACGGCGCAAGGTGCAGCGCGCGTACTCCGGTGCGGCGAGGCGCTCGACGGCGGTGCGGAACGCTGCTGCAGAACGGCGGTGTGGCGGCGCAAGGTGCGGTGCACGTCACCAGCGAGAGCTCGACGGCGGCGCTGGAAGCGGAGGGCACGGAGCAGCGGGCGAGTGGGGAAGAAGAAGAAACTCCCCCTGGGCCCCTATTTATAACCGCGTGCGGTAACTGCGCACTACCGCGCGGTTACCGGGAGGACGCGGGATCGTGTGCGGGCGAGCGTGCAGTTGCGGCAGTTGTGGCCGCACGATCGGCCACATCGTGGGCCACAGGACGGCAACCGCCAGCGCCGGATTTTCTGTGCTGGTCAGCGCGAGAACCGAGGGGTCGTGGGCGGTCAAGTTGGTCAAGTACTTGAGTGCGCGTGTGCACTGTTTGGTGGGTCCGGCTGACGAAGGCGGCGTGTGGTCAGGACCTGTCTTTCAAAGGTCCGGATTTCGAGGTCCGGGCAGAGATTCTTCGCCACGTGCCTCGGAAAATCTTGAGGCAAGATTGTGCTGAGTCAAGCAGCTCGGAAAGTTCAGATCGCATATCAACCTCGGATTAGATTATGGTCTGTGGGAAGTACCTCGGCGGAGCTATATTTGAGGTCGGTTTTAGAGGTGGTGCCTTGCTTATTTTGAACCTGCTACGGCCCTCCATCCGAGGTCGTAGGACCGCACCAGCTTCGGGGACTAATGTCGGGGGGCTACCCCCGGGTAGGGTCAAGGCTTGGCATAAGTTGAGTTTAAAGGTGTGCCGAGGTACGGAAAGGGCCGAGCTGCTTGGGCCTGGGAGTGTCCGAGCTTCATCTTGACCTGGAGAATGTAAAGGCCGACCTATCTTGGCCCAGAGGGGTCCGAGGTATCCCGTGGGCATGGGCCGAGGTTCATAATCCGAGCTATGATCAGCCGACCTAACTACCTCGGTGCTATGGTTTATATGGTGAGTGCAAGACCCGAGGTAATGTCCGAGGTGGTCGGATCTTAAGTACAAGACCCGAGGTAAGGAGCGGGAGCAAGACCCGAGCTAACCAAGGCAGGAGGCCGTAGGTCGGGCAGGAGTCAATGCTCCTGTCACTTCCCGCCTGACACGGGAGCGTCTGTCACGGAGCCTGGCAGAGGCGTGCCCCGGGATCGGCGGGGCTGCACGTCTCTGACCGCTGACCACGCGAGATCCGGGGAAAAGGCTACAAGGTAGCACGACGTGGCTGCGTCCTGTCGCTGTCAGAGGAGACAGGCTAGCTCTGCCGTTATGCAGCAGGGGATGGGCAGGCCATGTCTTGTCCCTGACAGGAGTACGGTGATGACCAAAGCAGAGGCATGGCAACAGTGTTCAGCGAGGGGCACAACGGTAACTCGGCTGGCCTATATAATGGGCTTCCACCCCTCCTGCTTGGGGATCGATCGACCAAGGGAGAGAAGGATATACAGAGAGGAACCCCGGACTCAAGCAGAGGGAGCTCGGTGTTCCTTTTCCCCCCGTTGTAGCTTCATCTTCTACCTCAAGTTCTCACCATTGTATCATCACACAGCTCGAGGAGCAGCTTGTACTTGTCACCTTGAGCTATACACCGAGTAGGATAGTGCTGCAGTAGGGGTGTTACCTCCACAAGAGGGCCCCGAAGCAGGGTACATCGTGGTGTGCTTTGTGTTCTTTGTTTCTTGGCTTCTCGTTCGTGTTCTTGCGGTTTCTTGCGTGTTCTTGCTTGTGCACTTCTTGAGTGCATAAACCCTCCCCGGATTCCCCCAACGACCATTCGGCCCCATCTTAGCCATACCCATGGCATCTGCCGTGATCCCACCACGACAGGCGCCGCGGACGTCGACGGCGGCGGCGGGGCGCGGCGTGGGTCGGCGGCGTGGGTCGGGCAGCCTGACGACGTAAATTCGCTCCGGCGTCCGCGCTGGGTCCTTAGGCGTTTCTGGGAATGAATCGGGGAAGGAGAAGAGGCCGTGGCAGTTATACCAGGCCTCATTGGTCCCGGTTGCTGCCATGAACCGGGACCAATGCCTCATTGGTCCCGGTTCATAGCAGCAACCGGGACCAATGCCCAGGCAATTAATGCCAGATTCGCTCGCACGTATATGGACTAATTGGTCCCGGTTCTTCGTATAAACCGAGACCAAAGAGTCCTTTTTCAAAATTATTTCAAACTTTTCAGTTATGAATGTTGTTCCCGCCTTTTTTCTTATTTAGGTGTTTGAATATGAATTTCACATGGTTTTGAATCTGAAAAGACTTTCAACATCAAAAGTGTTTAAATTTGAATAAACAATCCAAAACATTTTCTGTTTTCTAAAATAATTATTCTAATTATACAAACTATTAACCATTTTGACATTTTCAATTAAAAATGCATTAACTTTATTGCATATTTTGAATTGACAAAACTTTCAACGTGAAAAGTGTTTGAATTTGTATAAATAATCCAAAATCAATTTTATATTATTGTTGTCATTTTCAATTTAATATGGATAAATTCATATCTTTTAATCCGTAAGTCGAAATTCGACAAATAATCCGTAAGCAGAAGTAAATGCAGAACAATTTCAGTGAACCTATATTTGTAAGATGAATGTTTGGTGTTGTAAAATGCAGAAGAAACCAGATAAAAATTATTAATTCATTTATGTTTTGCATAACTAACTCAAAACCGGATTACTTATTCAGATGCTAAAGATCATTAGTTGGAAATGCAGAGATAAAGAATACATTTTACACGATCGTCATCGTAGATAGACAAACATTTTACACGATCGTCATCGTATATAGACGAACCATTTGTCCTAACCAACGATGTGGCTCAGGTTAGTCATACTCCTGCCTAGTCCTATAATACTCGTCCTCGTAGTCGTCGTAGTCGCCGCCGTCGTCGTCGCTATCGTCGGGCGGCGCTCGCCTGGACTGGAAGCGAGGGTAGCGCAGGCGGGGGTTATCGCCGGCCGTGATGTAGTTCATGACGCTCTGGAGAGTCCGGCCGCTCCACCAGAGCCGACGGCCGGCCTCGTTGAAGTTCGAAGGAGGCGGGCCGTCCTCCTCGTACCTGGCGAGCGCCCTCTCACGCCGATTGATGAAGAAGGCATCCCAAGTCGGGCGGTAGTCGGGATGCCAGCGGGGATCCATCCGCTGCGCCGGAGTGAGCTCGAGGTAGTAGTGGTTCATGATGGCCGCCCGGCGCCCAAACCTTGAGGGACAGGAGGGACCGGCACGCCTCCGGTGCTCAGCCTCCAGCCGGCGGGGATGTCGTAGCCGGGCGGGCAGGGGTAGTTCGAGGCCCAAAGTGCCTCCACCTCCGAGTAGGTTAGAGTGGGTATGGTGGAAGCCATGGGAGAGTGATGAGGTTGCAGATATGAGTTTAGATGTGCTATGCCAATGGAGGCCATGCATGACTACATATATATAGTAAGAATCCCACCAATAAGGAAGAAGCACACGGATCGTGTGTTTCTTTCGAGCGCTTGTGAGCCGTTGGATCAGGGGTGTGTTTCTTTTGAGGGATTGTGAGCTGTTGGATCAGCAGTATCACGACCACTTCGTGAGCCACATGACCCGGTTGGTGTTACCAACCGGGACTAAAGAAGCACACGGATCGTGTGTTTCTTTCAAGCGCTTGTGAGACGTTGGATCAGGGGTGTGTTTCTTTTGAGGGATTGTGAGCTGTTGGATCAGCAGTATCACGACCACTTCGTGAGCCACATGACCCGGTTGGTGTTACCAACCGGGACTAAAGAAGTACACGTACCCTATATATAGCCCCCCTCCTGGACATGTTCAACACTCAGTGTCTACTCATTGTACTTCATTTTGGCAGTACACGGGTAGCAGAGAGCAAGATTTCTGAGAGGCAGGAGTTCCTAGAGCGGAGGCTGAAGGTGAACCCTCCCCTCGGTCGGATCCAAGCAGCGGCAAGGCGCTTTGATGATTAGCAACATCTCCAACACTTGTTCGGACGGTTGCAAATCATCAGAGACGTCTTGCCGCTGTTTGGATCGAAGGCCGATTTGCCGTCTCACGAGCCACCGGTGGGCTGTATGACGGGGAAACCGTGTGTTTTGGGCGTGTTTTTACCAAGGTGCTGCCCTCTCCCTCCCCTACCTAGGTGTTTGATCAAATTCCCCACTCATTTTTTCAGATCTCGGCGACGATGTCCCGGTTGGTGGATGGTTCTTCATAGGGATCCTTCTCACGTGAGTATTGACCCTGTGATGGTTCCTGCTCTTTGGGTGCGCAGCGCCGGCCGCTCAGCACCCCGTGGCTTAGGACCCGACAAAAGTTAGTGATATTATTCGTGATGTATTATGGTTAAATAAAAATGGACCCGAGCTATGTATTATGGTTTTCACCACATAAAGGTTTAATACATTACTACACATCACATAAAGGTTTAATACATTACATTGATTTACATAAATGCCATGAACCCTTCTTCGCGTATGTCCCTGGCCTATGATCGCTTCGGCCGTAACCATGGAGCATCTTCATTATTTAACGGGATGCTTGGGTCAGTTTTCACTGTGAAGGGCGGAATTTCATCAAACTTATCATAATCTGCTGACATGTCTGTCTTGTCCTCGACTCCCACGATGTTTCTTTTCCCTGAAAGAACTATGTGACGCTTTGGCTCATCGTCTGATGTATTCGTTTGCTTATTTTTTCTTTTTTTCGGTCTGGAGGACATGTCCTTCACATAGAAAACCTGAGCCACATCATTGGCTAGGACGAATGGTTCGTTCCTGTAACAACCAAGATTCTTGAGATCCACTGTTGTCATTCCGTACAGCTGGTCTACCTTTATCCCTTCTCCCTTCATGTTGACCCAACTGCACCGAAACAAAGGGACCTTAAAAGTAGGTCCATAGTCAAGTTCCCATATCTCCTCTATGTAACCATAGTATGTGTCCTTTTGCCCATTCTCGTCTGTTGCATCAAAGCGGACACCACTGTTTTGGTTGGTGCTCTTTTTATCTTGGGCGATCGTGTAAAATGTATTCCCATTTATCTCGTACCCTTGGAAATTCAATACAGTCGAAGATGGTGACGCGGCCAACAAGTAGAGCTGATCTCCGACAGTGGTGTCATTCATGAGCTGTAATCGCAACCAACTGCCGAAAGTCTCCATGTGTTTTTCTTTAATCCAGGAGTCAGCCTCCCCCGGGTTCTTGGAGCGTACATAATTCTTGTGTTCCTCGATATACGGAGCCACGAAGGTGGAACTTTGTAGAACTGTGTAGTGTGCTTGAGTTAAAGAATGCCCGTCCCTACATATCAGTGCTTTCTTTCCTAGCGTGCCTTTTCCACTCAGTCTCCCCTCATGCCGCGATTCAGGAACACCAATCGGCTTAAGGTCAGGAATAAAGTCAACACAGAACTCAATGACCTCCTCTGTTCCATAGCCCTTTGAGATGCTTCCTTCTGGCCTAGCACGGTTATGAACATATTTCTTCAAGACTCCCATGAACCTCTCGAAGGGGAACATATTGTGTAGAAATACAGGACCGAGAATGGCAATCTCGTCGACTAGGTGAACCAGGAGATGCGTCATAATATTGAAGAATGATGGGGGGAACACCAACTCGAAGCTGACAAGACATTGGACCACAGCCTTCTGTAAACTTGGTAGAGTTACTGGATCGATGACCTTCTGAGATATTGCATTGAGGAATGCACATAGCTTCACAATGGGTACTCGAACATTTTCCGGTAGAAGCCCCCTCAATGCAACCGGAAGCAACTGCGTCATAATCACGTGGCAATCATGAGACTTCAGGTTCTGGAATTTTTTCTCTGCCATATTTATTATTCCCTTTATATTTGACGAGAAGCCAGCCGGGACCTTGATACTGCTCAGGCATTCAAAAAAGATTTCCTTCTCTGCTTTGGTAAGAGCGTAGCTGCTTAAGTATTGACGCCCTTTATCCGTCTGCTTGTTGTATGGGTCTTTCATACGTTGCTGGTCCTCCCGTGCTTCTGGTGTATCTTTTGTCTTCCCATACACGCCCAGGAAGCCTAGCAGGTTCACGCAAAGATTCTTCGTCACGTGCATCACGTCGATTGAAGACCGGACCTCTAGGACTTTCCAATAGGGTAGCTCCCAAAATATAGATTTCTTCTTCCATATGGGTACGTGGTTGTCAGCGTCATTCGGAACAGATAGACTGCCAGGACCCTTTCCAAAGATTACTTCTAAATCCTTGACCATGTCATATATAACATCACCATCAGGGAGGTTAGGCTTCTTCCGGCGATCTGCCTCACCGTTGAAATGCTTGCCTTTCTTTCTTACGGCATGACTGTTCGGAAGAAATCGACGATGCCCCAGGTACACGTTCTTGTTTCCCAAATGTATACTTTCAGTCTTATCTAAACAGTGCGTGCATGCATTGTATCCCTTGTTTGACTGTCCTGAAATGTTACTAAGAGCAGGCCAATCATTGATGGTTACGAACAACAACGCTCGTAGGTCAAATTCCTGTTGTTTGTGCTCATCCCACACACGTACACCTGGTTCGGACCACAACTGCAAAAGTTCATCAACTAATGGCCTTAGGTACACATCAATGTCGTTGCCGGGTTGCTTCGGGCCTTGGATGAGCACTGGCATCATAATGAACTTTCGCTTCATGCACAACCAAGGAGGAAGGTTGTAGATACATAGAGTCACGGGCCAAGTGCTATGACTGGAGCTCTGCTCCCCAAAAGGATTAAAGCCATCTGTACTTAGACCAAATCTTAAGTTCCTTGCGTCATCTGAAAATGTCGGGAACTCTCTGTCGATTTTTCTCCACTGGGACCCATCGGCGGGGTGTCTCAACTTCCCGTCTTTCTTACGCTCTTCTTTGTGCCATCGCAACAACCTGGCATGCTCTTTGTTTCTGAACAGACGTTTCAACCGTGGTATTATAGGAGCATACCACATCACCTTAGCAGGAACCCTCTTCCGGGGGGGCTCGTCATCGCCCTCAACATCACCAGGGTCATCTTGTCTGATCTTGTACCGCAGTGCATTGCATACCGGGCATTTATCCATATTCTCGTACTCCTCACCGCGGTACAGGATCATTAATGCATGCATGTATCTTCTGCACATCTAATCCTAGAGGGCAGATAGCCTTCTTTGCTTCGTATGTAGTCTCGGGCAATTCGTTATCCTTTGGAAGCTTCGGCTTCATTATTTTCAGTAACTTCTCAAATCCCTTGTCAGAACAACCAGTCTCTGCCTTCCATTTCAGCAGTTCCAGTGTGGTACCGAGCTTTGTGCTGCCATCTTCGCAATTTGGGTACAGCAACTTTTTGTGATCCTCTAGCATGGCCTCCAACTTTAGCTTCTCCTTTTCTGTATCGCATTCTCGCTTTGCATCAGAAATGACCCCACCAAGACCATCAGCGGGCTCATCTGATGCCCGATGTTCACCTCCTTCTTTTTCAACGTCTTCCATTACAGTTAAGGATGGCAACGGGGCGGGTTCGGGCGGATATACCAAAACCAGATCCAAATCCAAATCCATCAGCATCACTATTGCCCACCCACGAAAGTATCCATGGGCATGGATGTCGCCCCATATCCAAACCCGCCGGATATCCGGATATCCATGGATATCCACGAGTAATGAATCGGAGTATTAAATCAACAATATTTCAACCACAAAGTATTTAAAATATGTAGAATCTCAAACAAATCACACCACAAAATACATAATCTCCTATACGCTGGGCGTATAGGACGGCCGACAAAGGAGGAGGGGAGGCGTCGGTCTCGCCGAGTCGCTAGTCTGTTCGAGACTTCCAGGAGACGAGGAGATGAGGAGTTGAGGCAGCTGCGTGCGTGTGTGTGGATGGGTTAATTATGCGCGGGAGCAGTTTAGGGTTAGCAATAATTAGTAATTACGTGACTTTGGATCATTGGGTGAGTTGGGCCTCAAGAATATTAAGAGATGGGCCTCGGAAAAAATACATAACTCACTGGCATGTGGGTCCCACATGTCAGTCGGGTATCCATTGGATATCCGTGGAGCAAAATCTTTGCCCGTGCCCAACCCATGAGTTAGCGGATATCCGCCCCATGAAATCCATGGGCAAAAACTGCCCTCCAAACCCTCATCCACCGGGTCGGATATCCATGGATACCCAGCTCCATGGATAAAATTGCCATCCTTAATTACAGTATCACCGCATTCTTCAGGGAACATAGGATAGTTGTCATCATCCTCCTCTTCTTCATTGTCTTCCATCCTAACCCCTCTTTCTCCGTGCTTGGTCCAACAATTATAGCTGGGCATGAAACCTCTCCGAAGCACGTGGTCTTGAATGGTTTTCGGGTTAGAGTACTCCCTGACGTTCCGACACTTCTCACATGGACAAGGCATAAAATTATCCACTTTGTTTGCCTCAGCCACTTCGAGAAATTTATGCAGGCCTGCAATAAACTCGGAACTGCGTCGTTCGCCGTACATCCATCGCATCCGTGCATCCATCTGCATCATATAATTAAGTTTATCAAATACCATTACAATAACATCTTGAATAGTGAAATGACCACCGTACATCGACACATGCAATATTTCTGTATCAATTATAGATGAAAAGGATAAAGTTGCTAACCTCGGCCGAGGATATCATCTTGTGTGAACTTAAGTGTGACTCAGCCATTTCATCGAACATATCTTGTGCGTGGCAAAGAAAAAAAAACTAGCACCCACTTCCCACCAATCCAACCAGAAAAAAAAGGGAGAGAGAGGGGTGGGTTATTTATAGGTAGGGGAGGGGTATTGGTCCCGGTTCGTGCCACGAACCGGGACCAAACCTCCGCGGCACGCCACGTGTCCGGCACTGGAGCATTGGTCCCGGTTCGTGGCACGAACCGGGACCAATGTCCCCAACCGAACCGGGACCAATGCCCTGGCAGCTCGAACCGGGACCAGTGCCAGGCATTGGTCCCGGTTTTTCGCTGAACCGGGATTAATGGCCGATTCGGCTCTGGACGAAAGGTAGTTTTTCTACTAGTGAAGGTCGACCTGGTTGCTTCGCCGGGACTGCAGCCCCGAAACGGGTGGTGTGTATTGTGGCGTTTGGTCGACTTGTGTCATGTGGGCGGCGGGTCGCTTCGTCTGTGTGGTTTCTTGGCTCTGTTTTTCTCATAAACAGGGCATTGTATAGTTTGTATGGTTTTTAGGCCCGGTTTTCCTTATAAATTGGGTCAATTCTATTCTATCTATTCGAGCGGTCGACCACCTCAAACTCAAAAAAAATAGGCAGTAGTGTTGCATGCACATCCGTGGGACCCAAAAATAATATTAAAATCTACATTTATGGACCCTTTTCTTGGTCGATCTCTGTTTTGTTTTGCTGACGAGCAGGCAAGCGATCAGCATTGGAGTAGACAAAGAAGTTGATTTGCTTGTGTTGGCAAGCAATATGCATTGATACTCTATAGTGTATTGAACCAGTTCACTCCAAACTTTGAATCTCTTCTATGTAACAACGTGGCTGGCCTAGTGCGACGGAGCCATGCATGAAGCCTAAACCAAACATAGAGCAACTAAACTAACCCGCATCACCCACTTACAGCGATGCGACACTGACCGAACTTGCTGTGAGCACTCGCCAATCAGATGAAGGAGGGGTCCACCAAGCAAAGTTTTGAATATAGTGGGCTGTGAGCACTCGCCAACCATATGAAGGAGGGGTCCACCAAGCAAAGTTTTGAATATAGTGGCACATAGTTCCTTGGGAGGTTCTTTAGACGAAAACTTCGTCAAGATTTCATTACTAGCACATTTCCGGTGCCTCCTGTTCTCAAACACCCATGTTTCTCTAATATTTAGTGTTTATTTTTCTCCCATTGTATGTAATTCTTATAGACTACCAACAAACTTATGTACAAGAGCACGATTACATGAGAAAGACAATGTAGACTAAAAGAGTGAGAGGGGTAAGAAGAAGAGAATGTGGGAGAGTAGATATATATGTAGAGAAAAAGACCAAAGGTGAGATCCCTATATAATTATTTACAATGTTGGTGCGAGCCTATTGAAGAAAATTAATGTAATTCAATTAGTGAAAGGGACCGACGACAACAGGTGCACATGTGTGTACTTTATATATTTGGTCTCTTGCTTACTCACAAAAAAAAAGGAAGACGACAATTACAAATCTGATTTTATTATTACCAAGGTAGAACTACCTCTCTTACAAAACTACCAAAGTCTATTGCTCCACAATAAAGAAGACAAACATTCCACGTCTCGTTTCTTCTATAAAAATCTTTTTTTTACTATGAAACTATGATTCTGCGCATCTTCTAGTATTGAGCAATCGATTTGGTATATCACTACAAAGACATCTACCTCACTTTCAAAACAACCGGCGACCGGGAGCCCCACAATTTTCACAATCCAAATTCTCTGTTGTCAAAAGAGGTTCTAAGGACCCACAACTCGAGAAGGTTGGAACAGTAAAATCGGATCAAGTAAGCATGATTGCTCATGAGAAGCTGCCGGACTTGAACTCCAAAGCCATCGAGTTCACTATGAGAATCATAGCAGTTACTACCGCTAACATGGGAATCAATGTAGACGGTCATTTTTTTCTCTCTGTTTTCTGAGTGTTCATCCAGCTTGAGCGTTGCAGGAATGGTGACGTAGGGATGAGTTTCTTTTACAGACTCTAGTTCTCAATTTCTCATAGACACGTAGAGCGCTTCGCGTTAACACTGAGCACAAAGATACGTCTACGTTTTTGTGTGATAACGTACTTGATAGGTCAGTACCCATCTGCTAGTTCAGCAGCATAAAAACTATTCACATTTTCATCTACTGCACATTCAATAAAAAATTACTCAATTTCTTGGCAACTTCACATCACACATAACAAAAAATTACATCGGTTCACAATTTCACACACATAACTAAGTACATGACATCAAAGTTCATAGTTTCAAACTTGTATTATCCTTCAGTCTTGTTGTCTACTCGTAGGCGCAGGGCCCTGAGCAAGTGCAGCATGTGTGGCCGCACAGGGCCCCCAATCGCTAGGGCCCACCAAGGCACTTTCATGCATGCCTTTAGCTTAGGAAAATAAATATGAATTAATAATCCCAATTGCTAGTAGCACGCGCTAAAATAAAAAAGGACCAAGCGCTATGCATGGACTCCTCGAGGCCTCGTCATCTCCAATCGGTAGGGGCCCCATTTTTCCTTTGCACGGGCCCTGACATGTCAGGGCTGGCCCTGCATAGGTGCAACCAGTAAAATTGTCGAATAATGCGGCACAACACCCCTGGAACAGAAACTTCGTCTGAAACATCGTCAAAATCTTGTTACTAGCACATTCCTGGTGCCTCATATTCTCATGCACTGACATTTTCTGGTATTTAATTATGGTGTTCGCTTTCCCACCACCATATCTATACATAATAATAAAAGCATTAAGCTTTCTTGTGGTACGTCATTTTTTTTCTGATTTTACCCTCCCACCAAATCACATATTTACCCACCACTGCCACCCATAAGTCACAGGTACCGGTTCAATTTTTTTCTTTTCCCCGACAGAGCAGGGGAGACGGAGAAGGAGATACCGGAGCAGGAGCAGGGGAGAGAGAAGAGGATGGGCGGTCCAGCGCACCAGCGGAGGCTGTGGGCGTCCGTACGGATGGGGACCATGGGCGGCCATGGCGGGCGCGTGGGGATGACGTCGCCGCGGTCGCCCGCACGGCCGCACGGACGCCCCGCTTTCGGTGCGTCCATGGAGCTCCGGTGGCCTAGGCGCATCCATGGAGCTCGCACGAGCCCGTGTGGAGTGCGACGACATGTCCTGGAGCGCGGCACGAGGTTGGAGCTCGATGGCGACGGTGTTGTGCAGACCCCTCGAGCACACGTGCCTCCGAGCCGTTCTCGCCGCGATGCCCTGCTCTCGTTTCCACGACAGCTCACCGCCAGCGCGCCCTCTTTTGGCCTCGCCGTCTCGTTGAGTTGGCCGCTGTAGAAACGAGGCTACGGAAATGTGTCCTTCAATGCGTGCATGGGGCGGAGGAAGTGAACCTTGCGCGGCGGAGGAGGCGAAAAGGCGGCCAAACTGTAGCTCGCACGCAAGCGTCCATCTGAAGGACCAGACCTGCGTCTCGCCGTGGCACGCGTACGCCGCCTGCGTCACCGCGTCCTGCGAGAGCGGCTGGGCGGCTGGCTGCAAAATTCTCCTTCCTCTGCAGCGTTCGATTGCTGTCGACAGATAGTTGTCTCTTGCTCTAGAATTTTTAGATCGATTCAGCAATCAGCTACTCTGCTACTGCACGCACGCGTTCTTCCTTTTGCCCAATTTGTATCTCTGTTTTTTCTATCGATTCAGCCAGCAGCTAAGGAAAGATTTTGCCCACGACCTCCAGGAGGAGCTCGCGGATGCGCTTCAGCCGGCTACTTCTCCGCCTGGAGCGTGGCCGCGGCCACCGGTGGCTGGTGCTGGAGGCGCGCCAGAGCAGAAGGTTGCGCGGCGAGATACGCGATTGGGATTGGCCGCGCGTGGGGTGCTGCGGATGTGCGGCGCATAGGAGGTGGGCGGCGCGGCCGCGTGCAGGAGATGGATGGCGGGACGTGGCCCGTGAGGGAGGCAGGGATCAGGTCGCAATGGTGCTGAGCTCTAGGTTGGGGATGAAGTGTTGGGGGCTAGACGAGGAGGTCAGTGAATGACCGGTCAACCAGTGCCATGTCATGGAATACAGCGTGCCATCAGCTCCAGTGACCGTAGATGAGCTCCTGAGTCGTATTTAGTGACCGTAAAATGGTATTCGCTAAGTACGATAACCAAAGCGACTCACCTCGATAAGTTCAGGTACTATCGATGCATTTTACTCGAAAATAAATAAAAGTCTAATCCTTAAAAAGATCGGAGAACAGATCGTAAGCTCACAACCAATGTTTCGAAATAATAATAGTATTCTAGCCGAGCGATGGCGCTGGTACATATTCGAGAACCTCTTCAATCATAATCCGTTATCGTGCAGTGGACAAGTTGATCGATATTTGAGAACTTTTGAAAATTATTTTCATAAGACAAAGCCGCGTAAGAATGAAAACTAAAGGAGAACCAAGCGAGTGACAGAAAATACAAGTACGTCGGTTCTGCGACACGAAACGATGAACCAAACGAGTCCTAATTTGTTTATTCTCTCCCGTTGCATCGCACGGGCATGTTTCCTAGTGTGATTATTATGTGTAAAAATACTAGCTATGCAAGCTAGCCGGACAGCCAGTTCAGACTACATGAGTGACATGGAAGAGAGGAAGAGTATATATATATATGTATGTATAAAAATACCAAAGACAAGATCCTATATATAATGAATTAGAACAACGGTTGGTGTATAAAAATACCAAAGACAAGATCCTATATATAATGAATTAGAACAACGGTTGGTGCAAGTATAGTGACAAGACTAAATATGTGTAGTATGCGGTTGGTGCAAGTCTATTGCTCCACAATAAAGAAGACGAAAAATTCCACGTCTCGTTTCTTCTATAAAAATCTGTTTTTCATATGAAATTGTGCTTATGTACATCTTCTAGGATTTTTTTTAAATAATATTTTTTTGAACATAAATTCGGAAAATAGCGCGCGTTTTCGAGAATTTTGAAAACTAGCGCGGCGTCGGCAACGGCCGGGCCGAAAGCAGAGGGTTTCGGCAGCGGCGGGGCCGAAAGCCGGGTTTCGGCATGGGCGACGCCGAAAGCGCACCTTCGTCTGGGCCGCAGCCGACACTGCATGGCGCAGACCGCGTCGGCAGGCGTGGCCCACGCCTTTCGGCCCGAGCGCTGCCGAAAGCGAGGTTTCGGCACGGACGCCGCCGAAACCTGCTGGATAAGCAGGCCGCGCCCGGCTCCTCTTCATCTTCCTCCGCTCGACTCCTTCTTTCTTCTCCTCCTTCTGTTCTTTCACTGGTTCGAAAATAGCACCGAATCCTACCCACAAAAAATGCCCACAAGCTCACAGATTCAAAAAATAGAGTAGAGAAGGGTTTGGGCATCCCCGATCTGTTGATGGGATAGCTGTTTGTGGAGGCGTTTGGGGGTGTGTAGGTGGAGCAATGGTGATCAACAATGGTGGATAGTGGTGGTGCATGCTGTTGTTGGGCAAGGAGAGGCTTGATGCAGCGGGTGGTGGTGCTAGATTGAAGCCGGGCGACCGGGAACCCCAAAATTTTCACAATCCTAATTCTCTGTTGTCGAAATAGGTTCTAAAGAGCCACAACTCGAAAATGTTGGAAAAGTAAAATCGGACCAAGTACACATGATCGCTCATGAGAAACTGCCACACTTAAACTCCAAAACCACCGAGTTCACTACAAGAATAAGAGCAGACTTAAACAACCAGCGACCGGGAACCCCAAATTTTTCACAATCCTAATTCCAAGTTGTCGAAATAGGTTCTAAAGAGCCACAACTGGAGAAGGTTGGAACAGTAAAATCGGACCAAGTACACATGATCACTCATGAGAAGCTGCCAGCAAAACCATTGAGTTCAGTATGAGAATCAGAGCAGTTCTGCCGCTAACATGGGAATCAATGTAGACAGTCAATCCTTGTGAAGAAGGAAAATGTGGTATTCTAGTCCGTTTAGCGAGACACGTAGAAACCACCTTAGCAAAGTGTATATATATGTACATTTTGCTTCCATGTTTCTGTCCTGCTGTAGTGATTGGCTGCTTGGGATTTTCCCTTGAGAATTTCTTCACTGGCGCCCCCGAAAGGCCTCCCCGTTGACCCAATGTGGGTACTTACATAAAAACACCCCGTTGACCCAATGTGGGTACTTACATAAAAACACCCTAGTGACACCCTCCAAAAGCCCGGACGACCCAAAAATAAGTCAGACATCCCATTGTCCGCCCAAAGTTTTGGGATGCCGTATATGTCCGGGCACGCCCGACACATAGATTCAGACAGGCGAGCACCATATTGCTAGCGACCTGCCATTGTCATCCTTCAAGAGCTCCAAGTGGCTACGCAGGCCGACCCTTTCGCCACTTGTGTTGTCGTTTGCGCCTTCGATTTCAACCTGCCACCCCTGACAGCTCGTCAGCCGACCACCGGGACAAGCTCGCTCCCACCTGGCATGCAAGGTCTTTGGCCATTTGCTCAAATATGTACTTTTCTTCTAAATTGTTTGTCTACATAAATTTGATAGATTGTTTCGTAGTTTTTTTTTCGAGGAGGACGGGGGGATTACTCCCCACCCGTTGTTATTACTCGAAAAGGGGGCTTGGTTGCCCATACAAAGTGTGTGAGAAATACAGGGGGGAGAGAAACCGAAACTAGAAATTACACGATCTTGCTAAGAATAAACGCGCGCATGCGTGAAATGATAGGACGGTGAGCTGCAGGGAACCGTCTTGACCAGACGAGCAAATCGTCGGCTGAACGGCGAAGGATCTCGACGGTGGAGACAGTGTTGTTGTTGAACACCAAGTCGTTTCTCGCCTCCCATATGTGCCAGAGCAGAGTCACAAGGCCAGAGTGGTAAATGTGCATCGGCAGCGGAGTAGGAGGAGCAGAGGCCGAGAAGGAGCAGCTTGGCGGGGTCGGCGGGAGCTGCAGAATTGTTTCGTAGTTTTGTAGTTCTGTTGCTTCATTATTCGATTCATGGACTATAGACAATAGGGATGAGTTCATGTTCTACCAAAAGATGGAAGAAGGTGCGAGTGCCACCGTCGACGGTAATGAGAACAAGAGGGTGCTCGCTATCTTCATGGCATGGAGGGGCAGCTTAGTGTCCCTGTCCATGACATTTGAAAAGACGGCGCTCATATGTTTGACATGCACCAGTAAAATACCTCAGTTTGAATATCCGAATAGGTCTCTCTTGTTGAAAACCCGAGTAGGTTTCAACTGATTCTGTGTGTTTCAAGTTTCCGACCTTGTATTCAGAAAATGGCATCAGCCCTAGAAACCGTATAGCTAGCAGAATGGTGATCGCTGCTAGCACGTACGCGTAATCTCAAAAAGGGGGGCGGCGTCATCTCTGTAGCTACAGGTATGTATGCGTGTGATTACGATTCCACCAATACGTGGAGGCAGCAAGACCAAACGCACAGCTAGTCAGCCACGCATGACCTGGTCGCAGAGACAAGAGTCTGGATAGAGCCGTACGCATACGAGATCGAGGAGTGTCACCAGGTACGGCCATGTCAGTATGCGGCAAGCAAGGGTTCAGGCTCGTCTACTGCACAAATCGCTCACATGATGCTCCCTACGTCTGCTGCACTGTGGCTGTGCGCCTGCCTCTACCCTCACCGCCTTGCCACGGCACCAGTCCCATCCTAGCTGAAACGGCCAAATAGCACCTATGTGACGTTTTTCCATGCTAATTTATGGGCAGCAACGTCGTTGGTTGAAATAGCTCTCGTGCGACACCGTATCGATGCTGAAATAACTCTCGCGCGACAGTGGGGCTTAAGCGCAAGGGACTGGTTAGTGGCTGGAATTATGTGACCTTGGTGGGACCCACACTTGTCCACATCAGCAAAAGACCCACCGGAGCATCTCCGACCGCGGGACCCACCTCTTGTCCACCTCATCAGCTGGTACAAAAACAAAGCCATATCCCCGAGCTTTCCGACCGGTAGAAAATAGCAAAATAGTTTCACACAAGCCATTTTCATTCATATTTAGGGGGGTGGGCACAAACGGCCATTTTACATAGTACTTCTAATAATAACAAAATATAAAAACTAAAGAAATTGCCCTTCGGTTGGCGGCGATGGTGCGGCGGCGGTGTCGTCAATCTACGGATCGACGCCGAGGTCCTCCTGCTCTACGATGCGGAGGACGGCCACGGCGACCTCCCGCGCGTCCACCGCCACACGAAAGCACTGCTCGGCGCCCTCCTCGCCGGCCTTGAACGCCTCCTCCGCAGCGGCCAGCTCGGCGTCGGCGTCGTCCACCCTCTTCCATGCTGGCAACACGACGTCGAAGAGGACGCGGAAGCTGCAGGTGCCGGTGCAGCCGCCGCGCGTGACGCGGCAGCCGTCCGGCGGAATCGGCGGCAAATCGTCCGGAAGGACGAACTCTTCGTCGTCCTCCTCCGCCGGCAAATCGTCCGGCTCCGGCTCCGGCTTCGGCTCCGGCTCCGGCTCCGGCCGCTCCTTCCGCTCCTCGTCGGAGCGGTTACCGCCACCGGAATGGCCACCACGGCCCGCGTTTGAACCCCCCCTCCTAAACATTGTGGCTACGCGGTGCTGGATCTGCAGCTGGAGGTGGATTGATCGCCGGCGGCGAGCAAGTGGGAGCGGCGAGTGAGTGGGGAAAAATAGCTAGGGCACGACACCTTTGGGTGGATAAGAAGACGTGGCGTTGGGCCGTGTTATTGGGCCGTGGTGAGGCGTTTGGGCCTTAGTTGGTTGGGCCGTGCCGCTCGGCCGTCGCGAGGCGGTGAGAATAGAAAGAAACACCATTTGGGCTAATTCATGGACAGCGACATCGTTGGCATGAATGCCTCTCGTGCGCCGTTTTTGCATCCACAAATAGCCCACGGGCGACATGGGCTTTAAACAGCGGGGTACCCAACGGTAACTTATCCAGGCCAGCGCGGGACCCACCTCACCGCAGCTAGACCAGAGCCGCGCCCCGTGCCCGTGCCCGTGCCATTGCTTCCCCTTTCCCCCATCTTCCATCTTCCTCTTCTCCGGCGACGGCAACGAGAGATGTCTACCTCCTCCGGCGCCTCGCACTCAACATGGCGGCGATTTGGTGCAGTTCCACTGACAAGGTGCCCTGACTGCTCACGCCCAGAGCCTCTGAAGCGGTGGATCTGTAAGAGCGACGAGAATGGAAATCGTGGGCGCGAGTTTGTTACTTGCTTGAGCAAGGGCACACAGCGGGGACTGGATGGCAAGGTTAGATCTTAGTTCTTTCGCCGGCGTTCGTTCTGATTTCTCCGAATCTCGTTTTAGCACATAGTTCCTTGGGAGGTTCTTTAGACGAAAACTTCGTCAAGATTTCATTACTAGCACATTTCCGGTGCCTCCTGTTCTCAAACACCCATGTTTCTCTAATATTTAGTGTTTATTTTTCTCCCATTGTATGTAATTCTTATAGACTACCAACAAACTTATGTACAAGAGCACGATTACATGAGAAAGACAATGTAGACTAAAAGAGTGAGAGGGGTAAGAAGAAGAGAATGTGGGAGAGTAGATATATATGTAGAGAAAAAGACCAAAGGTGAGATCCCTATATAATTATTTACAATGTTGGTGCGAGCCTATTGAAGAAAATTAATGTAATTCAATTAGTGAAAGGGACCGACGACAACAGGTGCACATGTGTGTACTTTATATATTTGGTCTCTTGCTTACTCACAAAAAAAAGGAAGACGACAATTACAAATCTGATTTTATTATTACCAAGGTAGAACTACCTCTCTTACAAAACTACCAAAGTCTATTGCTCCACAATAAAGAAGACAAACATTCCACGTCTCGTTTCTTCTATAAAAATCTTTTTTTTACTATGAAACTATGATTCTGCGCATCTTCTAGTATTGAGCAATCGATTTGGTATATCACTACAAAGACATCTACCTCACTTTCAAAACAACCGGCGACCGGGAGCCCCACAATTTTCACAATCCAAATTCTCTGTTGTCAAAAGAGGTTCTAAGGACCCACAACTCGAGAAGGTTGGAACAGTAAAATCGGATCAAGTAAGCATGATTGCTCATGAGAAGCTGCCGGACTTGAACTCCAAAGCCATCGAGTTCACTATGAGAATCATAGCAGTTACTACCGCTAACATGGGAATCAATGTAGACGGTCATTTTTTTCTCTCTGTTTTCTGAGTGTTCATCCAGCTTGAGCGTTGCAGGAATGGTGACGTAGGGATGAGTTTCTTTTACAGACTCTAGTTCTCAATTTCTCATAGACACGTAGAGCGCTTCGCGTTAACACTGAGCACAAAGATACGTCTACGTTTTTGTGTGATAACGTACTTGATAGGTCAGTACCCATCTGCTAGTTCAGCAGCATAAAAACTATTCACATTTTCATCTACTGCACATTCAATAAAAAATTACTCAATTTCTTGGCAACTTCACATCACACATAACAAAAAATTACATCGGTTCACAATTTCACACACATAACTAAGTACATGACATCAAAGTTCATAGTTTCAAACTTGTATTATCCTTCAGTCTTGTTGTCTACTCGTAGGCGCAGGGCCCTGAGCAAGTGCAGCATGTGTGGCCGCACAGGGCCCCCAATCGCTAGGGCCCACCAAGGCACTTTCATGCATGCCTTTAGCTTAGGAAAATAAATATGAATTAATAATCCCAATTGCTAGTAGCACGCGCTAAAATAAAAAAGGACCAAGCGCTATGCATGGACTCCTCGAGGCCTCGTCATCTCCAATCGGTAGGGGCCCCATTTTTCCTTTGCACGGGCCCTGACATGTCAGGGCTGGCCCTGCATAGGTGCAACCAGTAAAATTGTCGAATAATGCGGCACAACACCCCTGGAACAGAAACTTCGTCTGAAACATCGTCAAAATCTTGTTACTAGCACATTCCTGGTGCCTCATATTCTCATGCACTGACATTTTCTGGTATTTAATTATGGTGTTCGCTTTCCCACCACCATATCTATACATAATAATAAAAGCATTAAGCTTTCTTGTGGTACGTCATTTTTTTTCTGATTTTACCCTCCCACCAAATCACATATTTACCCACCACTGCCACCCATAAGTCACAGGTACCGGTTCAATTTTTTTCTTTTCCCCGACAGAGCAGGGGAGACGGAGAAGGAGATACCGGAGCAGGAGCAGGGGAGAGAGAAGAGGATGGGCGGTCCAGCGCACCAGCGGAGGCTGTGGGCGTCCGTACGGATGGGGACCATGGGCGGCCATGGCGGGCGCGTGGGGATGACGTCGCCGCGGTCGCCCGCACGGCCGCACGGACGCCCCGCTTTCGGTGCGTCCATGGAGCTCCGGTGGCCTAGGCGCATCCATGGAGCTCGCACGAGCCCGTGTGGAGTGCGACGACATGTCCTGGAGCGCGGCACGAGGTTGGAGCTCGATGGCGACGGTGTTGTGCAGACCCCTCGAGCACACGTGCCTCCGAGCCGTTCTCGCCGCGATGCCCTGCTCTCGTTTCCACGACAGCTCACCGCCAGCGCGCCCTCTTTTGGCCTCGCCGTCTCGTTGAGTTGGCCGCTGTAGAAACGAGGCTACGGAAATGTGTCCTTCAATGCGTGCATGGGGCGGAGGAAGTGAACCTTGCGCGGCGGAGGAGGCGAAAAGGCGGCCAAACTGTAGCTCGCACGCAAGCGTCCATCTGAAGGACCAGACCTGCGTCTCGCCGTGGCACGCGTACGCCGCCTGCGTCACCGCGTCCTGCGAGAGCGGCTGGGCGGCTGGCTGCAAAATTCTCCTTCCTCTGCAGCGTTCGATTGCTGTCGACAGATAGTTGTCTCTTGCTCTAGAATTTTTAGATCGATTCAGCAATCAGCTACTCTGCTACTGCACGCACGCGTTCTTCCTTTTGCCCAATTTGTATCTCTGTTTTTTCTATCGATTCAGCCAGCAGCTAAGGAAAGATTTTGCCCACGACCTCCAGGAGGAGCTCGCGGATGCGCTTCAGCCGGCTACTTCTCCGCCTGGAGCGTGGCCGCGGCCACCGGTGGCTGGTGCTGGAGGCGCGCCAGAGCAGAAGGTTGCGCGGCGAGATACGCGATTGGGATTGGCCGCGCGTGGGGTGCTGCGGATGTGCGGCGCATAGGAGGTGGGCGGCGCGGCCGCGTGCAGGAGATGGATGGCGGGACGTGGCCCGTGAGGGAGGCAGGGATCAGGTCGCAATGGTGCTGAGCTCTAGGTTGGGGATGAAGTGTTGGGGGCTAGACGAGGAGGTCAGTGAATGACCGGTCAACCAGTGCCATGTCATGGAATACAGCGTGCCATCAGCTCCAGTGACCGTAGATGAGCTCCTGAGTCGTATTTAGTGACCGTAAAATGGTATTCGCTAAGTACGATAACCAAAGCGACTCACCTCGATAAGTTCAGGTACTATCGATGCATTTTACTCGAAAATAAATAAAAGTCTAATCCTTAAAAAGATCGGAGAACAGATCGTAAGCTCACAACCAATGTTTCGAAATAATAATAGTATTCTAGCCGAGCGATGGCGCTGGTACATATTCGAGAACCTCTTCAATCATAATCCGTTATCGTGCAGTGGACAAGTTGATCGATATTTGAGAACTTTTGAAAATTATTTTCATAAGACAAAGCCGCGTAAGAATGAAAACTAAAGGAGAACCAAGCGAGTGTTATGGTCTCGACAGAAAATACAAGTACGTCGGTTCTGCGACACGAAACGATGAACCAAACGAGTCCTAATTTGTTTATTCTCTCCCGTTGCATCGCACGGGCATGTTTCCTAGTGTGATTATTATGTGTAAAAATACTAGCTATGCAAGCTAGCCAGACAGCCAGTTCAGACTACATGAGTGACATGGAAGAGAGGAAGAGTATATATATATATGTATGTATAAAAATACCAAAGACAAGATCCTATATATAATGAATTAGAACAACGGTTGGTGTATAAAAATACCAAAGACAAGATCCTATATATAATGAATTAGAACAACGGTTGGTGCAAGTATAGTGACAAGACTAAATATGTGTAGTATGCGGTTGGTGCAAGTCTATTGCTCCACAATAAAGAAGACGAAAAATTCCACGTCTCGTTTCTTCTATAAAAATCTGTTTTTCATATGAAATTGTGCTTATGTACATCTTCTAGGATTTTTTTTAAATAATATTTTTTTGAACATAAATTCGGAAAATAGCGCGCGTTTTCGAGAATTTTGAAAACTAGCGCGGCGTCGGCAACGGCCGGGCCGAAAGCAGAGGGTTTCGGCAGCGGCGGGGCCGAAAGCCGGGTTTCGGCATGGGCGACGCCGAAAGCGCACCTTCGTCTGGGCCGCAGCCGACACTGCATGGCGCAGACCGCGTCGGCAGGCGTGGCCCACGCCTTTCGGCCCGAGCGCTGCCGAAAGCGAGGTTTCGGCACGGACGCCGCCGAAACCTGCTGGATAAGCAGGCCGCGCCCGGCTCCTCTTCATCTTCCTCCGCTCGACTCCTTCTTTCTTCTCCTCCTTCTGTTCTTTCACTGGTTCGAAAATAGCACCGAATCCTACCCACAAAAAATGCCCACAAGCTCACAGATTCAAAAAATAGAGTAGAGAAGGGTTTGGGCATCCCCGATCTGTTGATGGGATAGCTGTTTGTGGAGGCGTTTGGGGGTGTGTAGGTGGAGCAATGGTGATCAACAATGGTGGATAGTGGTGGTGCATGCTGTTGTTGGGCAAGGAGAGGCTTGATGCAGCGGGTGGTGGTGCTAGATTGAAGCCGGGCGACCGGGAACCCCAAAATTTTCACAATCCTAATTCTCTGTTGTCGAAATAGGTTCTAAAGAGCCACAACTCGAAAATGTTGGAAAAGTAAAATCGGACCAAGTACACATGATCGCTCATGAGAAACTGCCACACTTAAACTCCAAAACCACCGAGTTCACTACAAGAATAAGAGCAGACTTAAACAACCAGCGACCGGGAACCCCAAATTTTTCACAATCCTAATTCCAAGTTGTCGAAATAGGTTCTAAAGAGCCACAACTGGAGAAGGTTGGAACAGTAAAATCGGACCAAGTACACATGATCACTCATGAGAAGCTGCCAGCAAAACCATTGAGTTCAGTATGAGAATCAGAGCAGTTCTGCCGCTAACATGGGAATCAATGTAGACAGTCAATCCTTGTGAAGAAGGAAAATGTGGTATTCTAGTCCGTTTAGCGAGACACGTAGAAACCACCTTAGCAAAGTGTATATATATGTACATTTTGCTTCCATGTTTCTGTCCTGCTGTAGTGATTGGCTGCTTGGGATTTTCCCTTGAGAATTTCTTCACTGGCGCCCCGAAAGGCCTCCCCGTTGACCCAATGTGGGTACTTACATAAAAACACCCCGTTGACCCAATGTGGGTACTTACATAAAAACACCCTAGTGACACCCTCCAAAAGCCCGGACGACCCAAAAATAAGTCAGACATCCCATTGTCCGCCCAAAGTTTTGGGATGCCGTATATGTCCGGGCACGCCCGACACATAGATTCAGACAGGCGAGCACCATATTGCTAGCGACCTGCCATTGTCATCCTTCAAGAGCTCCAAGTGGCTACGCAGGCCGACCCTTTCGCCACTTGTGTTGTCGTTTGCGCCTTCGATTTCAACCTGCCACCCCTGACAGCTCGTCAGCCGACCACCGGGACAAGCTCGCTCCCACCTGGCATGCAAGGTCTTTGGCCATTTGCTCAAATATGTACTTTTCTTCTAAATTGTTTGTCTACATAAATTTGATAGATTGTTTCGTAGTTTTTTTTTCGAGGAGGACGGGGGGGATTACTCCCCACCCGTTGTTATTACTCGAAAAGGGGGCTTGGTTGCCCATACAAAGTGTGTGAGAAATACAGGGGGAGAGAAACCGAAACTAGAAATTACACGATCTTGCTAAGAATAAACGCGCGCATGCGTGAAATGATAGGACGGTGAGCTGCAGGGAACCGTCTTGACCAGACGAGCAAATCGTCGGCTGAACGGCGAAGGATCTCGACGGTGGAGACAGTGTTGTTGTTGAACACCAAGTCGTTTCTCGCCTCCCATATGTGCCAGAGCAGAGTCACAAGGCCAGAGTGGTAAATGTGCATCGGCAGCGGAGTAGGAGGAGCAGAGGCCGAGAAGGAGCAGCTTGGCGGGGTCGGCGGGAGCTGCAGAATTGTTTCGTAGTTTTGTAGTTCTGTTGCTTCATTATTCGATTCATGGACTATAGACAATAGGGATGAGTTCATGTTCTACCAAAAGATGGAAGAAGGTGCGAGTGCCACCGTCGACGGTAATGAGAACAAGAGGGTGCTCGCTATCTTCATGGCATGGAGGGGCAGCTTAGTGTCCCTGTCCATGACATTTGAAAAGACGGCGCTCATATGTTTGACATGCACCAGTAAAATACCTCAGTTTGAATATCCGAATAGGTCTCTCTTGTTGAAAACCCGAGTAGGTTTCAACTGATTCTGTGTGTTTCAAGTTTCCGACCTTGTATTCAGAAAATGGCATCAGCCCTAGAAACCGTATAGCTAGCAGAATGGTGATCGCTGCTAGCACGTACGCGTAATCTCAAAAAGGGGGGCGGCGTCATCTCTGTAGCTACAGGTATGTATGCGTGTGATTACGATTCCACCAATACGTGGAGGCAGCAAGACCAAACGCACAGCTAGTCAGCCACGCATGACCTGGTCGCAGAGACAAGAGTCTGGATAGAGCCGTACGCATACGAGATCGAGGAGTGTCACCAGGTACGGCCATGTCAGTATGCGGCAAGCAAGGGTTCAGGCTCGTCTACTGCACAAATCGCTCACATGATGCTCCCTACGTCTGCTGCACTGTGGCTGTGCGCCTGCCTCTACCCTCACCGCCTTGCCACGGCACCAGTCCCATCCTAGCTGAAACGGGCAAATAGCACCTATGTGACGTTTTTCCATGCTAATTTATGGGCAGCAACGTCGTTGGTTGAAATAGCTCTCGTGCGACACCGTATCGATGCTGAAATAACTCTCGCGCGACAGTGGGGCTTAAGCGCAAGGGACTGGTTAGTGGCTGGAATTATGTGACCTTGGTGGGACCCACACTTGTCCACATCAGCAAAAGACCCACCGGAGCATCTCCGACCGCGGGACCCACCTCTTGTCCACCTCATCAGCTGGTACAAAAACAAAGCCATATCCCCGAGCTTTCCGACCGGTAGAAAATAGCAAAATAGTTTCACACAAGCCATTTTCATTCATATTTAGGGGGGTGGGCACAAACGGCCATTTTACATAGTACTTCTAATAATAACAAAATATAAAAACTAAAGAAATTGCCCTTCGGTTGGCGGCGATGGTGCGGCGGCGGTGTCGTCAATCTACGGATCGACGCCGAGGTCCTCCTGCTCTACGATGCGGAGGACGGCCACGGCGACCTCCCGCGCGTCCACCGCCACACGAAAGCACTGCTCGGCGCCCTCCTCGCCGGCCTTGAACGCCTCCTCCGCAGCGGCCAGCTCGGCGTCGGCGTCGTCCACCCTCTTCCATGCTGGCAACACGACGTCGAAGAGGACGCGGAAGCTGCAGGTGCCGGTGCAGCCGCCGCGCGTGACGCGGCAGCCGTCCGGCGGAATCGGCGGCAAATCGTCCGGAAGGACGAACTCTTCGTCGTCCTCCTCCGCCGGCAAATCGTCCGGCTCCGGCTCCGGCTTCGGCTCCGGCTCCGGCTCCGGCCGCTCCTTCCGCTCCTCGTCGGAGCGGTTACCGCCACCGGAATGGCCACCACGGCCCGCGTTTGAACCCCCCCTCCTAAACATTGTGGCTACGCGGTGCTGGATCTGCAGCTGGAGGTGGATTGATCGCCGGCGGCGAGCAAGTGGGAGCGGCGAGTGAGTGGGGAAAAATAGCTAGGGCACGACACCTTTGGGTGGATAAGAAGACGTGGCGTTGGGCCGTGTTATTGGGCCGTGGTGAGGCGTTTGGGCCTTAGTTGGTTGGGCCGTGCCGCTCGGCCGTCGCGAGGCGGTGAGAATAGAAAGAAACACCATTTGGGCTAATTCATGGACAGCGACATCGTTGGCATGAATGCCTCTCGTGCGCCGTTTTTGCATCCACAAATAGCCCACGGGCGACATGGGCTTTAAACAGCGGGGTACCCAACGGTAACTTATCCAGGCCAGCGCGGGACCCACCTCACCGCAGCTAGACCAGAGCCGCGCCCCGTGCCCGTGCCCGTGCCATTGCTTCCCCTTTCCCCCATCTTCCATCTTCCTCTTCTCCGCGACGGCAACGAGAGATGTCTACCTCCTCCGGCGCCTCGCACTCAACATGGCGGCGATTTGGTGCAGTTCCACTGACAAGGTGCCCTGACTGCTCACGCCCAGAGCCTCTGAAGCGGTGGATCTGTAAGAGCGACGAGAATGGAAATCGTGGGCGCGAGTTTGTTACTTGCTTGAGCAAGGGCACACAGCGGGGACTGGATGGCAAGGTTAGATCTTAGTTCTTTCGCCGGCGTTCGTTCTGATTTCTCCGAATCTCGTTTTAGCACATAGTTCCTTGGGAGGTTCTTTAGACGAAAACTTCGTCAAGATTTCATTACTAGCACATTTCCGGTGCCTCCTGTTCTCAAACACCCATGTTTCTCTAATATTTAGTGTTTATTTTTCTCCCATTGTATGTAATTCTTATAGACTACCAACAAACTTATGTACAAGAGCACGATTACATGAGAAAGACAATGTAGACTAAAAGAGTGAGAGGGGTAAGAAGAAGAGAATGTGGGAGAGTAGATATATATGTAGAGAAAAAGACCAAAGGTGAGATCCCTATATAATTATTTACAATGTTGGTGCGAGCCTATTGAAGAAAATTAATGTAATTCAATTAGTGAAAGGGACCGACGACAACAGGTGCACATGTGTGTACTTTATATATTTGGTCTCTTGCTTACTCACAAAAAAAAGGAAGACGACAATTACAAATCTGATTTTATTATTACCAAGGTAGAACTACCTCTCTTACAAAACTACCAAAGTCTATTGCTCCACAATAAAGAAGACAAACAT
The DNA here is from genome assembly GCA_947311845.1 of Poa pratensis. NCBI lineage: Eukaryota > Viridiplantae > Streptophyta > Magnoliopsida > Poales > Poaceae > Poa > Poa pratensis. The sequence continues at coordinate 1,888,068 of CAMZMU010000066.1, read as the reverse complement.
TCCACGTCTCGTTTCTTCTATAAAAATCTTTTTTTTACTATGAAACTATGATTCTGCGCATCTTCTAGTATTGAGCAATCGATTTGGTATATCACTACAAAGACATCTACCTCACTTTCAAAACAACCGGCGACCGGGAGCCCCACAATTTTCACAATCCAAATTCTCTGTTGTCAAAAGAGGTTCTAAGGACCCACAACTCGAGAAGGTTGGAACAGTAAAATCGGATCAAGTAAGCATGATTGCTCATGAGAAGCTGCCGGACTTGAACTCCAAAGCCATCGAGTTCACTATGAGAATCATAGCAGTTACTACCGCTAACATGGGAATCAATGTAGACGGTCATTTTTTTCCTCTGTTTTCTGAGTGTTCATCCAGCTTGAGCGTTGCAGGAATGGTGACGTAGGGATGAGTTTCTTTTACAGACTCTAGTTCTCAATTTCTCATAGACACGTAGAGCGCTTCGCGTTAACACTGAGCACAAAGATACGTCTACGTTTTTGTGTGATAACGTACTTGATAGGTCAGTACCCATCTGCTAGTTCAGCAGCATAAAAACTATTCACATTTTCATCTACTGCACATTCAATAAAAATTACTCAATTTCTTGGCAACTTCACATCACACATAACAAAAAATTACATCGGTTCACAATTTCACACACATAACTAAGTACATGACATCAAAGTTCATAGTTTCAAACTTGTATTATCCTTCAGTCTTGTTGTCTACTCGTAGGCGCAGGGCCCTGAGCAAGTGCAGCATGTGTGGCCGCACAGGGCCCCCAATCGCTAGGGCCCACCAAGGCACTTTCATGCATGCCTTTAGCTTAGGAAAATAAATATGAATTAATAATCCCAATTGCTAGTAGCACGCGCTAAAATAAAAAAGGACCAAGCGCTATGCATGGACTCCTCGAGGCCTCGTCATCTCCAATCGGTAGGGGCCCCATTTTTCCTTTGCACGGGCCCTGACATGTCAGGGCTGGCCCTGCATAGGTGCAACCAGTAAAATTGTCGAATAATGCGGCACAACACCCCTGGAAAAGAAACTTCGTCTGAAACATCGTCAAAATCTTGTTACTAGCACATTCCTGGTGCCTCATATTCTCATGCACTGACATTTTCTGGTATTTAATTATGGTGTTCGCTTTCCCACCACCATATCTATACATAATAATAAAAACATTAAGCTTTCTTGTGGTACGTCATTTTTTCTGATTTTACCCTCCCACCAAATCACATATTTACCCACCACTGTCACCCATAAGTCACAGGTACCGGTTCAATTTTTTTCTTTTCCCCGACAGAGCAGGGGAGACGGAGAAGGAGATACCGGAGCAGGAGCAGGGGAGAGAGAAGAGGATGGGCGGTCCAGCGCACCAGCGGAGGCTGTGGGCGTCCGTACGGATGGGGACCATGGGCGGCCATGGCGGGCGCGTGGGGATGACGTCGCCGCGGTCGCCCGCACGGCCGCACGGACGCCCCGCTTTCGGTGCGTCCATGGAGCTCCGGTGGCCTAGGCGCATCCATGGAGCTCGCACGAGCCCGTGTGGAGTGCGACGACATGTCCTGGAGCGCGGCACGAGGTTGGAGCTCGATGGCGACGGTGTTGTGCAGACCCCTCGAGCACACGTGCCTCCGAGCCGTTCTCGCCGCGATGCCCTGCTCTCGTTTCCACGACAGCTCACCGCCAGCGCGCCCTCTTTTGGCCTCGCCGTCTATGAGTTGGCCGCTGTAGAAACGAGGCTACGGAAATGTGTCCTTCAATGCGTGCATGGGGCGGAGGAAGTGAACCTTGCGCGGCGGAGGAGGCGAAAAGGCGGCCAAACTGTAGCTCGCACGCAAGCGTCCATCTGAAGGACCAGACCTGCGTCTCGCCGTGGCACGCGTACGCCGCCTGCGTCACCGCGTCCTGCGAGAGCGGCTGGGCGGCTGGCTGCAAAATTCTCCTTCCTCTGCAGCGTTCGATTGCTGTCGACAGATAGTTGTCTCTTGCTCTAGAATTTTTAGATCGATTCAGCAATCAGCTACTCTGCTACTGCACGCACGCGTTCTTCCTTTTGCCCAATTTGTATCTCTGTTTTTTCTATCGATTCAGCCAGCAGCTAAGGAAAGATTTTGCCCACGACCTCCAGGAGGAGCTCGCGGATGCGCTTCAGCCGGCTACTTCTCCGCCTGGAGCGTGGCCGCGGCCACCGGTGGCTGGTGCTGGAGGCGCGCCAGAGCAGAAGGTTGCGCGGCGAGATACGCGATTGGGATTGGCCGCGCGTGGGGTGCTGCGGATGTGCGGCGCATAGGAGGTGGGCGGCGCGGCCGCGTGCAGGAGATGGATGGCGGGACGTGGCCCGTGAGGGAGGCAGGGATCAGGTCGCAATGGTGCTGAGCTCTAGGTTGGGGATGAAGTGTTGGGGGCTAGACGAGGAGGTCAGTGAATGACCGGTCAACCAGTGCCATGTCATGGAATACAGCGTGCCATCAGCTCCAGTGACCGTAGATGAGCTCCTGAGTCGTATTTAGTGACCGTAAAATGGTATTCGCTAAGTACGATAACCAAAGCGACTCACCTCGATAAGTTCAGGTACTATCGATGCATTTTACTCGAAAATAAATAAAAGTCTAATCCTTAAAAAGATCGGAGAACAGATCGTAAGCTCACAACCAATGTTTCGAAATAATAATAGTATTCTAGCCGAGCGATGGCGCTGGTACATATTCGAGAACCTCTTCAATCATAATCCGTTATCGTGCAGTGGACAAGTTGATCGATATTTGAGAACTTTTGAAAATTATTTTCATAAGACAAAGCCGCGTAAGAATGAAAACTAAAGGAGAACCAAGCGAGTGTTATGGTCTCGACAGAAAATACAAGTACGTCGGTTCTGCGACACGAAACGATGAACCAAACGAGTCCTAATTTGTTTATTCTCTCCCGTTGCATCGCACGGGCATGTTTCCTAGTGTGATTATTATGTGTAAAAATACTAGCTATGCAAGCTAGCCAGACAGCCAGTTCAGACTACATGAGTGACATGGAAGAGAGGAAGAGTATATATATATATGTATGTATAAAAATACCAAAGACAAGATCCTATATATAATGAATTAGAACAACGGTTGGTGTATAAAAATACCAAAGACAAGATCCTATATATAATGAATTAGAACAACGGTTGGTGCAAGTATAGTGACAAGACTAAATATGTGTAGTATGCGGTTGGTGCAAGTCTATTGCTCCACAATAAAGAAGACGAAAAATTCCACGTCTCGTTTCTTCTATAAAAATCTGTTTTTCATATGAAATTGTGCTTATGTACATCTTCTAGGATTTTTTTTAAATAATATTTTTTTGAACATAAATTCGGAAAATAGCGCGCGTTTTCGAGAATTTTGAAAACTAGCGCGGCGTCGGCAACGGCCGGGCCGAAAGCAGAGGGTTTCGGCAGCGGCGGGGCCGAAAGCCGGGTTTCGGCATGGGCGACGCCGAAAGCGCACCTTCGTCTGGGCCGCAGCCGACACTGCATGGCGCAGACCGCGTCGGCAGGCGTGGCCCACGCCTTTCGGCCCGAGCGCTGCCGAAAGCGAGGTTTCGGCACGGACGCCGCCGAAACCTGCTGGATAAGCAGGCCGCGCCCGGCTCCTCTTCATCTTCCTCCGCTCGACTCCTTCTTTCTTCTCCTCCTTCTGTTCTTTCACTGGTTCGAAAATAGCACCGAATCCTACCCACAAAAAATGCCCACAAGCTCACAGATTCAAAAAATAGAGTAGAGAAGGGTTTGGGCATCCCCGATCTGTTGATGGGATAGCTGTTTGTGGAGGCGTTTGGGGGTGTGTAGGTGGAGCAATGGTGATCAACAATGGTGGATAGTGGTGGTGCATGCTGTTGTTGGGCAAGGAGAGGCTTGATGCAGCGGGTGGTGGTGCTAGATTGAAGCCGGGCGACCGGGAACCCCAAAATTTTCACAATCCTAATTCTCTGTTGTCGAAATAGGTTCTAAAGAGCCACAACTCGAAAATGTTGGAAAAGTAAAATCGGACCAAGTACACATGATCGCTCATGAGAAACTGCCACACTTAAACTCCAAAACCACCGAGTTCACTACAAGAATAAGAGCAGACTTAAACAACCAGCGACCGGGAACCCCAAATTTTTCACAATCCTAATTCCAAGTTGTCGAAATAGGTTCTAAAGAGCCACAACTGGAGAAGGTTGGAACAGTAAAATCGGACCAAGTACACATGATCACTCATGAGAAGCTGCCAGCAAAACCATTGAGTTCAGTATGAGAATCAGAGCAGTTCTGCCGCTAACATGGGAATCAATGTAGACAGTCAATCCTTGTGAAGAAGGAAAATGTGGTATTCTAGTCCGTTTAGCGAGACACGTAGAAACCACCTTAGCAAAGTGTATATATATGTACATTTTGCTTCCATGTTTCTGTCCTGCTGTAGTGATTGGCTGCTTGGGATTTTCCCTTGAGAATTTCTTCACTGGCGCCCCCGAAAGGCCTCCCCGTTGACCCAATGTGGGTACTTACATAAAAACACCCCGTTGACCCAATGTGGGTACTTACATAAAAACACCCTAGTGACACCCTCCAAAAGCCCGGACGACCCAAAAATAAGTCAGACATCCCATTGTCCGCCCAAAGTTTTGGGATGCCGTATATGTCCGGGCACGCCCGACACATAGATTCAGACAGGCGAGCACCATATTGCTAGCGACCTGCCATTGTCATCCTTCAAGAGCTCCAAGTGGCTACGCAGGCCGACCCTTTCGCCACTTGTGTTGTCGTTTGCGCCTTCGATTTCAACCTGCCACCCCTGACAGCTCGTCAGCCGACCACCGGGACAAGCTCGCTCCCACCTGGCATGCAAGGTCTTTGGCCATTTGCTCAAATATGTACTTTTCTTCTAAATTGTTTGTCTACATAAATTTGATAGATTGTTTCGTAGTTTTTTTTTCGAGGAGGACGGGGGGGATTACTCCCCACCCGTTGTTATTACTCGAAAAGGGGGCTTGGTTGCCCATACAAAGTGTGTGAGAAATACAGGGGGGAGAGAAACCGAAACTAGAAATTACACGATCTTGCTAAGAATAAACGCGCGCATGCGTGAAATGATAGGACGGTGAGCTGCAGGGAACCGTCTTGACCAGACGAGCAAATCGTCGGCTGAACGGCGAAGGATCTCGACGGTGGAGACAGTGTTGTTGTTGAACACCAAGTCGTTTCTCGCCTCCCATATGTGCCAGAGCAGAGTCACAAGGCCAGAGTGGTAAATGTGCATCGGCAGCGGAGTAGGAGGAGCAGAGGCCGAGAAGGAGCAGCTTGGCGGGGTCGGCGGGAGCTGCAGAATTGTTTCGTAGTTTTGTAGTTCTGTTGCTTCATTATTCGATTCATGGACTATAGACAATAGGGATGAGTTCATGTTCTACCAAAAGATGGAAGAAGGTGCGAGTGCCACCGTCGACGGTAATGAGAACAAGAGGGTGCTCGCTATCTTCATGGCATGGAGGGGCAGCTTAGTGTCCCTGTCCATGACATTTGAAAAGACGGCGCTCATATGTTTGACATGCACCAGTAAAATACCTCAGTTTGAATATCCGAATAGGTCTCTCTTGTTGAAAACCCGAGTAGGTTTCAACTGATTCTGTGTGTTTCAAGTTTCCGACCTTGTATTCAGAAAATGGCATCAGCCCTAGAAACCGTATAGCTAGCAGAATGGTGATCGCTGCTAGCACGTACGCGTAATCTCAAAAAGGGGGGCGGCGTCATCTCTGTAGCTACAGGTATGTATGCGTGTGATTACGATTCCACCAATACGTGGAGGCAGCAAGACCAAACGCACAGCTAGTCAGCCACGCATGACCTGGTCGCAGAGACAAGAGTCTGGATAGAGCCGTACGCATACGAGATCGAGGAGTGTCACCAGGTACGGCCATGTCAGTATGCGGCAAGCAAGGGTTCAGGCTCGTCTACTGCACAAATCGCTCACATGATGCTCCCTACGTCTGCTGCACTGTGGCTGTGCGCCTGCCTCTACCCCACCGCCTTGCCACGGCACCACTTTGAATCTGAAAGTCTGAAACTTTGCAATAAAACAGTTGTGTGCATCAATGCTTCGTTCCCCCATTTGGAAAAAAGTGATCTGATTGGGGTTTTTGTCGTCGACCTAGAATTGTTATTTCTCTTTCGTCTAAGTAACAAAACTGATATATGATTTCATTAGATTAACAAAACATACATCTTGACGTCTAACAAAATCTTGAAAAAGCTTACGTATAGGTAGGAACTGTGTCATGTGTCAATTACCATTGAACAAGCTGGCTCCAAATGTGAGGCTTCTATAAAGTAATCGACTACCATTGGTGGGTTTTCGTGGCATAATTTTGCACATATCTTCCACCATGGTTTTAGCACTGCACCACCATGATCACACTCGTAGTTGTCCTAGTTTAGGAAGTCTAGCTTCGTTTCAGGGTTTAGATTCGCAACCACCTTATCCCCTGGAGCTCATTAGGTCCGATGCCCCACCCACGAACAAATAGGGCCTCTTATTGGCAACTCGTGGAGTCATAGCCTCATAGGCGGCACTAAACAGTAGGAAGAAGGAGGAGCCAACCGGGTGAACTGTGTGATATAGTGGCTCATCGTTCCTAGCTAGAGCACTTGATGAAACGAATACACTGACAAAATTTCCGTACTAGCTAATTCCCGGTGCCTCCTGTTCTCAAACACCCATGTTTCTTTAGTACTCGATGTGTTTATTTTCCACCCATCGTATGTTGTTCTTATAGAGAACTAGTTACGTGAGAAAGCCAATGCATACTACATGGGGATGAGAAGAAGAGAACATGACATAGTAGATACATATGTAGTGAAGAAGACCAAATGTGAGAGCCTATTTACAACAATTAATGGTTGGTGTGAGTCGATTGAAAAAGATTGCATTAATTTAGGTAGTGCAAGGGGGCTAGGACAACATGTGCACATGCATGTACTTTGTTTATTGCTTATTCACGAAAAAAGGAAGACAAAAAGTATGCCTCCTGTTTCATCCGGTAAACATATTTTAATTGTTAGGACTTGGAGTGATTGTTTTGTTCATCTTCTGTGTTATTACACAACCGAGTTTATTATTGCAAAAGTAGAACTATCTCTCTTTCTCATCATGAAATAGCTAGAAATTATCACATGCATGATCTAAATAACAAGGATCAAGATTGAGCACAATTGTATGCATGGATGTGAAGGTTAAGGCAAGTAGGAGCTAGCGTTTCATGCATAGGCCGATCTAGTGACGCTAGCCGAATTGCAAGGGGCAAACTTTGGTCGATCCACACAGGCCGATGCTGTTTAGATTGATTGTTAATTAACGACAAGGTTAATTTCTCTTCTTTTTGTTGAGTCAGCGGAAGCAAACACCACACACGCAATTTCACAGGCAAGATGAGATCGAGCGCGACAGCGTCTGGATGCATGCATGTACGAGAGAGCAGTGAGCACACTGCACAAATCGCTCACACGGTGCTCCCTGCATGCATGTACTGGACTGCGGCTGTGTCCTCTGTGACTACCTGCCCCACGGGTCATGGCCTTCTGCCTCAATTTTCAGCCCAGCCACAGAGAATGGAACACAGCGGCAACAGCGAGCGGACACACACGGCCCACACCCTCACGGTGGCCGGATTTTTTTAACGATGTACGCTCGTAGGCATACAATACGGAGTTGAGACGAATAGAAGTAACAGAAAATAAAGAATAGAACTACCAAGCATCCACGTCCTTCGCATTCGCCGGAGAAGAAGAACACCGCTTGTTGGTACACATCTTGACGCTGAAAAAAACACTTGACATGAGGCGTCAACGAGTCACAATAGCCAGCAACCCGATAAAGAACATCGGCCGGAGAAGCCCTCTGAGCCTCTTCAAGAGCATCCAATGCCCGCCGCCACGCCAAGATGCAATGTCAGATTGAAACTGCTCCAACAGATTGGACTCCACAAGCCTCTCGTCGGCGCTAGCAACACCTCCGATGAGGAGAGCATGGGCTAGAAAATCACTATTCCTACTAGCACCATGCATAACGAATGGCACCATGTAGAAACATTTTGGTCAGACTTTTGGGTTACAAAATTCTTGGGGAAATCTAATTAGCTCGTGTATGCAAGTTTTAGTCTTCACGTGTTGCATACATTTTGGTCGGACATGTATGCATCTAGTAATATGCCAGGTAATGCTAAAATTATCGTATTAATTGCTAAATGCAAAAAACTAAAATGATTTATCTTCTACAACATTAATACGGTTAGCGATCTTTTTACACCTTTGAGTTCATCTCGATAAAGGTTTGAAAATATATCCCATGTTGCTATGTTTTGGTGAAATTATTTTCTAACCCCAATTGTGAGATGTCAATCCTATGCTTGCCAAATTAGCAGTAAACCGTTACTGTGATAAAGAGCGCATATTTACCCGATTTCTTTTACATGTTTTAGACACTGCATGCACATTTAGAGACCATGTGTTCACGTGTTGCTAGCAATAGCAACATGAGATTTAGTTTCAAATATCTCCTATGGAAATATAGATATGTGTGTTAACAATGAACATGAAAGCAACGCGTCTTGGATTGAATTTCTTCTTAATTAAGAAGATACATTAAGTTTGATAAATACACACTATCTATGATTGGGTCATGATACTCAAACTAAAACATGATGGAACAAGTGAAACACACATATTAACCTTCTGCACCCGGGAAAGTTTGGTTAAAGTTCAATCCTAGCCTAAGCTACATGCTCCATTGTGTTGTGCCCCGTGTTGGTTACCATAGAACAACCAGACACAGAAATGGGAGGCTCATAAAAGTTCCACTCGATTGACATGTATTCATGGTAGATAATTGGCATAGCTTCCCTGGTAGCCTTAGCGCTGCTCCTCCATCACCATTATCTAGTGCGGGTCCATGATTAAACAAATCATGACATCTTCAGTTTCCTTTCATTATTTAGATGCGCAACCATCTGGCTTAGGTCATCTGGTCAGATGTCGGCCCATGAACATTCAAGCAACTTCTTGACAACTGGTAGAGTAGTAACTGACACGACAAAGAGGCGCGGAGGAGGAAGCCAGTAGTCAAAATCTTGGATTAAGTGGCACAACATCCCCTTAGGGTCGCATGACTCAAAAACACAATCAAGATTCCGTTACTAGCACGTTCCCGGTGCTTCCTATTCTTACACACACATGCTTATATAGTACTTATATTAGGGTGTTATTTTCCTACAAATGTATGTTATCATTGTAGGTTACAAACAAACTTATTTTCAGGTACACAAGATAACCAAGATACTCAATGTAAAGTGAGCGGGGTGAGAAGACCATGGGAGAGTAGATATATATGTAGAGAACAAGATCAAATGCTAGGGATATATAATGAGTTAGAACAACGGTGGGTGTGAGTCTACTGAACAAGAGTAAAATAGTTTACTTAGTGCAAGGACAACATGTGCACATGTGTGTACTTTAGATATTTTGTCTCTTGCTTGCTTGCAAAAAGGAAGAAAACAATTACGCATCTTTTTTCGAGAACCGACAATTAGGTATCTCATTTTTCTACTAGAAACTTTTCTTTTATCTAGAACAAGAAGTGATGATTATCTGAATCATCTATATTAAAGAACTGAGTTGCATATTACCAAAGGAGAACTACCCCTGGTTCCCTAGTTCAAAACGACAACAAGAGAGAACTATACGATGACCTTCTTAAAATCTCCATCCATGTGGCTATTGTAATGTTTGAAATGGAATCCTATCCAAAACTAATGTGAATGTATTACTCTACAAAAAAATATGCTAACAAGGAAGGGCATGTTATATCTGCATATGTGCCAACCTTGACATTCATAAATGAATGGTGTTACGCGAGTTTTCACAATATCCACTAACGATATTTTCTTCTTTCTTGAATCAGGAATTTAGTGTTATCTTGGAAGAGTGAGAATTTAGCCTATCCACCAGCTATGGTTTTGAGGGATGGTACTTTATGTGAGCAGTCCATGCACCGCAAGCTACTGGAAGAGTGAGACAAGATTCGGGTATGGAAGTGGAAATTAGAAATGTAAGTTTCGTGTTTGAGGTAACGAGAAATTTTGTGTTACATGAAAAAAATCAAAGCGGCATTGTATGTATACGGCCTGACCGTGGCCAATGGCGGCGCGGCGAGCTAGATCCAGAATTACAAGCGGCTTCGGCGGAGCTGCAAGCATTACCAACGGTGCTGCAAATAACTACCACCAGAGTTGCCAGGGGACGCCTCTCGATTTGCATAGGTCTTACGCTGGTTGCGAGAGCCGGCGAAGGACTCCTCACCAGAGTTCATGGTGACACGATGGTGGTACAAGCTGCGACCACTGCACTGCACGTGAGTGGTAGGAGTATTTTTCCACCTTCTCGTGACAAGCCTGCAGTGAGACGAAGCGAGGGCTAAGGATGGGGGGAGACAAATGTGTCGCGTTCGTGGAGGAGTCCGGGTCCACCCACATGTGAAGGGGAAATCTAACATTAGCGCATCCTTGATCCAACGGTTGGCGAGGCGGACGATCCGAGCACTGAATCGTCCAGACGATCCCTAGCACGATCCATACAAAATGGCGGTGTGTGTGAACCTCTTTTAAAAAAAGAACTTCGATTCACTCACCGGTCAAGACATCCATCGGTTGATGTAGATCGAGTGGAGATTATTGGCTCCTAGGCTCCATTGACCACTTTATGTTAAAAATATCAGATTCATAAGTTTTGAAAAATTCTAAAAACAATCCTGCATGTTCTCAACGATCAATCCCACAAGGGGCACACAAATGATAAATGTTCGATTTGTCAATCTCTTGTAGCTCATAATATGAAATGAAATTACTTTTCAAATCACACGCATTGGACGACACGGCGCCGGCCGGGCAGGGCAAGCGCACGCCGTGCAACGATTAAATTTTCCGTGCGCACCTCGTCGGAAACAGAATCGCGCCGGCCGTCGACACCAGTCCTCGGCTCGCGTGCGCTACCAGAAGCAGAATCGGGGCAAAAGCCTCGACGTTACCAGCAATGATGGCATTGACCAGCCGGCTCTGCCGTGCCGTGCCCTGCCGAGTGCCGACTGCCGAGCATGTCGCGTAGGCATACGCACAGCTAGCCTGATGCCGATAGCCCGCACAGGCGGCCTCGGCTGCTGTCGCTGCCGTGCTGCTCTTCCTACCTCGGCCGGCCCCGGCCGGAGACAAGACTAAGCACTACAGTACATGGCCACGGCACCCGATGAGGCAAAGCCTGCCCCTCCCAAAGAGAAACAGAGCCATGCAGCAGCGGCGGCGACAGCACAGGACGACGCTCCGGCGCAGAAAGTCGCATGCATGCTTTGCACAAGCAAGATCAGATCTACCAGACGATTTGATTATCTTACAATATTTCGATGGATGTAACCACACGGCGTACAAGGATCTACAGACGTCGACCGCCTCTCTCCTCGGCCCATCACCTCAGAGCTCGAGCATCGAGGAGCAAGACCAAGGAAGGAGATGGGAAAAAAAAAGGGGAAGAAAAGGGCTCTGCCTGCGCCGCCGTACTACGTCCTGCACTGTTGCTCTTCCGGTTGTCCCGGCCGGCTGAAACAGTTGCCATGTCTCGTCAGCAGCAGGCTGTACCGGCGAGTCTCGGCTGCTGCGCTGGCTTGGCTGGCCAGGACCAGTGCGGATGCGGCCATGGCCGGGGCCTACGGCGCGCGCTCTGGCTGATGCCATCGCCGTGCTCCGGCCACGTGGTGTCACCCCCGCCATGTTTGACTTATCGTCGCCCATACGCTGCACGCACCTCATGCACCGTGTTCTTGCTGCCGCTCCTCCATTCGCTCAGCTTTAAATCTACTATGGTACCCAGTTACACACGTTGCCGATGCCCGTCGATCGTTCGTCGGTGTCGCCGGTCGTCAGCAGCACGCGCTGGCGGCGTAGGCGAAGATCTGGTGCACCACCGTCGCAACCTCGTCCGCCGTCGCCACCTCGCACCCCTCCTCCATCTGCACAATCACAAGCGATCAAACAGCGTTAGCATCAACCACAACACAAAATTCTCCATAAAAAGCCATTTCTAATTACTGTATCCTAGACTAGATTCCTAGCTAGTGAGCAGTACGAAGTATGGATCGGCATACATACAAGATCGTTTGGTAGGGCAGTTTTTTCCTAGAAAAAAGACACGAGAGGAAAGCTGGGACTTGTAATCATGCCCTTGTCCGTTTGCGAATTACGCTAGCCGGGGCTGTCTGTACGCAGTACCCTGCGTCCATCGTATTCGAACGCTCCAGCTACATACTCCCAAAGCAAGTGTACGGTACGAAGCGGCCACTGCCTGCCGATCTCGCTGCTCGAAATCTCACCCAACGTTCCGCCGGGAAAAATGGCGAATTCGCTTTCCACAGGTACCAACCATCATGGTGGAACCCAGAGAAATTAGATATTAATTCCAAGTTCTTTTCCAAGATTATCTCTTCTTGATAATTAGATCTGTCGATGTACTGATGTAGTATAATGCTAATGTGGAACAAAAGATTATATAGTTGGATTCTCCTACGAGCCAGGCACAGTTCCATACTCAAAAAAAAAAGTGGGCTGGGATCTTTTTTCAAAAAAGGTATATTGCTAGTTCAAATCAGCATAACTGAAAAGAAAACTAAGTACTAACGTAAGAAATGTTATTGTGTGTTGATACTTTCTTACAAGAACGTTATCCAGAGTTCCAGACTCCAAGTAGAGCCAAAATGAGAATCTCTAGGATTATCTTCAACAGTAATCGAATGGTTAACGCAGGTAAAAACAAAGAGGCTACTATTTGCGGCAGTGAAATGAACTCAGTTAACTACTAAAACACTGGAGCATGAAAGTTAAAAACAGTTCAGGACAAGACAAGACGTAAAACTGAAACTGATGTAGCTCTAAGATGACCGACTGACTACCTTGAGGTTGAAGCAGTAGACGACGGCGTCGTTGCCGACGGAGGTGACGGCGAGGTGCAGCACCGCGAGCCGGAGATTCTCCATGGCGGCCACGGCGCGCACGAGCCGCCCCGGCCATCGCCTCCCAGCGACGCGCACCCGTACATGGCCACCCACCGCCGCCATCGCCTCCACGTCCACGCCACCGCCCATGCCGCGGGCCTCCGAGTAGCTCGTGTACTGGGGCGACACGAACACGCCGTCCGACGCCGCCGTGGCTGCCGTGCCAACCGTGGAGCATCCCCCGCCGCGCTGCGCCGCCGCCATCGCCTGCAGCGCCACCAGCTGCTGCTCCAGCTGCTTCACGTAGTCGATCGCTCCCCCGACCACCGTGGCTTGGTCACTCTGAAGAACAGATGCATGCATTGCATTGTAAGAAATTTGAAGATTCTTGGTATGGTTGTCGCGGGCTTGCATGGCATTGTGGATATTTGCTTACTCGTGGGATGTAGTCGGTGGGGATGAGGGCGCGGAGGGAGGCGATATGGTCGTTCATGAGGCGGCGGCGGTTGCGCTCCACGGCGATGTGGGTCATCCGCTGGCACTCGGCCTCCTCCGGCTTCTTGCGCTTCTCCGGTGGCGGCGTGGTGCCCGGGCGCGTCCTCGGCCGCTTCCTCCGCCTCTCCGCGCCAACCTTTATCGACGCCGCCGGCACCTCAACCATCGAAGGCGCCACCGCAGCCTGAGTGACGCAGCTCTCGAGTAGGTCGACATCGGATGCCGCCGGCCCGAAGGAGGCGGCGCCGTAGGACTCCCGCTTCACCCCTCCTTCGCCGTCCCCCATCGCTCCATGGAGCAGCGCCAGGAACGGCACCTGCGCGGCGCTCGCATGACCCGCCACGGCCGCGTCCGCCCAGCACTGTTCCATCACCACCACCGCCATCAGCCAAGAAGAAGAACCGGCAACAGCACAGGGAACAGAACGTTAGCAAGAAAGGGGAACAGCGGCAACGCCATAAAAGAGATTGTACAAGGCCGGGAGCTATTGCGCCTGGCCAGGCATTCAATGGCGCGAGCGTGCGCGCACAGTAGGCTATAGCTAAGCTACCTATCATCCGCCAGGCCATGGGCTAACATTGGGCGGGCAGGTGGAAGGGAAGGGAAGCTGCGGAGCAGCAGCGCATTAACATCATTACGTTCACTACACAGAGGATCCACAGACTGGGAATGGAAGCTGCACGCACGCACGCTGGCTCAGTTACTACGGCGAGAGCAGGACGACGGAGTAGTGCGGGGGGGCTTACCAGGGAGGTGATGATGGGGCCTTGCAGCTGCATCCTCTCCATTAGAGGAGGGCAGGGCATGCAAACAGGGGTAGCAATAACTGCGGCAATGAGTAATGAGCCCCTGAGGCAGCGAGCACGGAGCTGCAAAGAACAGCAACTCCTCTCCGGCCTCTACCCTTCTTCTCCAGTGTAAGTGGAGCAGCGGCAGGAGCAGCTACACTATTGCAATTAATTTGGTCTCCTCTCTCTCCCTCTCCGCTCTACTTGTAGCAGCAGCAGTGGCATGGCGAGGCAAGGCAACAACCTAAGATAGGGGACGGAGGAGTTGTCTCTTGTTGCATGTGTGGGGGTGAGAGGGAGGAGATAGTAGGCCATTGCGGTAGGGCAGAGATTAATTTGAAGGGATTGATTTGTGTAACAAGTGAATGAGTTTATTGACCGTTCAGTGCAGAGGGGGCAGGGGTATGGTCGTATGGAGCCATTGGAGCGTGGAGTGGCGCGGCGGATTTGTCCGGCATGACGACAGCCGCAGGAGAGCATGGGGCCGGTGGCTCCGCCCGCTTTGCGCCCCTGGCCGCCGTGCGTGCCGCTCTCTTTCGCCGGCTGCGCGCGCCGTGTAAAGATCGTGGCCACCTCTCGTTTAGCTTTCACATTTCTGTAAATCGTTGGGGCTCCTGCTGTTAAGATGAGCTTCATTCTCTTTTTTTGGGTTTTTATTTGGTATCAAAGCTTAGTTTACTTCGTATCGTTCAACAATCATATATGCATGTGTGTTTCAACAGTTGAGGTCTGAGGAGAAGATCGGAGTTGTCCTAATTTTGGAAGAAAAAAAATTATGTAAATTCTACACGTTGTTTCTTTAGACAATGTGAAACGATCAAGCATTCCTTCTTTCATGGCCATGCTACTCGTTTTGTTCGAGGGTTTTACGCATGAATTTTAATTTACATCATCCACTCATGCTTTTGACATTCTGCGGCAATGGCCAATGGCTAGATGCCCACTCCACGCATAATTTTTTTCCCGGGTTTTATGTATTACGAGGCTCGGCCCCTTGCGACGCTCCCAGGGTGGCGCCATGGGCAAAATCCTAAGTGCCGCCTAAGGTCCTCGAACAGGCGGATCCCCTTCTGCCGTGGCCACCGACATTGGCAGCTATGGCCGCGGGCCTCGATATACAGTTGATTCTCTTGCCGAAATCAGTTACTCCCTCCGTTCGGAAAAGGATGTCTTAGATATATCTAGATTTGGATGTATGTGTACACTAAAACATGTCTACATACATCTAAATTTAGATATATCTAAGACATCCTTTTCCGAACGGAGGGAGTATTTATTTATTCTCTGCAATCCACTTCTGATATACATCAATGTCACATTAAAAGAGCCATGCAACCTGTGGTATTTGTATCTTGCAACTATATTTTTTGGATACTTCTATGAGTACTTGTCAGAAATTAAAATTAAAATGCTCTGTTGTATTTTTAATATACACTAGTTGCACATTTCGAAACTTAAAATGTAGAAAATAATTCCCATGTGAAACTAATTTTGATTTGATAGTTTTTTATTTCAAAACATTTTTTGGTCTATTGCAGTTTATATATACACTTTTTGCATGTGTTCTAGTTATGCAACTTGTGTAGTTATATTTTCCAATTGAGTTGACTGGAATGCCTTTTCAATGTACTAATGTTATTTTTTTTGTTTTACTGAGTAGTTTTTATTTGTTTCTCACATTTTATTTGGAACTGTTTGGTGGGTTTCACACAACAGGTGAGTCCAAATATTGCAGTCGGCTGATGTATGGTATGAGACCAAATATTTACATGTGTCGATTTATTGCGATGACTAGTACAGAGGGATACTAAGAACATGGGTTCAAACCTTCATTGGCAATGGAGATAGGTTCCATCACTAAGAACTTGTCATTTATTATTGAATAATACGAAACGTCTCAAGGAGAAGTTTCTTCCTTTTAGCTAGAACCAACATGATTTAGAGGTGGGCATTCGCATGTTCATGTAAGGTTTGTACATTTTTTATATGGTTGAGTTGTGCAGCATGATATTTGTTTTGTTTTTGAATGATTATATTTTTGGACTATCAATTGTTTCAAATAGTACTTAATATAAAGGCTATTGTATGCACTTGGTCACCATTTAAGTGTTGATTGTTTTTACTATTATGACTAGAACTAGTATGTCTTGATAATTAATTAGAGATCATCTTAGTATGCTTGGTTTTGATAAATTTCCAAAAGATGGGCGAAGTGTTGCTACAATTGGAGTTCTGAGTAAAAAACTATACACGTATGTATTATAACAATTAATCAAAAGTTACTACAAATATTTAGTAAAACTAATTATTATTTTCTAAACTCCATGACACTAGATAGATATAATGCAAATTAGTTCAATACATGTCCTGACATTTTTTTTCATAGAATGGTTTCACTATGTTGTTAAGAGATAATAATTCTACTCAATTACCTTTCAACAACATCTTATTATTGCCATATCGATGTTATTATTCATTTTGAGAGAGAAAAAGTAGGACTGCAACTCCATACTTGAGTACATGTGATGAATAAAGACAAATTAATTTTATAGTTCTTTATGATTTATACTAAAAAAAATACTTATTTATAACCTATTAGTATATTCATAGTACATCGTGTTGGGTTACTAAGGCCTATGGAAAATACTTACATTTGGGCCTTAGGTACTTCAAGGCATCCTTGATTCCCATATTAATCACACAATTTTTGTTGCATTTGATTAGTCTAAGGTCCATGTGCAACTAATTGGGTATTGCATGCCCAATTAATCATGTCTAGTTGCATGCATTGGTTATGCGGTGCTCTAATTAAAGTGTATAAACTAACAATAGTTAGATGAATGCCCAGGAAAGGCACATGGCAATTTGAGGTCCTCGTTATTTCTTAAGTCCCTAATTTGGTTAGGGGCCTTGTGAACCCAAAAGGTGGGAATAACACTTGTGAAGTCTATCATTGTAGATACACTTACAATGTCAAAAGAATTAGAGCTTGAATATTTACTTAAATTTTGGTTCAACACAATACCAATAAACTTCGGTTCCAATTGTATCTGTCATAAAATTAAGGAAAAGTAACATAGACAAAATAAGATTTCTACCAAGGTATGTGACTATATGTCATATGGTGTCTTTCTATATGTGTTTGCATCCATCATTGTATTAATACCTTGATAGAGACTCTAGGTGTACTTATACCAATATCTTGCTAGATATTTATAGATTGGAAGTTTTTCTAGGCTATGTGTAATAAACATGAATAATCCAATATATGAGACGTAGAAAACACGCAAGTTTCCTTGGATCTTCACAATTGCTAATTTAGTGGTTTTTGATAAGTGATTCTGCAGTAGTCACAAAAATAAAGCAAAGATGGATTGATGGAAGATGCCACCGCCAGCAAGCTACCAACTGCTCATAGGTGAAAAACATTGGTGCGCTATTGATTGTGAAAAAACTTGTTATGCATAAGAAATTTGCATGTTATTGTGACAACATAAGGTGAAATTTGTTTGATGAAAGATTATTTGTGTTGTTCGTTGCTGAATAACAAATAATCGTACTATTTGTGCTCATGATTGTTTGGTGTACTGCTAATTGATATCTTCCTTGACAATCTCCAATAAAACTAATTATTATCATGATTGCTCCAAATTACATAAGCTAGCATTAAATCGCCTCCCAATCATCAATGTCAGCGTCACACTACATGGGCCTAGCCGCCGCTGCCTCCCCCCCCCCCCCCCCCACACATGGGCCCTAGGCCCATTAGGGTTATGCTTTGGGCCTTTTGGCCCCTTGGTGGCCGGCGCCCACACCACCATGTGGTGCGGCTGCCATGTGGGCCCCTAGGGCCCATGTGGCAGCCCCTATGGGTGGGATCCAGTTTTTCTTTTTAATATTTTCCTTTAATTATGTTGTCTAATTAATTCCAAACTTAATATTCCTTTAACAGAAAATTCCCGTAATTAATAACTTATCATATAAATCTATTTGTATGATCCGGGACACCCACTGTCCGCAAACAAAATCTTCGGATAAATATTTCCTCCTTATATAAACCCTCAAAATAAATCCGACAGTAATAGAAACAATTCCTATTAACCTGAGACATCAAATGTGTGCGTATTTAATCTCTCTGATATACATTAGATATATCGATCACGCAGAACACTATTTCGTTGATACTCTCTCTATGTTTCAGACCAACCAGTATACACAACAAACTAAACCTAACTTAAGTGTGTGACTCCTACAGGTTCGATAACGAGTAGCTATGATCATAATTACTTATCTAATCAACTGTCAATGTTAGGACCATGGACGCCCGCACCAACAAATGTCGTTATACGAAGATACTCTGTCGAACCTGTTGGCTATTTACTATAACATTTCCATTACTCACGATACTGAACTTTACCCGAGATTAGTTATTCCGATATTTTCATGAATCAATTCTTGATTCACTATATCTTTGTCTATCTCGTTAATCGGCAAGTATCCTTTTACTCGTTCCTGTATTATGATATCCCACACGGTGAAACTTCGTCATGTATTGTCGACAGAACATATTGGATATCTCTCATACCGATTGGGCCCAGGATGTATCACTCTTTTGACAGAGGAGTAATTCCCATCTATGAACACTAAGATTAACTAGAAAGATACCCTGCATGTTGCAGCAGGAATCCCTTTATAAATTATATTGTGTAAACAAAATTCAACTTGTCATATTTGAGATACTAAATTTAATCGACATAAAATGAATGCGTATTATAAAGTATTAATGTGGATAATTAGATGGTTAAAGAAATAGACAATGTGGAGTTTTCATGTAAAGATTAATAAATATTAATGGAGATGACATGGACAATTGATTGGCTAAGAAAGTGGATGATGTAGATAGCTTGCCTGTGGAGATAGAAAAATATTAATTACACTTAGTGGGATTGTGCCACTACAAGAGAACTGGCCCATAGAGACATTTTTCTAGAGACATTGGCCATTGTGTCTCTTAAATCCTAATCCATTTTGATATAGAGGCATTAACATAGACACTTTACGAAATGCCTTAGTGGTAGAGACATCTACCTATGGACATTATCCAAAATGTCTCTTAGTCTACATGTAAAGGCATTCTAGGAGACATTCTTGCGAATGCCTCAACAATAGAGACATTTCATTGGAGACACTCCTTGTAATGTCTCTTGGCACCTCTGGAAAGGCATTACATGAGACATCTTTCAGAATACCGTAACAGTAGAGGCATTTTCTAGAAACACTATGCGTGTCTCTTTTACTAAGTCAGATATCTTCGAGAATGCATTAAAAGTGGGATGTATAATACCACCAATATAAAATAGTGAGGTAGAGAAATTTGGAGACTAAATCTAGTTACTATGAACTAATCAGAACTAGCTACTAAGTACTAGTACTATTAAAAAAAGTACTATTAAAAAAGGTAAAACCGGTCCATGAGGCTAGGCATGCAAGTGGACAGTCCGACGGGCACGATGGACGTCCACCTGACACGTCTATTTGTTGATCATCAGCAACGTGCTAAGCAAATTGTTAAGCAAATCTACTAAACATAGAACGTTGCGGACAAATAATTTAATTGGAGCGGACGTCCGCATGCTGCCTACATGAGAACAACAACAATCCCAGCTATATACGCACGCACACCTTCGAAAGAATAGAACCGTGCGGGAAGTTTCCACTCCCCATGATCCCCACCTCCGCCCTCTCGTTCTATCTTCTTCAGTCAGCCGCCCTTTTCAAACCTCTCACATTCTCCCATCTATCTACTCACTCAGCCGGCCAACATGCCGCTCTTCTAGATCTCTTTGAAGATGAACGTAGCAGCAGCTCCAGTGGAGGCCCGAAGATCCGCTCAGGGGTCAAGGAACACCTTGCCAACTACCAGAGTCAATAAGATTTGAGGTACGTATAGTCTAGTAGCATGTTACCTAATGTTTTACTCGAACATGCATATACAATCTTATATCAAGTGCATCTAGCGTACGTGCATCCATCGGCTGATTTCCTACACATCTCATTTGTCCTTGCAGCAAGGATCTCGAGCCTCAGTGAAGCCGATGACGACCAATCAGCAAGATCTTCGATCTGGGAGGTCCGCCACCGAACACGTTCAAGACGTGGACGGAGGATCATTGCCACGACGATATTGTTTCTTCGATCCGGAAGGCCAATAACGACCGCGTTCAGCAACCGCATCCACCGAATCTAACGATGTCCGTGTCCATCTACTGTGGCCACGCAGCCACCTGATCGATGACGATCGCGTTCGGTGACCACAGCCACCGGATAAACAGCGACCGCGTCCGGCAACGGCGGCCACCAGATCAATGACGACAACGCCGGTCGCTTCCGTGGACAGACGGAGGACGAGGGTGCGAGGCGGCGTCGCCGGCGCCGCTATTTTTTGTTTCCTCCTGTTTTCATCGCACACGTTTTCTTTTGTCAGCGGGTTTGTGATTCTTGCAAACTTCCCGCACAGTTCTGTTCGTTTGAGCGTGTGCAATCGGAAACCTCATCGCCTACCACCAAACCTTGTGTAATGGCTCGTTTCACCTGTCTGCGATTGTGGAATCTGTACTGTTGTAAATTTCTGAAGATAAGAACAAATTTCATGACAACGTACATGCCTCTTTGTGACGACATGTATGTCTCTTATATAATACCTTTAAATTTCTAGAGACCAAATAAAACACCAAACGTAATTGTGGCATTATATTTCTAGTGATCAATACATTGTCACAATAAAATGCTTCCACTAATGTTAGAGACAACCCAAATTGCTATATAAATGTGTCTCTATAGCTTTGCATACATTGTCTAAGTGTACCTTTAAAGTGCCTCTATGTTTGTAGATACACAATCTATTGTCTATACAGAGTGACCTTATGTTATATATAGGCATTTCACAAAACGACTCAACAGTTTAAGAGACACTGCACGTAGTGACACTTTTGAGACAATGTGTAAAATGCCTCTACAATTATGTAAAGACAGTATCAATGTCTCTACATGACCAAAATAGTGCCTCTACGGGGCAGTTCTCTTGTAGTGTGCTTTATAAGAAGTGTATGCCCAAAAGGCAATAAAGATTAACATATGTTTCATAATTATACTTCATGATTCTATGCTATAACTGCGGTGGCTCCTGAATATGTGATTCAGAGAAAAACTCACATGCACGTATAGAGACATGAACAGAATAAAGTATACCCTAGTCTTGCCTTTAGACTAATTTGCTGATTGCTTGATGACCGTGTGTTTTCCTGGTCTAGGACCGTATGTCAGCATCAATGAATAGCATATTGTTGGTGGAAGCAATATGGCTGGGAAGACCCAAATCTTTGATATGCTAAGAGATTTCAAAGTGTCTATTGTCCTTAGTGCAATATCCCAGTAGGTTATTATATGACATATCCTTAGACCATGAGGTTATTAGGATTGTGCATACTGGAACTGTTACTTTGGTGCTGTCAACCGTCACGGCCGTCACTGGGTGATTTGGAACATGTGCATATATCCTAATGTTTCAAGATGGGAAATTAATCCTCTGTCAAAAGAGAGATACTTATAGGGCCCACTCGGTATGTATGATATCCAATATGTTCTGCAGACAATCACTACTAGGAAATAAGCTATATGGGGCGCACCTTTTTTAAATTCTGTGGCGCATGGTGGGTGCGCCACAGAATTCACGCCACTAAATTGTGATTCTGTGGCGCATATCTGCATGCGCCATAGAATTCTCACATTTCTGTGGCGCACCTAGAAGATATGCGCCACAGAATTCTTAAAAAAACTTAAAAAGGTTAAAAAATTCAAAAACAAATCAGGAAAAACGAAAAATGAAATAATTTGGAAAACCTAAATATTTGAATTTTTTATTTTTGTTGAATTTTTTTGAATTTCATAACCTATCTCAAATGATGATTTCTCGCTAGGTCACCCATCTTCAAATTGCTCCAACCCAAGCACGCTTAACTTTTATGTTCTATTCAGCTCAGCTACCCTTATGCTATTAAACTTCTTATTGATATAAGTATCATATCAACTCTCTTAAGCCTTGTATGTGTATATGTGTGTATAGTTTATGTGTGTTTTTAAATTGGGAGCGACTAGCGTGAGCGCACGCGTCCATCTGGAACCTAGCGCACGAGCGAGAGCAGTGCGAGCGAGCCCCTCCTGCCTTCCACGTGGCCTGCCACCATCACACGCGCGCGAAACGATCCATTCTTGTACGCTACGCGCGCTGGTGCTAGCTCGAGCTAGCTAGCTGATCGACCGATCGATCATCGTACTAGCTAGCTGGATCGTACACATGCACGCTAGCTAGCTAGCTTCCTACGTATGTTTTTTTCTTCTTTTTAACGTGAAATGCTACAAAATAATTATACGATTTTTTTTGACGTGTGCGAAAAACACAGTGCACCGCGAAAGAGACGGCAGCGCACTGCCCTATCTAGGCAGTGCACCACGAAAGAGAAGGCAGTACACTGCCCCATCCAGGCAGTGCACTGCGAAAGAGAAGGCAGTGCATTGCCCATCCAGGCAGTACACTGTGAAAAGAGAAGACAGTGCATTGACCCATCCAGGCAGTGCACTGCGAAAGAGAAGGCGGTGCAATGCCCCATCCAGGCAGTACACCGCGAAAAGAGAAGACAGTGCAATGACCCATCCAGGCAGTGCATCGCGAAAGAGAAGGCAGTGCACTGCCCCATCCAGGCAGTACACCGTGAAAAGAGAAAGCATTGCACTGCCGCATCCAGGCAGTGCATCACAAAAGAGAAGGCAGTGCACTGTACCTGAGGCAGTGCCCCGGAAAAAAAGACATTGCACTGCAAACTAGAAAACAAAGGCAGTGCAACCTACACACTCCAGGCAGTGCAAAAAAAAGTTCATCGAAAATATCAACATGGGATCTAGTTTTGAAGATCTCAACGTGACTAACCCATCCCCGAAAACGGATCGTGATTTGGAAACTCCGTTCAAAAAATATTTCATTTTTCGTCTTCAAATTAAAAGAGAAGAAAAAGAAACATCTACTAGTACTGAACCGGCCAGGGAGCCAGGCAGCTAGCGAGCAATGGTACGTATGCGTGACACGAGGTGGGCAAGGAACGACCTGCGGGAGAGCTCGCATGCGCCAGCGAGCTCCACGTGCTGCGCGTGCATGCAACGCCGCGCGAGCGCTCTGGAAGCGTGTGCTTTTCCTAAAAAAATCGTTTTAAATTTCAAAAGTTTCAAAAGGAAATTCAAAATTTTCAAAAAATCCAAAAAAATTCAACAAATCCAAAAAATTCAAAAATTTAAGAAAAAATTTA
The DNA here is from genome assembly GCA_947311845.1 of Poa pratensis. Classification (NCBI taxonomy): domain Eukaryota; kingdom Viridiplantae; phylum Streptophyta; class Magnoliopsida; order Poales; family Poaceae; genus Poa; species Poa pratensis. The sequence continues at coordinate 1,864,380 of CAMZMU010000066.1, read as the reverse complement.
AATTTTTAAAAGGAAATACACATTTCTGTGGCGCATGTGGTTTTGGTGCGCCACCGAATTCCAAACTTTCTGTGGCGCACGCAAAACTATGCGCCACATAAATTTCTGTGGCGCATGGCTATTTGGTGCACCGCAAAAGGTGATTCTATCTATAGGTGTTTTCCTAGTAGTGAATGCATGATGAAGTTACATCGTGTGAGATATCGGATTACGGGAACGAGAAAAGGAAACTTACCGGTTAATGAGATAGACAAAGATATAGTGAATCAGAGATTGATTCAAGGAAATATCAGGAATACTTAATCTCGGGGTGATACGTCTCAAGCGTATCTATAATTTTTGATTGTTCCAAGCTTGTTATCTATCATTGTCACATGTTTTTATAACGTTTTTATATCATTTTGGCATGTTTTATGGAACTAACCTATTGACAAGATGTCCAGTACCAGTTCCTGTTTTCTGATGTCTTTTTGTTTCAGAAAACTAGTCGGGGAAGTTTCTCTGAATTGCCTGGAAAATTACGGGAATTATTTTTACATGGAAACAAAGACTGCGCCAGGAGGACACCTGCAGGGGGCCCACAGGCACCAGACGCCCCCCAGGCGCGTGATATGTCTCAAACGTATCTATAATGTTTGATGTTCCATGCTTGTTTTATACCAATTGCTACATGTTTTACATACACTTCATACCATTATTATGCATTTTCTGGGACTAACCTATTAACAAGATGCCGAAGCGTCAGTTCCTGTTTTCTGCTGTTTTTGTATTCCAGAAAAGCTAGTCTGGAAATATTCTCGGAATTGGACGAAAATTTACGGAGGCCCCTATTTTATCAGAAGACACCTGGAGTACGAAGGAGAGGCGAAGTGGAGCCACGAGGGCCCCATACGTGGGCTCGGCGCGGCCATGGGCCCACCGGCGCCGAGGGGTGGTGTCGCCTCCTCGTGCACCTCCTCGCGACGCCCTTTGGCCTATATATTGCTCCTACCCCGAAAACCCTAAAAGAATCGACGATTTCTCCAGAAGAGTTCCGTAGCTCCGCCGCCACCAAAAACCCTAATTCGGGGGACAGAAGTCTCTGTTTCGGCACCCTGCCGGGACGGGGAATTGCCCCCGGAGCCATCTCCATCGACTCCACCGCCATCTTCATCGCCGTTGCTGCCTCCCATGATGAGGAGGGAGTAGTTCTCCCCCGAGGCTAAGGGCTCTACCGGTAGCTATGTGGTTTACCTCTCTCTCCCATGGTGTGATCTTTATGTGATCATGAGCATTGCTAGTATCGCTGAATTCATATGTAATGTTTATGCTACTCAAGTGATTTTATCTAGTTTCCGGAGTCATTGTGACAACACGGTATCAAGGTGACAGTGTGGGTACTTGTGTGTGACTCTATAAATAATTTAGATATTATCATGGCTTATTATTTGTGGAATTGTGGTGTTTGTTTACTCAGACTTTGAGGTGTGCTTTTGTAGCCCTACGCATAGTACTCTTGTTTCACCAAGAAGGAGAATAATCCCGAGTAGCACTTACTTGCGTTCAGTTGTGCTAAAATGTTGAGAGATACCACTAGTGAAAGTATGATCCCTAGGCCTTATTTCTAAGCATTGAAACACCGTTTACAACCAGTTCTGCTACATGTTTGCTTGCTGCCATTTTTATTTCAGATTGCAATTACCACTTATAATCATCCATATCACTTGTATTTCAATATCTCTTCGCCGAACTAGTGCACCTATACATCTGACAAGTGTATTAGGTGTGTTGGGGACACAAGAGACTTCTTGTATCTTAATTGCAGGGTTGCTTGAGAGGGATATCTTTGACCTCTACCTCCCTGAGTTCGATAAACCTTGGGTGATTCACTTAAGGGAAACTTGCTGCTGTTCTACAAACCTCTGCACTTGGAGGCCCAACACTGTCTACAAGAATAGAAGCGTGCGTAGACATCAAGCTATTTTCTGGCGCCGTTGCCGGGGAGGTAAGGTAAAAGGTACTCACATCCTCCAGCTACTTAGCTATTTTCTAGCACTGTTGCTGACGTGTGAGTGCTCGAAGGTATTTCCTTTAGATTCTGCAATTATATCTTTTTGTTTCTTGTTTTTATTTTACTAGTTAGGCTTAATGGAAAACAACAAAAAATTAGAGAGCTCTATGAAATTTATCTTGAGTTAGGACATGATGCTTTTGAAGAGAAAATTAAAAAACCTATGGAAAATTATTTGCATGATGGTAGCAATTTTATTACTATAAATGCTTTGAACACCATTATTGCTAATGCTATAAAAGTCTAAGCTTGGGGAAGCTGGTTTTGATGAATATGATATTTTAGTCCCCCAAGTTTTGAGGAGAAAATTTTCTTTGATGATACTTTGCCTCCAATTTATGATGATTATAATGATAGTGGTATTTTGGTGCCACCTACTATGGAGGATAAAGTTTATTATGATTATACTATGCCTGCAATTTATGATGATTACAATGATGTTGTGATAGTTTTACTCCCACTATTACTAATAAATTGATTATGCTTATGTGGAGAGTAATGATATTTTATGCATGTGGATCATGATAAGAATGCTTTATGTGATAGCTATATTGTTGAGTTTATTCATGATGCCACTGAAAATTATTTTGAGAGAGGAAATATGGTTATAGAAATCTTCATGTTACTAAATTTCTCTCTTTATGATGAAGGTTTTGAGCTTTCTCTTGATTTGCTTTTATTTGCTGGTACTTTAAGACCTACTGGTCCTTATGAGAGAGGGAGACACGGTTTCATATATCTCAATAATATTAAGTCTCTCTCTTTATGTTGAAATTTTGAAGTTGCACTTGTTTTGCCTTCCTATGCTAGTCACTTTGTGCTTTATTGATTTATTTTCTTACAAGATTCCTTTGCATAGGAAGTGGGTTAGACTTAAATGTGTTTATATTTGCTTCTTGATGCTTTTATATTCAATCTTATACATATATACATATGAGCATCATCAAAATTATCATGCCTAGCTAAAAGGCTTTAAAGAAAAGCGCTTGTGGGAGACAACCCATTATTTTTATTTCTGCTATTTTTTTTTATTTGAGTCAAGGTGCTGTTTACTTCTGTACAATGCCTTTGTATCTTTATTTTCTTGCATTGTTGTGCCAAGTAAGGCCTCTAATAGGAAGATGATGCTAGATTTGGATTTCTGCGCAGGAACAGATTTCTGCTGTTCACCGTTTTGCTTCTGTAAAATCACAGAAAAATTATTTAAATCTGAAAATTTTTGTGCGTGATCCTCAGATATGTATGCATCTTTCGTTAGTTCAAAGTTTTTCGATCTGAGCCGTAAGTGCCTCGAAAAAATTCGTCTTTGCGGACTGTTCTGTTTTAGACAGATTATGTTTTTATTTTGCATTCTCTCTTTTACTAGTGTTGAGTGAAATTCTTTTTTGGGTGGAAGAGCTTCACATAACATCAGTGGCAGTAGCTAATGTTTAAAGTAACAAGTCATATTGCGTCTTTATAGAACATGTGATTTTTGATTATGCACTAACCCTCTAATGAGATTTGCTTTGAGTTTGGTGTGACGGAAGTTTTCAAGGGTCAAGAGAGAAGATGATATAATAGGATAGAAGAGTGAAGAGCTTAAGCTTGGGGAGGCTCCCATGGATCTCCCCAGCATATTTCAAGAAGACTCAAGCGTCTAAGCTTGGGGATGCCCAAGGCATCCCCTTCTTCATCGGCAAAATTATCAGGTCATCTCTAGTGAAACTATATTTTAATTCTTTCACATCATATGTGCTTTTCTTGGAGCGTCTGTGTGCTTTTATTTTCAGTATTGTACTTTTATTTTCAATAAAGCTTGACTGGACCCTAGCATTCTTGATTGGGAGAGAGACACGCTCCGCTTTTTCATGAGAATACTCCTATTCTTCACTTATATTTGTTGAGTATTCATATCTAGCGCTGTTCAGCTTTTAGCTCTTGTTTTCATGTATCTCTTGTCAGAGCTATTAGCTTTCTTTTAAAAGTACTCTCTTGCTTCACTTATATTGTTTGGAGAGTTGTTAAATAAATTGATTGGTGTTTGGTTGGTTCAGAAAATGTTGCATGTGGTAATTGGTATAAGGAAAAACTTGCTTAATCTTGTAGATCACTAATTTGGATAACTTGATGCTTGTCAATTGTTTTGAGTTAACAAGTAGATCATGATTAAATTTGTGCATCACATGAGTTAAGCCTATTAGTGAAGAACTACCGTAAAGCTTGTTGAAAATTTGGTTTGCATCGGTGGTATCTCTAAGGTCTAGATATTTTCTAATAACAGGGTTTGGTTAACAAGGAAGACGGTATGAAGTCTTATAACGTTTGCAATATGTTTGTCATATAAAACTTGGTGTACGGGTTGATATTCTTGTTTGCTTACATAAACCTTGCTAGCCTAAACTCTGTACTGAGAGGGAATGCTTCTCGTGCATCCAAATCCTTGAGCCAAAATCCATGCCATTTGTGTCCACCATAACTACCTATATGTGGTATTTCCTTGCCACTCCAAGTAAATTTTTCATGTGCTACCTTTAAATTATTCAAAATGTTATTATTCCCTTTTGTGTCAATGTTTACTAGCTCATGAGGAATTAGTGTGGTTATTCTTTATTCTATTTGTCAAATGGACTTTTACACCTGGACTAGCGGCATATACATCCGCTTATCCTCTAATTTTGCAAAAAGAGCTGGCAACGGGGTGCCCAGTCCCAATTAATTACAACTTTAACCATTAATTCTCTTCACACTTTTGCCCTGATTCATCAGTAAGCAATGACAAACAGTGAAATACCTGCGTGTGTAAACCAAAGAGAAAGAGGGATGATCTGCCTTGCTGGTAGAAATAACGTCCTTCATGGGAGCCGCTCTTAAAAGTCCGTTTGACAGGTAGAATACTGTTCTCACCCGCTACCATTCGTTGACAATTAACAAACACCTCTCAAAATAGATACTCCTCCATGGTATGTGATTGATGGAAGGCACCCGAGGATTCGGTTAGCCATGGCTTGTGTTAGCAAGGTTGGGAGGAGTGTCAAATATTTTATGCAATCTCTATATGTTTTTCAAAACCTAAAAGCTCTAGCACATGACTTAATCCCTGCTTCCCTCTGCGAAGGGCCTTTCTTTTACTTTTATGTTGAGTCAGTTTTCCTATTCTTTCTGTCTTCCACAAGCAAACACTAGTGTCAACTTTGTTACAACATGCGTTATATGCTACGTATTGGACTTGTTATACTACTTTGTGTTGACGATATCCATGAGATAAATATGTTGAAAGTTGAAGCAAATGCTGAAACTTAATTCTTCCTTTGTGTTGATTAAATACCTTTTATTAGAAACTATTGCTTTATGAGTTAACTCTTATGCAAAACTGTTTGATGCTTGTCTCGAAAGTACTATTCATGAAAACGTTTAGCTTGTGTGATTCATTGTTTACTCATTATCTATTTGGTAGCAAACTATAGACCATTGACTTGGATCACTTCATTCATTTACATGTGCCTTACAATATTATATGATCAAGATTATGATGGTAGCATGTCACCTCAAAAATTATTTTGTTTTTATCGTTTACCTACTCGAGGACGAGCAGGAACTAAGCTTGGGGATGCTGATACGTCTCAAACGTATCTATAATTTTTGATGTTCCATGCTTGTTTTATACCAATTGCTACATGTTTTACATACACTTCATACCATTATTATGCATTTTCTGGGACTAACCTATTAACAAGATGCCGAAGCGCCAGTTCCTGTTTTCTGCTGTTTTTGTATTCCAGAAAAGCTAGTCTGGAAATATTCTCGGAATTGGACGAAAATTTACGGAGGCCCCTATTTTATCAGAAGACACCTGGAGTCCGAAGGAGAGGCGAAGTGGAGCCACGAGGGCCCCACACGTGGGCTCGGCGCGGCCAAGGGCCCACCGGCGCCGAGGGGTGGTGTCGCCTCCTCGTGCACCGCCTCGCGACGCCCTTTGGCCTATATATTGCTCCTACCCCGAAAACCCTAAAAGAATCGACGATTTCTCCAAAAGAGTTCCGTAGCTCCGCCGCCACCAAAAACCCTAATTCGGGGGACAGAAGTCTCTGTTTCGGCACCTGCCGGGACGGGGAATTGCCCCCGGAGCCATCTCCATCGACTCCACCGCCATTTCATCGCCGTTGCTGCCTCCCATGATGAGGAGGGAGTAGTTCTCCCCCGAGGCTGAGGGCTCTACCGGTAGCTATGTGGTTTACCTCTCTCTCCCATGGTGTGATCTTTATGTGATCATGAGCATTGCTAGTATCGCTGAATTCATATGTAATGTTTATGCTACTCAAGTGATTTTATCTAGTTTCCGGAGTCATTGTGACAACACAGTATCAAGGTGACAGTGTGGGTACTTGTGTGTGACTCTATAAATAATTTAGATATTATCATGGCTTATTCTTTGTGGAATTGTGGTGTTTGTTTACTCAGACTTTGAGGTGTGCTTTTGTAGCCCTACGCATAGTACTCTTGTTTCACCAAGAAGGAGAATAATCCCGAGTAGCACTTACTTGCGTTCAGTTGTGCTAAAATGTTGAGAGATACCACTAGTGAAAGTATGATCCCTAGGCCTTGTTTCTAAGCATTGAAACACCGTTTACAACCAGTTCTGCTACATGTTTGCTTGCTGCCATTTTTATTTCAGATTGCAATTACCACTTATAATCATCCATATCACTTGTATTTTAATATCTCTTCGCCGAACTAGTGCACCTATACATCTGACAAGTGTATTAGGTGTGTTGGGGACACAAGACACTTGTTGTATCTTAATTGCAGAGTTGCTTGAGAGGGATATCTTTGACCTCTACTTCCCTGAGTTCGATAAACATTGGGTTATTCACTTAAGGGAAACTTGCTGCTGTTCTACAAATCTCTGCACTTGGAGGCCCAACACTGTCTACAAGAATAGAAGCGTGCGTAGACATCAGCGCGGTCCAGGGGTGGGCTGCGGCTGGGCCCCCACCTGGGCGCCTCCGACGTCTTCTCGAGTCGCCCTTTCGCCTATAAATTGACTTTGTCCCGAAAACCCTCGATACCCGATCATATTTTCCAGAAAACATCCGAGGCCGCCGCCGTCGCCAACCCTAGATCAGGAGGGTTCTGAAGCTCTTCCCGGCACCCTGCCGGAGGGGTAGATCGCCACTGGAGGCATCTACACCACCATGCCTGCCTCCGGAGTGATGCGTGAGTAGTCCACCACGGGACTACGGGTCCATGACAGTAGCTAGATGGTTGTCTCTCTCTCTTGTACTCCATTGTTTAGATCTTGTGAGCTGCCTAACATGATCAAGATCATCTATTTTTAATGCTACATGTTGTGTTTGCGGGGATCCGATGAATTATGGAGTCATGACATTATTGTTCAGTTTATTTATCATATGTTTTATTTATTATCTTGCATGCTCTCCGATGCTTGTGGATGCTTTGGCCGAAGTAATTGCTAGTGTCTTTAGAGATGGTATTTATGCTAGATAGTGGGTTCAAGCCTCTCTTGTCTGAGCTCGAGTTGACAGAAACGATTAAGGTTTGAGATGTGCTGGTTCTACTAGGGGTAAAACAGCGGTGCTTATTGCTATATGTTGTAACCATTGCTTACATTATGCACCATGCTAATTGCAATTATCTATTCCTAGCAACTTAATAATTTCGGGTGACATGCTGAATAACGATCCCGGGGTGGATTATTAGTCATAGATGCAGTTGGATAACGGTATATTTATTTTGACGTAATGCCCATATTAAAGGAAACGGTGAACTTTGTGTCATGATAGTGGGGCGGGTGGCCCAAGCAAGCAAGGGGGAAGTTCCCCTCCTTGGCCAAACCCTAGATGGGCCTTGGGACCATGGGGGGAGGCGGTTTGGGGGAGCCTTGTTGGACAAGGACTCCTCTCCCCAAACCGACGGGGAGGGATCCGGCCGGCCCTAGGGCCGGTGGACCAAGGGCAAGGGTTTGCCCCCCTTGCCCAAGCCTCCGTACCCGTTGGCCTCCTATATAAACCCCCACCCCCTTTCCTTTGGAGACATACAAGTTGGATCTTTTCTAAAAAGATTGAGAGAACTTCTCTTGTTTAGAGGGACCTTCTCCGATTAGATTAGATCTAATCTCTCTCTCTTTCTCATGTGTTGAGATCTCCACCTTCATATACACCAGCGGCGAGTGCTTCAAGCATGGATGGCGAAGCCTTGCTGAACTAGTTCTGATGTATGTGTGCGAAACTCAGAGGGGTGATCCGTTGAGAAACGGTTGACCCTAGCTCACTCTGTTGGATCAAGGCGAGACGCGAGGAGTCTACGATATTCTCTCGGCTAGGCTTAGCCGAGGGAGTTCTTACACAAGCTTCCTCAATGTCGTCATCGACATCTCTTCCGCTTCAACGTTGTCAGGAACGAGTTACAGTTAGATCAATATGCATGTGTTGTTACTTGTATCTTCATAGTAGATCTTGGCTGTTGCGTAGTCATGGCGAATTTTTTTGTTTTCCCTTGGGCAACCCAATAACATGGACATTTGATTGGATAAGAAAGTGGATGATGTGGATAGCTTGCATGTGGAGATAGAAAAATATTAAATACACTTAGTGGGTTTTTCTTTATAATAAGTATAGATACACACCTCCCGTATTACCCAGTGACTTTTTGATCACCCTGTTTACGGCGTGATGTTTGACACTATCAAAGTAACAGTTTGTGAATGTATAACCTTAACAAATTCATGGTTCAAGGACTATAAGCGCCACCAAAACAACAATGTGTCCTGCGTGTGGCTCGGCATTTAAAAACGCCTCGTATACTCCTGTTAAGTGTTAGCTTTGAGTTGTAGCTAAGTGGGAAATGTCCGTGAACTTATTGGGTTGAGAAGCACTAATATCAAATATGTTTGTCTCTTTGTGTATAAATTCTAATGTCCAAAAAAATTCAGCTGAAGTTGTATTTTGTGTCTTATGAGTTTTATTTTATTTATCATATATATGATAGAAAAGCATGAGCCAAAAAGTCTTTGTATAAGACACTATATTAGTGTCGTGCTTGCACGTAAGTGTCGGCACCTATTTTGAGCCGTTGTTTAATCTTTCAAGGTGTAAAATCCTAAGTGTCGAGGAACGAATTGTGTGGCCCATAGCTACCCGCCCGGGCAACAATAAGCAATGCACATATGCTTTCCAACCGCCCCTAATTCAAGTAACCAAATGCCGATACCCAATTAATTCTAGCACCCAATACATACATCGAAACAGGCCAAAAGAGTATTTGGCCGTAGAGTGCATCAATTTGGCTCCCGAACTACATGGAGCTCTTTTTCTGAAAATTTTGAAAATCCTAATTATAAGTTTCAAAAGGCAAATTTGTCACATGGATACACACGGATGTGATCAACATATCCGTATTTTTTGTTAAATACTATTATATACTTTGGTTTACGAAAAAGGACAAATTGTACGGTTCCAAGAAGGAAAAGAAAACCTCGAATTTGCTTCCCATATTTATTTATTTTTCTGTAGATCACATTTGACAGTATGTTTACAAAATTTTATATGAACATACTGGACATGTCACTAGTAGAAAAGAGGCAATAGAGCCGGACCTTTAGTCACGGTTCCTTTCCGAACCGCGACTAGAGGGCTCCGGCTCCGACATCTCCAACGGCTAGGACAGGTGCCCGGTTGGTGCGGGACCTTTAGTCGCGGCTCCGCCTGTGTGCTATATTATGCAGATTGAAGATGCTCGAGCTCAAAAAGCTGAACCAGCATGACATTGGGTTCATTGACCCGGATAAATATAACGAAGCAACCATAATAGATCCCTTGTATAACAAGAACACACCGGATGATTTGCTAAGGGTGTTCAAGCGATACCGCGATAAAAGAACTATATATTGGCCTTACCACTTCGGGTAAGTTTTAGTGTCTTCTACACATTCTAATTTGCTCACCCGATGTTAAGTTTAACTGATGAGTTATGCATGACTGTGCGCAGCTACCACTGGATTCTTCTTGTCATTGAACATCGCAAAGGACTTATTCATTCACTTGACTCATTGAGGTATCATCATGACAAATACAGGAGTTGTTTCGACTTCCTAGCAAGGTACATTCATTTCTTACCGCCTCTGTCATTCATATCTTCATGTCAAGTCATTAACGAATAAATCATTTGTGAATGTTCTTTGTCGGGCAGCGTTTGGAAAAGGTTTGTCGAGGAAGATCCTGCAGGTGGGTGGCCCAAAAAGCTGGATTGGAAGTTGAACAAGGTAAGTACTGCTACCTACGTCCACACAACATTCTCATGCATACTTCATTATTATTGATTGAAATCTATTCTTGTATAGTCTTGCTTGGAGCAACCAAAGGGAACTGAGTTATGTGCATACTTCGTTTGCGAGTATGTACATGTACTAGTCACCGAGAAATGGAATATGAAAAGTGCAGAGTTGGCAAAAAAGCGCTGCAAGCTACCATTCGAGCACCGCTTCAAAGCAATTGGAGAGGAATTGGCGGGATTTTACCTTTCGGAGGCCTTATCGGAGAAAGGAGAGTACTACGATGCTGAAAGCATGAAAGCGTGTAAATAACTTGTTGTTTTGCTTCAACTCTTGTACTACGATAACTCTTGGCGCATCAACTCTTGACTACGATCTAAAAGTATTACTTAATTTAATTGTATGTGTTATAAATATGTGCATCGACTTCATACGACACGGGAACGGTTACGACGTGGAAAACGTTACGGTAACCGTCACCATTACCGTCACCGTAACGGTCACCGTCACCGTAACGGTTACCGGTTACCGTTACGGGAAGGGTTACTAGTGAAACCACGGTTACGACATGGGACACGGGAACCTATAACCAAACCCCGGCATATATAAACCCTAAACCCTGCAATTAAATCGAAAAAAAAAACCCAAAAACCCTTCCCGGTTGGTGCTACCAACCGGGACTAAAGGTCCCAACACACCACGTCCCCACGTGGAGGGACCTCTAGTCCCGGTTCGGAACCCGCCGCGACTAAGGGGGGGGGGGGGGCTTTAGTCCCGCCTGCTTAGTCGCGGTTGCCCAGCCGCGACTAAAGGGGCTCTGGAACCGCGACTAGAGGTCCTTTTTCTACTAGTGTGTATATGCACCTGCGTAATTTTTTCCAGACTTTTCCGAGTTTAAAAGACTATGTTTTCAAACAGAACCGTGCATGAGATTGTCACCTCATACGACTTCTTAAAAATGACAATCTTCATGTAGCTCGGGATCTAAAACGATCTTTTGGGGCAAGGCCTAGCATTGTTTTAGCACAAATTGGAGGATGTCTCCTCGCTTTGGTGTACGTGTGTGATTTAATTGAAAGGAGTGAGCAAGAATACGATCTCCACACGCACAAGATGTACACTCCAATAGTCCAATCTATAGTTTGGAATACCACCGAAGCATGAAGAATCTGCACACGGCCCATTTAAACGGCATGTGGTCACATACATACAACGGAGGCATGCATGATGGATCGATGGACATCATCAACATCGGACCACTTTGATAGCTACCGTCTTTCGTTTTCTCTGGCGCCGGATCCGATCGATCGATAGCTATATACGTAATACTGGCTAGTTGGCTACTTTACTTTCTACGTTATACACGTAAGTTTTTCGCCTCCACGTTTGTCGGTAAACCAACAGATCACATGAGATCGTCATATCAGTTACTCCCTCCAGATATCAGGGATTGTCTTGTTGATGCATTTGTAAAATTATAGCAGTGGTGAACGCATAAATAAAACAAGTAAACAAGAACTGATAGCTAGCTTCATGCCGTAGCTAGCCATTGCTGGTGGTGCGGTGCGATGGAGTGCACGTCACGTACGGAAGAAGCTAGCACGGAAATCGCCACACAGGCATTAAATCCCATTTGGCTCTGCTCTCCGTTTTAGAACTCGATCTCGATCTTGACCGCAGCTAGCTATCGCCATTGGACGACATCGAAGACTCCACCCACGGTTGGTCGTGAACTCGATCGTGATGTGAACCCTGTAGCGTTAGCTGTAGGCCCCGGCCGGCCGTCGAGCGCGATATGCGACGATAAGTTTAGCTTCATGCGAACACGGCCGTGGCTCTGCATGCATGCACGTACGCAACATGGGCCGGACAGCGCGGGTGCACGGGAACGGAAAGTGGAAGACTTTCTTGGTGCATGCACGATACGTACGCAACAAAACCATGCAGTTAACGACACCCAGGTTAGGCGGCTAGCATGTCTGTCCGAGATATAATATATTGCAAGGTCATTTTCATCAGTTCGGACTTTTCAAATACTCCCTCCATCCAAAAATAAGTGTCTCAAGTATATCAAAAAGTTGATGTATCTATATATGTAATATGTCTAGATACATTCAATTTTGGGCAAACTTAAGACACTTATTTTGAGACGGAGGAAGTAGTTGACTAGTTTATCAATTTAACTACTCCCACCATTCACAAAAGGATGTCTCAATCTTTTCTAAACTTGCATGTATCTAGACATACATTAGTGTGCAGATACATACAAATTTAGAAAAGATTGAGACATATGAACGGAGGGAGTACGTCGTGAGGCGGGCGCTCAGCTGAAGTTCGGACTTTTAAATAGTTAGCTAGTGCATCAATTTAACTATGTCGTGAGGCGGGCGGGTGCTCAGCTGGTGAACACGTACAGCTTAGCTACTCCCAAAACATGGAAGGACTGACTTTCAATGACCACTGATGAATCATGACACCTCGTGTTGTATATGTACTAGGGATAGTTAGCGCGGCAATGCCGCGCGTCCGTTTGATGATTTTCGAATATTTTTTTTAGAAAGTATGCGTATGAATATTATTTGAATTCGGAGAAGTTAACGATTAGGAGATTTTTCGAGGTTGTTAAAATTTGTCGCATTGAAATGTATTCAAATTTGTATTCTTTGTAAGTTTGCAAAAATGGTTAGATTTCGGAGGTATTTGAAATTATTAAGTATGTGAATGTGAAAATTGAGTTGGAATGGTCAAATAAGGGTCGTTTTTTCATAAAATTGTCCGAATGTAGGTCAATTTTTATTTTTAAAACTTATTTGGTTTGTGTGCAAAATAGCTGACAATTTTTTTCCCTAGCATTTTGATATATTTTGTTGATGGGTACGTGTACAATTTTTTGCGGTTTTTGTTTTGCTGCGCAATTTAAATTTGTTAACATGTTCATTTAAAAATTCTGCAGGTTTAAAATTAGTGAAATCGAAAGAACTTTGCGTTCAAAAATTGTTTACATTTTGGATATTGTTCAAGTTGGGGTGTTTTGCAGATTCAAATCATTTTATGTTTGTAAAATGATTAGATTTCACATGTATTTAAGATTTTGGAATATCGAAATTTGAAATTTGATCGTATTGAATTTAAAAACAACATTTCTTCTCTGAGGGTATATATAGAAATAAGGTGGAAGTTTTTTTTCAAATATTTACCAATCTGAAGTGTTTGAACGTATTTGTTTTTTGATGTAAATAATTAGCACTTGTTTTGTTGGAGCATTTTGTTTTATCTTTTGTTTTTTTCCGGATGGAAATTTTTAAAGGTTAATCTATTTAGTCGATATTTAATAAAATTAAATGCGTAAAATTAGAGGAAGGCAATTTGGATTTTGTGTAGATATTAATTGTGTCCGTTGTAATTTGAAATGTTGTTTTTTTTTACCTAAACTTGTCTAATTGTAGGCTAAATTGAATTATTCAAACTTATTTGTTTATTTGGCAGAAATAGGTACCCTTTTTTTACTTACCAAAGTTTGACAAATTTCATAAATCTCATTTTTTTTGTTGCAAGAAAATTATTGAAATGTGAATATTATTTGAATTGGGGAAAGTTTGCCAAATTTAGGCTAAATTTATTATAGATTAGGAGTTTTTTTCCCCTCGAAATTCATTTTTTTTCTTCCTATTTGTGAAATATCTGACATTCGGGACCCACATGTTTAACATTTTAATAATTATATGGAAATTGTTTAGGGGAATGGTAAAAGTTCTGACAGTGGGCCCTCTGTGGAATTTATATGGATTTTGAAAATTTGGTGAATTTGCATTTTTTTACTAATTATTATAGTTTTTGTGGTAAGTTTGAAAATTTGTTGAAAAAGTTTAGCAATTTGTAAATTTTGGGATTTTTTCTTTGTAAATATTGTTTGCATTTTTTTTCCGTGTAATGTAATTGTTTTTTTTTTGTGAGAATTTGAAAATTTGGTAAGTTTACTTTTTGTTTGGACAAATTATTTGCATTAGTTTGAATTATGGGGAATTTGGAATTTTGTTAATTTTATATTTTTTGTTGACACAATATCTGCATGTTTTTGTGAAAAGTTTGGAAATTTCTAGAAAAAGTTTGGCATTTTGTAAATTTTTGGAAATTTTGTTATATATATATGACTTGAATTTTTTTGTGCATAATGTAATTGTGGTGTTTCTTTTTTTTGTGTGTGCAAAATTTGAAAATTTGATATTTTAATTTTTTTTTTGGTAATTTTATTTTTTGTTTGGACAAATGATTTGCATTATTTTGAATTATGGGAAATTTGGCATTTTGATAATTTTAGATAATTTATTGACACAATATTTGCATTATTTTGTGAAAAGTTTTAACATTTGTAGAAAAAGTTTGGCATTTTGTAAATTTTGGGAAATTTTGATATACTTGCATTTTTTTTCTTGCATAATGTAATTTAGGCTTTTTTTTTGTCAAAAATTTGGAAATTTTATTTTTTCTTGACAATTTGTTTGCATCATTTTCAATTATTTTCCTGTCGAATATATTTAATGGTACTGATTTTTCCAGCATTTAGCAATTTTCTTAAAAGGAATTAAATCAGGAGAGAAAAAAAACTTAGAAACTAATCAAATATTTTAGAGGGAAGTAATGGATTGGTGAAATACATTTTTTTTCTTCTGAAATTGTTTGAAATATTCACATTTTGAATGCAAATTTTGAAATGTCCATACTTTAAAGCAGT
Source organism: Poa pratensis (assembly GCA_947311845.1). Classification (NCBI taxonomy): domain Eukaryota; kingdom Viridiplantae; phylum Streptophyta; class Magnoliopsida; order Poales; family Poaceae; genus Poa; species Poa pratensis. The sequence continues at coordinate 1,849,329 of CAMZMU010000066.1, read as the reverse complement.
ACAGATTTGAAATTTGTTAAAGTTATATTTCAAAAGTTTCACAAGTTTTTGGAAAAAGAAAAACAGGGAAAAGGAAAAAAAAACAGAAGGGGGAAAAAAAGGGCCGACCCAGCTGTGAAGCAGCCAGGCCGGCCCAATTAGCGGCCCATCTAGAGTCCAGGCCCACGTTGACGTTGCTGTGACATCACCGGTGGCCGGAGGCGCCGCGGCGGCCGCGAGCTCGCCGGAGGCGCATGACGGCGACCTGATATGCGGGAGAGGGCGCGTCGGACGCGTCTCGACGCGGGGAGCACGCCAGTGGCGGCGCCGCCGCCTTTAGGTCTCCGTGGCGTCGGCGGCGTCGTCGAATCGCGGCGGAGTAGCAGCGGCACGGCGGCGGTGTTTCCCGCGCGGCCGCGGCGCCCCGGGACGTGATCCGCGGAGAAGAGGTAGAGGGCGCGCCGCCGGACCTCGCCGTGGCCTCCGATGCGTCCGGGGAGTGGCGTAGCTGCGGCGATTCGCGGCGGCGCGGCGGCGGCCTCGGGCCGTCGTGGGAGAGAGAGGAAGAGGAGGAAAGCGAGTTCTGCGGTTGTTTTTGTAAAAAAAAGTCCCTGGACTTTACGGAAATTGCGATCAGGTCCTTTGCGGGCGGTTTTTCGCAAAAATGGTGCGCCAAAGATCGTGCGGGGTCACGTGTCACACTGTGATAGGTAGAAACAACCGCGCGCACATCTGGGCCGTCCATTTGCTCGATCGAACGGCATGCGTTTTTCGGGTGACGTGGCCGCGGGAGTGAGGGAGAATCAGACCTACTTTTATATATATAGAGGCATGGTATAAGTACCTGCGCACGGATAGCCACAAAGTCGTGCTGAACACGTGGACCGGCACGCCAACCCTACTTGCCTCCCTAACTTGTCAAGTTCATAATCGGAAATCGAGTAAAGAAAGTTTAATTCCGGAAATCAAGCCTAAAGGTTTGCGTTCTTTCTACGTGGTCGAAACATCCACTGTTTTAAAACGTGTAAAGTTTTATTATTTCCAAGTTGAAACCGAAACTGAAATCCCAAAGTCACGTGTTTTTCCTTGCTTCCCTGCTTCAACTCCGACTCCGCGGAACGGCCGGCCATCGAGTCGAGGCCAGACCAAGTGCGGCTCCTCCTCAACGTTCCACCACGATCAAGTTTTATCTCTATCCAATTCTTCTTCTCTACTTCTTCTAGGGAGGGACAGTTGGCCATGGCGACAGCGCTGAAGAACTTGCCGCTGCTGGCTGTGGAGACAACCGAGTGTTGGATCAGCCCCAGAAGATTGCTATTCCGGCGAGTCCCGGCGACCTCTGCACCGTGTGCCTGCACGACGACCTGATCTTCAACTTCGTGGTGCGCGCGGTCGAAGGCAGGGCCAAACCAAACTAATTTTCGACCCGGGGCAATTTAAACCATTATAACTATATCAAACTCTTATATTCACATATAACATAGTTTTATTATATATTACATTCTAGCATGTATCTTCTCAATATGTAGTTCTATGAAATTAGCCACCCCCGCTCCATTTTTCAGAGCCGATTCTCACGGTCACATAGTTGTAGTTTGTTATGTTTTACTCATTTATTTTAATTAATTATTATCTAGTTGGGTTTAATTCCTCCTGTTGGGTTTACAAGGCCTCTCGAAAAGACATATAGTTAAACCTCTAGTACTTATCTAATGCTTCCTTCATTTCAAAATTGATTACACGAACTTGGTTGCATTTGACTAGTATAAGGTACATGTCCTAACTAATCTGGTATTGCATGCCCACAGTCAATCATGTCTAGTTGCTTGCATTGGATGGATGCCTAGGAAAGGTACATGGTGATTTGAGGGCCTCGTTATTTTTGAAGTTCACTAATTTGGTCAGGGACCTTATGAACCCAAAGGAGGGAATAATATACTCCCTCCGTCCTAGTAAGCAACCACTAATTGAGATGGAATTAAATACAATTGTGTCTAGAAGGTGGGCGGTTATGAAACAAATCATTTTTGGGATTATGCCCTGTGAACTAGGGCAGAGGGAGTACTAAGCTCAATTAATCACGTAAATATGGCGCTAATTTTAATGTTTCATAGTACAGTGAAGTCTATCATTGTAGATTCAGTTAAAACATCAACTTCTTTTTGGAGCACAAATATTTAGTACTTAGAATTTAGTTCAAGACAAGGCCCATAAATTTCTCGTCCATCATCATTTTAATACCTTGATACAGAAATCTAAGGAGTACTTCTAAAAAAAAATATCTTGACATATATTTACGGAGTGAATGGTTTCTAGATTGTGTACATATATAACCGAATATATCAGACGTACAGAACCACATAAGTGTCCTCGTATCTTTTGCAATGCTAGTTTATTGGTTTTCTTGTAGACCAATATTTTCTTAATGTTCCTAGCTAGGGGCTCAATAATTAACTGGCAACAATTTAGGCACATTACTTATAAGCGATTACGCGGTTGTGTTAAAAAGAAAGCAAGGACATACTGATGGAAGATGGCAATGCAAGGAAGCTAGCAACCATGCTCATTGGTGAATGAGGCAAGAGTTTTGTCTCCGTTTCAAGAAGGTTTTCGCGTCCACGCCAGCCAATAAACCGTCAGTCGTTACTCCCTGTGTTGGTAAATACAAATTTTAGATGTTTCACATGTTAAATAGATGCAGAATGAAATGAGTGAACAAATATACTAAAACGTGTCTAGATGTGAATCTGAAAAAAAAGATAAAACATTTTACATTTAAAAACGGAGGGAGTACTTCCCGTCTTATTGATGCATTTGTAGCAGTGGTGAACACACAAATAAATTAGGTAAACAAGAACTAGCCAGATTCATGTCGTGGCCATTGGTACGGAGGAAGCACGAAATTGGCACACATGCATTAAATCCCTCTTGGCTCTGCTCCCCGTTTTAGAACTCGACCTCTTGACTGACGGCAGCTATCGATCGCCATTCGACGACATCGATGACTCCACCCACGGTTGGTCGTGAATTCGATGGTGATGTGAACGTACCAGCAGCTGCAAATGGCCGTCGAGCGCGATATGCGACGTTAAGCTTACCTTCATGCAAATTAACCAAAAACATGCAAGCACGGACGCAACAAAAGCTTAGCCCTGCATGTCTCGATCTACATGCATGCACGGGATAAGGTGTCGCCGGCTGGATAGCGCGGGTTCACCGGAACGGAATGCAGAAGACTTCTTGGTGCATGGACGTACGCAACAAAACTACAAAAGCATGCAAGGAGACCCGGGCTAGCATGTCGTGAGGCGCCCCAGGAGAAGTGGGTGTCCGCCGGCGGCATGGCAATGGATGTGGCGCGCCGCGCGATCCTCGCTCCCCTTGCGTGCCGCCGGGAGTAGGTCAGTATCAATCAACCTGTAATATGAGGCTGCGCGGAGTGAACTTGTCCGTCCATACTACCTCCATTCGGATTTAGTCTACAACTGGAAAAAATTCAGATAAATCAGGCTAGCATTTATTAGTACTACTTTTGCATACCCCACCATGCATCACGATTATGGTTTCACAAAAAACAAATCACTCACTGGTTAACCAAGCTTAATTAATGGAATGGTGTGTAGACTCTCTCCTCTCCTAATTATCGAGGTGGGACCCACTCAAAATGCAGACTAATTCCCAACAAATTTTGGACCCAGAATGTAGACTAAATCCGAACGGAGGGAGTAGGTACGATTTAGCAAGAACCTTAAGAAATTTTGATAGTTGCCCATAAAAAGTGATATCAAGTTTTAGAAAATCGAGCTTCAAGATGCCATCGTATATCTTCAAATATTTCTGGTGTGAAAATACTATTTTACCTCGTGATAAAAATTAAGGAGACGATCTTTTGTCCAACAGCCAAACCATGCATCCTTGTTATGGAATTGCTTGTTAGAGGTCACCCGGGCTGCCGTAGTTCCGCAACAGGATAAAAGTGTTGCCCCTGGAACCCGAGCCATTTCTTCCCCACCTTCGGCGTCGCCCCACCCGCGTCGTCTCCACCTCCAACCGCGAACGAATGCTGGTCGAACCACTTGCCACCCCCACCCAAGTTTGTCTCGTCCACCTCACTCCAAATACCCCTTACAAGAAGTCCATTGTTTAAGCACATGTAAGAATCATATTCTGGTATTATTTATATTTTTTATACTTATTTGTAACTTATTAGTATATTTGTCTAGTTCCTCCCATTGGGTTTACAAGGCCTTTCAAAAAAATACTGTCGGGCCTCTAGTACTCCAATTCATCCAACTGTTTTATACTTGGTTGCATTTAACTTGACTGAGGTCCACCCGCTAATTAATTGGGTGTTGAATATCCAATCAATTATGTCTAGTTGCAGCGTTAGGGCTGCCTCTGAGCTAATTAAAGACAATCAGTTAACAAAAATTAAATGAAGGTCCGGAAAAGACACATGCCGATTAGAGTACCTTGTTAATTCTTAGTTACTGGACTTTGTTAAGATCCTTGTGAAACTAAAAGGAGGTAATAATATACTGAGCACAATTAGTCATGTAAGAATGAAATTATTTTTAATTTTTTTATATTGCAGTTATGAAGTCTAGCATTGTAGATACACTTACAACATAAAAACTAGCTTTTGCATCATGAAAAATTGCTTAAATTTTAGTTCAGTACAATGCCAAAAAACTTCTCATTCAAGGGAATCTCTCTTAGAGCTATGAAAACAAATAAGACAGAATGGCGTTTGGACTAATAGGTGTGACTATATATGTGTTTTCATGTTATTGTATATTTGTTTGTGTCCATGTTCGTATCAATACCTTGATACACACCTATATATAGGTGTACTCATGTAACAAATATCTTGATAGATATTTGTAGCGTTAATGGTTATCACGGTTATGTGTAAATAAGCATATACAATAGAGTGAATGAGATGTACAGAACCACACAAGTACCCTTGGATCTTTGGCATTGCTACTTGTTGGGTTTCTTCATCTAGAACAATATTCAGACCCAACCCACCTGTGCTTGTCCATTTGCATCTGAATGGATCGTTATAAACAAAAAGAATTACTTGGGACTGAATATAGCTTAATTTTCAAACATTCCATATATGATGGTATTTTTGAAACATTTTTTCCAAAATATAGCTTGAATTTTAAATCTTCTTAAACATATTAAAAGTCCATAGTCCAATCAATAAATAACATCGCCTTCATGCACAGGGGTTCCAAATTTCAACGAAATGTCCGAATTATCTATAATTTTGGTGGGTAACGAAATATAATTGTACTAAAATTTTCGGACTATATTCATTTTAAAATCATACCAGGTTCATATTTATTCAAATTTAGTTTAAATTTGACATGATTACAACGTGAGAATCTGATTTTTTTTTTTTCCGTCAAATTCCGAAAGATGTGGTTCCGAATTTATCTTTTTCGGAGAATTGTTTTCCTGGATCACGCCCCCTAACAGGCCGAAACAAACCGAACCATTAGATAAGTATGATTTCACGGTTAAGTTTTCGAAGCATCTTACTTAGGAGAACATGGTAGCCTGGTAGGCCGTATATTTTTTTAAATGAGACAAAAGACTTACCATTTTTATTGAATAAGAAGAAGGTTTAGAGTGTCTACGAAAATGCCTAGGATACTTTCTAGGAGTTCCAAATACGCCTACTATCCCGCTATTACGTCACCCAAATGTTTTGTGCCAACCACGCTCCAAGTTCTTGTCTCCGGCCTCTTTGATCTTGGCGATAAAGACATTTATAGGAGTGGCATTGTGTTGAAAGACGCTTGCATTTTGGTAGTATAAGCTATCTACACACCAACTGGCCGGGTGAACGATCAATGCCACAAGACGGAAGAGCCAAGATGGGTTGGAAGCGCTGGTTCTGCATGGATGCTACGCTACGCCGCACAGCAGGGCCCAGGGCAGCTGTTCGCCGGTGAACGGGAACGGGAAGGAGAAGACTTTCTAGTGCTTGCGTGAGAACTCCAATCAGCACACGATGGCACGTTCAGCGTGACACGAGACGGCAGTAATGGCAAAGATCCCCGGGCCCCGAGCCCACGCAGGCGGCGATACGGCCGGCGCGGCGACGTGACGCCATGCAATCTGTGGCCGGAGAACACTGTACAGTACTAGCTCGGGACTGACTGCCTCGGCGTCCGGGCTCCGGACAACAAAGACGTCTACGCAGCCGGCCGGGCGGGGCCACGGCGGCGCAAGAGTTTACGTTGCGGCTGGCGGTGTGGTGATTACGAGACGAGTCCAGTACGTTGACGACCTCCATGGATTGAACTTCTTCCAGACAACCAACCACCTTTCTCCCTCGCACAAGCTTTCTACTCTCACCTCCTGCAAAGAATCATCTTTTCAGCGCTGCCGCTGCGTAATACAGTACGCAACATTTACGTGCTGCAGCGAGGTGTGTTTTGACCATTGAGGGCGTGCCGCCCGAGTTGCGTGCAATTTCAACCACTGCACTTTATTGCGATAGCCTCCCTACGCAGCAGCCATACTATAGTAAAGTTTTGCAACATTACGGAGTGTAACACCAGCACGAGACTTCACTGTCACACGCTTCCAGTTGCATCACCACATCCCCCGCCCGTTTCAAGTAGCCTCCAAACTTTTCGCTGCGTTAAATCAGGCGATTTGGCTTTATGCAAATACCGCAGCAGCTTAGTGCATCCACCAGTTTGTTTGGCCAGTTGGCTAAACATCCAAAATTATGTGTCCTATATGTCGGGTATGCATGGACCAGGCAAAACTTTGGCTGTAATAGACAGAGCTCTTTCCCTGCGTCTGCGTGGCTTCCATGAAGCTGCAGAGTAGGATTAAGAAACAGATGCAGTAATAAGCACCTCACGTCTAGCCACACGAACTTTGTATACCAACTAAATAAAACTCTGTGTACGACGACATTTGTTTCAGCTCCAGTCAACGACGACACTGAACAGAACAAATACGGAACAAAACAATTTTCTCCAGGTTCAGTCAATGCCACTGCTCGGCATACAGCTACAGGCCTACAGGCTTTCTCGAGTCAGACTACAAGTACGGAACAAAACAAATACGGACGGTCTAGACCACCCGTGCATACACTACATACAGACTAGTAGACTATGTATGACACACGGATCATCTCCGATGAAGTATAGAAGGAGCAGCAACATGGCCGTGCTCACGGTTTCTCGTAGAAAAACCTGCCCTGTGAGGCCTGGACTACGGCGGCGGAGAGCTTCAGCCGGACAGAGGGTACGTGAAAAAGATTGGCTCCCGCGCTGTCGCGGCTCGGCATATGCTACGCGGTATGTACCAGAACCACCACCGCACACGCATGGATCTACGTACTCTTACCAGGACACTCAAGTTTCCGTCCACAATTTACCGAGCTTTTCGACTTGCAATTGGCGTACGTAGACGGGCAAGCGGACACGGAGTCAAAAGGCTGGAGGCGGCAGAACTCAGGAGCTCAAACTAGTACTGGTATACATACTAGCATTGGAAATGCAACGGCCGCCGGGAAATAATTGGAGAGATGGTATCCTTATTCATGACACATGCAAAACGGTCCTGCTTAAGATTTCGTCTCATCTCCCTGGTCTGTTTCGTCCTTGCAATCATGCACACAGTCCAGCAGCCTAATAGTGCCTCTAACTGGAGTTGAACATAGGAAAAACTTTTACATCCGTACGGCAACGGAATAAACGCGAGAGCTAAAAACCAATCAGCGGACGAAGACTCCAACGGGATGGATACATGGAAGAAAAGCGTCGACTCATATGTTTTTTCGTTTCACCCGACGGCATGGACGCCACCATGTTTTCGCTCCAAAACACCCGTTCGTCATATTGCCGCGGTCGTCAGTACGTTGCCGATCCACGGCCACTGCACTCGCTGCCTCTTGTGATTGCGATCTTTCTGTTCTCATCCATGAATCAGAGGTACATGTGAATATCGCAGATTTCAAGTAAGAAATCTTTACACGGTAGCCACAAGCTGGGATGGCGATTCTCTCCTCTCCCTCTCTCTAGCAGCTCCGCCGCCTGATCATCGGTCAATTTCATCAATATATTTGCCCTCTCCTCCGATAAAGGCAGACGACTATGTGACACTGGCTCTAGTAAATCTGTGGTTTATCTATTTAAGATGTTGTGTGTACATTGTGTAGAGGTTATGTGTATACTTTTACTGCAGAGACCATGAAAACACTAAACATTTATATAACCAATGTTCTTGCTCGGTCTAAAACTCTAAATCCACTGAAATTTTTCTAATCCTAATCATTTTTTTGAGTTTTATATTCCTAATCAGTTGAGTCGTAGATAGACAATAGAGAGAAAGTTTCATCATCTGCATCAAACTTTACTTTCTAAGTGGGACCATTGTTGGGAATCGTAGACAGAAAATAAAAAAAATTCCTACCGGCGATAACATTAAACTAGCCAAGATCTATACTATGCAGATATACTAATATGGAGGAGATCAGAATACATACCCTTGTAGACCGGAAGCGGGATTACGTTCTCGCACAAACGTTTTCGGTGGAGAAGACGGCGCCGACCTCAGGGTCGTGTAGTGGAAGAAGACAGCTCCCAGCACCAAACAATGATGCCTCGCGGTTCCACACATGTACGGTGTGGATGACGACCTCCGGGCTCCAGATCCAGCAGAGCAGCGGAAGCGAAGACTTGGACCCAGCAGCACGGCGGTGTGCGTATGGTGGAGAGAACTCTCTCAAACCCGTACGCAGCTCCATTTGCGGAACCACGCTTGAGATAGCAGAGAATGAGAAAATTGGGTTGAATTTCCAAGGCATAGGGCACCTCCTTATATAGGTGGAGGAGGGTTACCTGCCTTGGTGGCTTGGCGGTGTGGGACTATTCCCACACCAGCCGCACCACCAAGGGGTGCGCCGGCCCTAGGTGGGCCCCATGTGGCCACCATAGGGCACTTCTTACTACACTCCATGCATACTTTGCTAGAGAACATGCACAAAAAAAGATGAACAAAGGTCTCTACATTGCTACTGAACAAACATTTTTTGCCAGAAGTGCTGAAAAAGCTTAAGTGAAGCCCAACTGGGTCAGGATTCTAATTGTGTTTCAAACTGAAAACAGCAAAATGATCTCTTACAATGAGAAGGGTTTCCCTAATTTAAATCTATCATTAACACATAAAACATTATACAGTACCACATCTAAAATATACTAGTATTAAAAGCTACAGGACCAAACAACTTTATATAAAAGGAGGTAGCAAACTGCAAAAATAGCTTCTCCTTCAATTAAACCTTCTTCCTGTTCCAAATGGGAGGTAAAAAAATCCTAGAAAGGTACTAGCTCTAGTTTCCTCTAAATACTCAATAACATGAACAGTAGCATCTATCTCTGTCTTAATTTTTCCTAAACTGATGCCAACTTTACTTGCTAGAACTTGCAAAAACTTTTACCTTCCTCATCCTCTGCTACTCTACTTTTAACAACTTTATGTAACAAAATGATGTTTATCTTTACTGATACTTGCCTGAAAAAGGCTAGCTCTAGCTTCCTCTAAAAACACAAACACATTTAATAGTAGCAACTATTCCTACAACAGATTTTCCTAAACTGATACCAACTTTACTTGCTAAATCTTGTAAAAACTTTTATCTTTCTCATCAACTACTTTGATACTAAAACATGTTAGCAATATATTCCGCTATTATTTATACTAAATTTTTGTACTTATTTGTAACCTATTCTATTTTCTGCTCCTTCATATTGGGTTTCTAAGGCCTCACGAAAAACAAACACACACTCATGCCTGTAATACTCAAATTAATCCTTCATTTAAAATTAATATTTGGTTCCATGGCTCACTCATTAATTAATTAGGTATGGCATGCCTAGTCAATCATGCCTAAACCCTATTTAAATTGCATGCGTGGGACTGCGGACACGGTAGTTAAATACAATCAACTTATAATTATTAAATCAAGGTGTGGATAAGGCAAGGGTGAGTACCTTGTTAATTCTTAAGTTCCCAAATTTTGTTAGGCCCTTGTGACAAAAAATGTGGCAATTATATACCGAACAAAATTAATCATGCAACAATGAAACTAATTTCAATGTTTTATACTCCCTCCGTCCCAAAATAAGTGTCTCAACTTTATCCAAAAGTAGATGTATCTAGACATGTTTCATGTATCTATACATCCACTTTTGGCTGAACTTGAGACAATTATTTTTGGACGGAGGGAGTATTACATTTGTGAAGTCTAGCATTGTATATACACTTACAGCATAAGAAAAATACATTTTATCAGCACAAATTAGTACTTAAATTTTAGTCCAATACAACACCAAGAAACTTCTTGTTCAATGAAATTTCTCTTAGAGCTATGGAAAAAATAAGATAAAATGGCATTTGGACTAATATGTGTGGCTGTCTAAGTTATCGCATCTTTGTATATGCGTTTGGGTCCAAGTTCGTATTAATAGCTTGGAAGAGAGCTATCGGTGTACTCATGTAACAAATATCTTGATTGATATCTGTAGAGTGAATGGCTGTCAAAGTTATGTGTAAATAAGCATATAGTATAATAGACTAAATGAGATGTACAAAACCACACAAGTATTTAGTTGTGAACGCCCGCCAACCCACGTGTGCTTGACACTTTGTGCAAAAATAGTGCGTTTTTAGACAAACAAGATGACTTGGGACACAATGTAGTATGATTTTCAAACACTTGATTTTGTATGATGATTTTTCTAAACTATTTTTCTTCACAATATAGCTTGAATTCTTAATCTGCATGCATAAACAAACTCCATTAGTGCAGTCGACAGATAATATCGCCTTCACGCCCCATTAATTAACCTGCCGGAAACACGGACGGAACCCTTGAAACAAATATGGTTTCACAGTTTAGTTTCGAAGCATCTTACGTACGTGGTAGCCTGGTCTGGTACACCCGGTCAGGCGCAACAGGGTGATCTACACACCAACCGGCCGGATGAACGGCCGATGGCACGAGATCTGATAGTACTCCCCTGCTGCAAAGTGAAGCTACGGTCAACCTTTTTTCGAAAGAGATTAAGAACCGAGCTGTAGAATGGAGAAATCTCACCCTTTTTCTCTCTTTTTTTCTTCCCGGCCTTCTCGACCGCGTCAGCTTCGACAGTTTTTAAACTTGGAAGAGCATGCGGGCCAGAGGCAAAATCGACAAATCTGACTCTGACACGAAAGTTCAGCACAAAATGAACCAACTTTGAAAATTTAGCCGGATCTAACCCTTTTTCGTACCGCTCAACATATCGGCGGTAGACTACATGGGGTACCGCCATGGTCGTCGGCGGTAGACGTCCTGGTCCACGGCCCGCTCGTGCTGCTTGACTCAGCTGACGTGGCGATACCGCCGATGTCAGAGACGGTAGAGTTGGAGGGATACCGCCGGTGAATCCGGCGGTACACTTCAACTTGGTACCGCCTCGTCAACCGGCGGTACGAGTTCGGCAGTTAAGTGGCTCCCGCCGCGCCCCCAGCCTCTCATTCATCCGCATCAACTCTCCACCCGAGCTCCTGCCCTCTTCCCCTCTCTCCTCCACACTCAAATCTCTCTCAAATCCCTCCAAATCGGAGGGCATAGCTCGTGGAATCGGGCCATCTCCATCCTCTGAGGTAGTCTCTCTCAGATCTCTCGCTTTTTGTTGGTTGGATTTGTGTTACTTTGTGGCATTGTTTAGTTTGAGGCAAACCCTAGATTTGTTGATTTGTCCTTAATCTATTATTTGAATTGGTGCATTGCGGGTTATATGTTGTTTGTGACGTGTAGAAATCATTGTGGTTAGATAGATTCATGTGTTATTCTTACCTACAATTATGGTTGAGTCTAGGGTTGGAGGTAGTGGTTAGCACACATGTATAATTTAGATTATTGTGGTGTGTTTGCTATTACACATCAATGTGATACATTTGTGTGTCTTGTCATTTAATTATAGATGGCAAGAATCGTGAATGTCCATCATGTTGACAAAGAAGCATTTTTTAGTAACAATGAAGAAGAGATTGTTGACAATGGAGAAAAAGTTATGGTATTTGCCAATAGTCCGACATATGCCGAGGTTGTTGCAAGAGTACGGGAAGTTTTCGAATGGATGGATCCTAGGGAGAAGGTTGAACTAGATGGAAGGTATTTTGTTGGATCGGGACACCGTCCGCGAAAAAAAAATACCTTTGACATGCGAGTTAGATTGGGGGGCATACAAAGAGGTTGTGGCGGCTTCCAAAGACAAGTCGCTCGAGTTATTTGCTACCAAGGTTGGCGGTGATCGGTTGCATTTTGACTTGAACCGGTGTGCCTCCCCCACACATGATGCAATGACCCCCACTCGAAATGTGTCACTTGATGATGCGGTCGAGTTGAATAATATGAGCCAACCTCCTTTGAGCCAACAAATTGACTTGGAGATGAATGATGACGACCAAGTCGATGAAGAAGAAAAATATGTCAATGTGGATCATGGTTATGGCTTTGGCATTGACGATGAAGATAGGGAGGAAGGAGACATGGAGGGTGATGTGTCCGAGCGGGAGGACGAGTATCATGACATTTATATTGGAGATGTAGAGGCACAAGTCGAGGAGGATGGCATTGACCGTGACACCTTCTATCGCCGTTGCTATGCCTCCGACTCGGAGGACGAGGGCCCAGAAGAAGTGGACGAAGATGGGTTCACGGCGAGAGAAGCCCAAGCCTTTTTAAAAGTGGTAGGCCGGGATCACCGAATTCCATTATTTCGTGATCTCACGCTTGCCGATAAGGCTATGGTGGATGGTGGCAAGTATAAAGATCTAGAAGCAACACCAAGCACAACTCAAGACGACGATGACAACAATTCTCGCATAAAGAAAGGTTTGAAGTTTCCGGACTTGGTAGAATTGCAAATGTGGCTTAGGGAATATGCGGTGAAGCACCATAGGCCATTCATAGTGAAGCACTCGGACGAGAAGCATCGTTACACCGTGATTTGCGACCAAAAAGGATGCCCATGGGTAGTCCGTGCAAGACCAAACCGCCACGGGCAATGGAAGATAACAAGTTGTGAAGCCCATCACATGTGCAAGAAACGGGGCCGGAATCCATCCACAAAGCACCGTCAACTCACCTCCGACTTCATCGCATACAAATTCATCAATAGTATAAAGAATGAACCAACCATTAAACCGAGGTTTTTGATGGGTCTTGTAAAGGAATTCTTTGGATACAACATCGAATATGGGAAGGCATGGAAGGCCAAGCATGCCGCATTTAAGATGTTGTATGGTGGATGGAAAGAAGCGTACAACCGCCTCCCGAGGTTGTTGGGAGGGATGGCCTATAGAAACCCGAGCATGTTTTACGCGGTTGAACATGTTGATGGAGTGTTCCGCCGTGCCTTTTGGACCTTCGACCAATGCATTCGGGCATTTCACCATTGTAGACCGGTTGTATCAATAGATGGTACATTTTTAACCGGCAAGTACAAGGGGTCGATGTTGACTGCAATCGCGCACGACTCCGGTGACCGGGTGTTACCTGTGGCCTTTGCTTTGGTGTCTGGAGAGAACAATGACAACTGGGAATGGTTCATGAAGCATGTGAGGACTAAGGTGTTTTCTCCTAGTAGAGAGGTATGCATCATATCGGATCGACACCAAGGTATACTCAATGCCATGGAGATTGAAATTCCGGGGTATGCACGGCTCCACCACCGATGGTGCATGAGGCATTTCGTCGCAAATTTTTATAGGGCTTGCAAGAATAAAGAATTGGCTGATGACCTAACAGATGTTTGTGTGGCATTCACCAACCGGTCTTTCACAAGACGGTTTGACAAGCTCCTTGCCGCGTCTAATGCCGGGGGTAAAGAGTTCTTGAGGAGGTATTTGGGAGAGAGGCACAAGTGGTCAAGGGCCCATGATCATGGAGGTAGAAGATATGGTGACATGACAAGCAACATGGCGGAATGTTTTAACAATGTTCTAAAAGGTGTGCGTGCACTGCCTGTGACGGCCATTGCGGAATATACCTTCGAGAAGTTATGCGCTTATTTCCAGAAACATTCCATGGAGACGGATAAATTGATAGACGAAGGGAAATTGTATCCTCCTAAAGTAGAAGAATTGATGGAGCTGCAAAATAGCAAATCCGAGAGACAACAAGCGTATTGCTATGACAACAACGAGTGGATTTACCAAGTCAACGAGCCCGGTGGGACAACAAAAGATGGCGTGCAATTCGGAGGTCGTGCATTCAAGGTTAAGCTAAAGACACGTGAGTGCTCTTGCGAGAGGCCCAAGTTGCTGCACTTACCTTGCTCGCACTTGATTACGGCGGCAAACATAAGATCTGTTGATCTTTGTCATCCGGATACGGTAAGGATGAACGAGCACTCGTTGGAGAGGGTGGCTATGACTTGGACAGCAAGATTTGAGCCTTACTTGGATCAATCTCAATGGCCGGAATATCATGGCCCTGTAATTAGGCCAGATCCGGAACTAATGGTTAAAACCAAAGGTAGAAGGAGGACGAAGAGGTATAGAAATGACATGGATGCACTTGGTGGATACACAACCCGCATGGGAGAATGGGGCAGCGGGCATTTTATGGAGCCTCGTACTACCAACCAATGTGGTCAATGCAATGATTCAGCACACAACAACAGAACTTGCTCTCAAGGGAGGAAAAAATCGAAAGGAGACAATGGTGGTGGTGGAGCTAGTGGTAGTGGGGGTGGGAATGGTGGTGGTGCTAGTGGTAGAGGGGGTGGGAGTGGTGGTGGTGGAGCTAGTGGTAGTGGGGGTGGGAGTGGTGGTGGTGGTGGTAGCACAAGCCACCTGGTGGTGGCGGTGGAGGTGGTGGTGGTGGTGGTAGCACAAGCCACCGTGGTGGTGGCGGTGGTGGTGGTGGTCGAACATCAATGTTTGACGAGCTAAGAGGGGGTACTCGTAGAAGGCGTAGAGGTGGTAGTCGTAGATGATTGGTATGAACGTAAATTATTTGGTTATTGTCTTTAATTTCGAATGTTGTTCATTTTACTGTACTAACAATTTTTCTAACTTACGTAGGTATGGGGTCGTCGAACTGGTTGGAGAGGCCGTGGGCATGGAGGAGGGCGACTCAGCAGCCCGAGGAGGACCCACCGAAGTGTTTTTGCCAAGACATTTGCAAGGCCAAGCAGTCCGATGATTGGGATGAGACAAGAGGACGAAGGTTTTGGTTGTGTCCCAACTATTGTAGGGACAAGGAAGAACCCAAGTCTGCTTATGACCGTCCCAAGGTATGTGTCCTCCTTACGCATGACAAATTACGTATATTTGTGTAATAATTGCTAATGTGTATTGTCTCTTTTGTAGTCACCGCCTCCCTGGTGGCTCTAGGTCAATAGTGCCAGAAACAATGCTTGTAGGCCACACGTCAGTTGGGAACCCCAAGAGGAAGGTATGATGAGTGCAGCAGTAAGTTTTCCCTCAGTATGAAACCAAGGTTTAATCGGACCAGTAGGAAAACGAGGTTTGCTTCGAAGGTGTTGGTGAAGGAGTGTAGTGCGGCGCAACACCAGGGATTCCGGTGACAACGTGGAACCTGCACAACACAACCAAATTACTTTGCCCCAACTTAACAGTGAGGTTGTCAATCTCACCGGCTTGCTGAAAACAAAGGGTTAAACGTATCGAATGGAAAATGATGTTTGTTTGCGTAAAACAGTAGAGAACAATGATTGCAGTAGATTGTATTTCAGATGTAAAAGAATGGACCGGGGTCCACAGTTCACTAGTGGTGTCTCTCCAATAAGATAACTAACATGCTGGGTAAACAAATTACAGCTGGGCAATTGACAATTGATAAGTGCATATAACATGCATGTGTGAGCTGTGGTGTCTACTATGAGATTCATTTGGGCATTACGACAAAGTACATAGACTGCTATCCAGCATGCATCTATGCCTAAATAGTCCACTTTCCGGTTAACATCCGTACCACTTCCAGTATTAAGTAGCAAGCAACAGACAATTGCATTAAGTAATGTGCGTAATGTAAACAATACATTCATCCTTGAATAAAGCATTACTGTTTTACCCCTAGTGGCAACAACACATCTACAACCTTAGAACTTGCTATCACTATCCCAGATTAAATAGAGGTTGAACCCAACTATCATGCATAAATACCCCTCTTGGAGTTACAAGTATTCACGTGGCCAAGGCTTTAACAAGTAACGGAGAGCATGCAAGATCACAAATGACATAGACATGATAATATAATATTCAGCTCCACATAGGTATCAATATAAGTCAGATCCCAGCAAACACAACATGTAGCATTACAATAAGATGATCTTGATCATGATAGGCAGCTCACAAGATCTAAACATAATGGCACAAGTGGAGAAGACAACCATCTAGCTACTGCTATGGACCCATAGTCCAAGGATGAACTACTCACGCATCACTCCGGAGGCGGGCATGGCGATGTAGAGCCCTTCGGTGATGATTCCCCTCTCCGGCAGGGTGCCGGGAAGAGCTTCAGAAACCCCCCGAGTTAGGGTTGACGACGACGGCGGCAGCGAATATGTTCTGGATGAAAGGCTCGGTGTTTTAGGGTTTTCGCGTCTCGGGAATAAATAGGCGAAGGGGCGATGTCGGCGGACCCCCGAGGGGCCCAAACCACCTGGCGGCGCGGCTGGGCCCACTGCCGCGCCTGGGTGTGGTTTGGCCACCTCGTGGCTCTCCTTCGTCTCTCCTTCGGACTCCGTGTACGTGCTGGAAAAATAGGGACCTGGCCTTTTGTTTCGTGCAATTCCGAGAATATTTCCAGAAGTAACTTTCTGAAACCAAAAACAGCAGAAAACAGGGAACTGGCACTGTGGCATCTTGTTAATAGGTTAGTCCCAGAAAATGCATAAAAGTGATACGAAGTGTATATAAAACATGTAGCAAATGGTATAATATAAGCATGGAACAGCAGAAATTATGGATACGTTGGAGACGTATCACTCCCCTTTGTCCCTACTTCAAATGGATAGACTTGGTCCAAGATAGCTACTTCAAGAACGAGGTCGAATGGGCTCGAGAGACTGCTCTTAAGCACATGGCGGAGAGGAAAAAAGATGAGGAGAGGGAGGAGAAGTTGAGGTTGAAGAAGGAGAAGGAACGTAAGGAGAAAGCGAAGAAGAAGCGTGAAGAGGCCAAGGCTCGTGAGGCCGAGCGGGAAGTCAAACGTGGAATAGCTCGTCGTGCTATGGAGGATGAAGCATCGGGAAAGCGCAAGGGAAAGTATCCGCGTTGGACTCAATAGAGCCTTCAACATCTATGTCTTAGAGATTGTGGACATTGGCTGTGTGTGAACTTGTAATGGATTTGGTCATGTAATGGACTTTAGTTATCTATTTCGTGTGAACTTGTAATGGATTTGGTCATGTAATGGATTTTAGTTATCTATTTCGTGTGAACTTGTAAAGTTTCCGGTTTCAATCCGGACGTGTTTCCGATTCGCTGGTGTTTTCACTGATGGATCGCGTGTTTCGTCGAGTTTTGGCCAGCGCGCGCTGCTGCGGCACAGTTTCTGCCAATTTTCCTGCCGTGCTTCCGGGTCGGATACGGATTCAGTGTTTCGTCGAGGTTCGTCAGGTTTTCGCCAGCGCGCGACACAGTTTTGGTCAGTTTTTCCTGCCGTGAGTCCGTATCGGGGACAGTTTTGTCAGGTTTTCGCCAGCGCGCGACACAGCAGGAGCTCAAGTCCAAGGCTCGTTCGGATACCGCCGGGATCTGGTAAGATTTTGTTTATGTATGTATTTAGTTCCATTGATTTAGTTCCAGGTAGTACCGCCTCATAGAGGGGCGGTACAGAGCCGAACTGTACCGCCGCGAAAATGTCCACGACAGGAGCTCCTTAGTTGCCACATTCCAGGTGATACCGCCGGGTCAGCTGGCGGTACAGTCCCGCACGGTACCGCCCGGTATTTGCCAACAACAGGAGCTGGGCCGTCCCGCCCAGGTCATACCGTCGGGTCAGCTGGCGGTACCCCTGCAAACCGTACCGCCGGGATATCTGGCGGTACCGTCCTGGTAGTTCTAAAAATCTGGATTTTACATATAACAGAAGACACAGGGAAGTATAGCACATATATCACATATAACAGAAGACACAGGGCATGTATAGCACATATATATTACATAGTTTGACATAAACATCACACAAGGCAAATATATCACATAGTTCGACTAAACATGACATAGGGCAATTATTACATATTATCACTACTTCCTTCCCCTCTTGGCTTCCAATTTGCTGGGTCGTGCCGGCTCTGTAGAGGGAACTTGTCGTGCCTTGCGACGGGGTGGAGGAGGGATTTTCTGTCCTTCAGGAGAGAACACCGTCTTCTGCTTTCGTTTCCTCACAGTCGGCTGGCTCGGCTGAGTTGGTTGTGGTGCATCCACCAGTTGTGACAACGGGATCTCCTCCCAGCTCCGGTCCTCTTCTTCCGAGTGCTCCTCCTCATCCTCCTCATCTTCCTCCTCTTCCTCCGAGTGCTCCTCCTCCTCTTCCTCCGAGTGCTCCTCCTCCTCTTCCTCCGAGTGCTCTTGCTCCTCCTCCGAGTGCTCCTGCTCCTCTTCCTCCTCGTCATGTTCATGGGCATCGATGGCCTTGGCACCGTGGCAAGCAAGCATAGCCGCCATCCGACGACATCGCTCCATTAACCTCTACAAAACAAACATATGTGCATACATCAATATCACTACCCGGACTATATTCATGGATATGTAAAGATGCGTACCGTCATGGTGCTCCTAAGAGTTGTCTCCGACTCCACGGTCCCGGGCATATGTGAAAGGGAATGTGCCGCCTCGTTAACGCTCCGAGTAAGCTCCAAGCCCTAAAACATGCAAGAAAAGTGTTAGTCATATATACGCATTACACATTTAAATTAAGCTCTTTTCTTGTCCTACCACACGGTTGAAAACAGGTGCGTAGTCCCTAGATGCTCCCGCACTCTCCTTAACGGCCAAGTTATACTCGTTATCACCATCTTCGGTGCCTAAATCCAAACAATCTTGTGTGGTCCAAGTGGGCTTTAGCTTGAGGCGATGTTGTTCTTCATGCCAAGCAAGGTGCACCACATAGTCACTCTCCCTGTGCATTGTACCATCCCTCTCACGGTACTTATCTCTATCATTCCACATCTCAATCAACTTGCTGTGTTTACGATCCCATTCCTTCTCTTTTGGGCACTTCTTCCGATCAATCCTACACACAAATAACAAGCATATCATCAAGAATTGATATTAGAATTGACAAGTCAAAAGTGTTCTCGCACTCAATCACTAACCTATGAAGATCAACACTTGTGCTTTGGCTCGCCGGCGGGGTTCTTTGCCTAATTGCAAATTGCCTTGCAACTCGTTGTGGGAGGTGCCACTCGACGGCATAAAAACATATCATCAGACACCTTATGCGCCATAGGTTCTCGTCGCGCGTACACATCGCGTTGAGACGGAAACCCCTTTCCCGTTGGTATGGCGTCCAAATGACCTACAAAACAAAAACCATTAGTTTGAATGTCATAAAAGTGTGGTAGATTAAATGTTACAAAAGCTTACCAAGTCGGAAGACAACGTGTCAAGCTCATTGGTATAGCTCTTGTAACGGCCCATGGACAAATCTTTGTACCCCTCCACTCTATCCCAGGTGTAGGCGACAGTGGGCAGCCGCCATTCATCATCACCATCAAGGTCATAATCCCATGGAGTTGGTGGGAGTTTGCGAGGACGT
The DNA here is from genome assembly GCA_947311845.1 of Poa pratensis. Lineage (NCBI taxonomy): Eukaryota > Viridiplantae > Streptophyta > Magnoliopsida > Poales > Poaceae > Poa > Poa pratensis. Next base: position 1,829,531 of record CAMZMU010000066.1, on the reverse strand, counting down.
CCAACAGGAATCCGCTCCCACATCCAAATCGTGAGAGGCCAGGCAGCGCCATTTAACGAGGCACCCTTTCCCTTCTTACGACATGCCATGTCCAGCTGCATAGTAACAATCATGTCAAATGCCAAATAAAAGTTACATACACATGAAACATATGCAAATAAACTACCTGTCGGTAAAGAAAGGCTAGACCCGCCGACCCCAGCTATACTTGATGTTCCAATCACGTAACGGGTCAAGCCACATCCAAGATGCCGTGTCCCCTGACCCATCTGGAAAGATCACCCGGGCTAACACGTACCACATGTATGCCCGGGCATACTGCTGCACCACCGCCGCATCGGCACCCACCGGGCATGGCCCAAACAGTCGAAGCCACGAATATGAGACACCCGATGACCTAGTATCTTTCATTCCTTCCGGCGGCACTGGTGGTAGTCTGCCGGTGAGACCAAGAACCCGCTGGCGCCACCCAGTATTATCCACCCTACCAGTCAGAGCGGCTCCGTCAATGGGAAGAGCCGTGATCATGGCAAAATCCTCAAGAGTGACCGTCATCTCTCCACATGGCAAATGAAAACTGTGTGTCTCGGGCCTCCACGATCAATTAGGGCAGTAATGGCCGTGTGGTTAAACGCCGGCGGCTTACGCTTGAACTGAAGGACAAATGGGAGAAGACCAGCCTCCTCAAAGTATGGCTCGTACCGAACATCATACGGCATGTCCTCCACATTATGGCCCCTCAAGCGCATAGGAACGATAGGCTGCGAAAGAAAAAACTTGTTGTGGTTACTATATTTATAATTGCAACAAAAAAATTGGAGAACAATATTTGCCTTACATTATCAACTAAGTCCATATCTCCCCTCTCGATGAGACGGGCACGATGTTCCTTGTCATAGACCAAATCAAGCCCGGGGTAATAACGTTCCGGCGGGCCATCCATCCTAAAAGATATGTTAACTTCACATAAGTATTCATCCAAATTTTCATGAACATGTAAACATTCATATATTCTAAATTCTGTCCTCCGAAATAAATAAATACTATGCCACAAATACATACACATCAATTTCATGCCCCAAACCCATACATCTAAAACAAATATATATGAACTAGAGATATGAAATCCATGAACACATAAACATTCATACATTCTAAATTTCGTAATCCTAAACAAATAAATACTATGCCACAAATACATACACATCACTTCCATGCCCCAAACCCATTCATCTAAAATCCATGAATTAGAGAGGACAAATCCATGAATTTAGAACTACTTCATCTTATCTAGGGTTTGAACTACTACATCTAAAATCATCTAGTGTTTGAACTACTACATCTAAAATCATCTAGAGTGAAGAGATCATCTCGGGTTTCAACAAATAATCTACAGCAAATAGATCATCAAGGGTTTCAACGAATAGGGCATGATTCGGCCTAGATTATGGACGAAATTGAGAGAGAAGGGAGGCTTACCTTCCGCCGCCGCCGTCTCTTCCCGCCCCGACCCAGCCGGCGAATCGAGAGAGCAAAGGGGAGAGGTCGCGCCGCCGCCGTGCCGTGCGCCGCCGCCGTCTGTTCTAGGGTTAGGTCGAAGAAGAGGGAAAGAAAAGATGCGGGCTAGGTGAAGCGGAGCATCACTTAACTGCCGGACTCGTACCGCCAGGCCTTCAGGCGGTACGGTGGCTAACGGTACCGCCGCGAGCCGCGGCGGTATCGCACTAAAGCTACCGCTGAGACGATCGGCGGTATCGCCACGTCAGCCCAGTCGGACGGCACTGGCGGACCGTGGACCAGGATGGCTACCGCCAATGACCCCGGCGGTACCCCTCGAAGTCTACCGCCAATATGTTGAGCGGTAAGAAAAAGGGTTAGATCCGGCTAAACTTTCGAAAAGAGTTCATTTTGTGCTAAACTTTGCCGTGAGGGTCAGAATTGTCGATTTTGCCCGGGCCAGAAGGCTTACACACGACGGCGTGAGCAAGTGGTGCCGGTACCACGCGTAGTACGTGCAAGGTGACTCGAGCCGCAGTAATGGCAAAGATCGCCGGGCCCCGAGCCGACGCAGCCGGTGATACGGCGGGCGACGTGACGCCATGCAGCCTGGCTCGAGACGTCTCTAGCTCGGGCCTGCCTCGGCGTCCGGGCTCCGGACAACACGACGTCTTCGCAGGCGGCCGGGCGCCGTTGCTAGTGCGGCGCAGTGATTACGAGATGAGCCGTTTACGTTGACGTCCGTCCGTCCATGGATCTTTCTCCAGACAACGATCGAAACACTGCACTTCATCGGAATAGAATAACTCCCCTACGACGTCCAGGCAAAACATTGGCCGTAATCGACATAGCTCTTTCACTGTGTGGCTTACCATTTGATAAAAGATGAAGCTCCTAAGAGCATCTCCAACACCACTCCAAATTTTAGGTAGACAAAACGGTTTTGCTCATAAGAAAAAGAATGTTTGGGTCTTGACAAATGAAGGCCGGTGCCCCCAACGGAAACACTCGGTAGGATTTATAGAAACAAATAGGTAATGAACTGGCAAATGATTCAAGCCCGGACAAACATCTATGTGCATAGTGTTCGGGCAGCAAAATTTGGGCGGACAAGGGTGTCCAGACAAAATTCCGGGACGTCCAAACGACTTCGACCTTCATTGTATTCTAAATTTTTATTTGGGCCGAAACGGACGGAGGGGGAGAGCTATCGAATCTCCAATGGAGATGTTCTAACCGAGGCCAGTTCTATCTTGCAGAGTAGGATTCAGAAAACAAATGCACTAATAAGCACCTCACGTCTAGTCACAGGAACTCTGTATACGACACTTCAATAAAACTCTGTATACCACGACATTACTTTCAGCTCTAAGGCTACACGGCAAGCAGACACGGCGTCAAAAGGCTGGCGGCGGCAGGATGGGGGACGAGCTCTAAGCTTTGGCTCGATGCATGGTGCAGGGTATGCAACGGCTGCCGGGAAATAATTGGAGAGCTCGTACTGCCCGCTTTTGGTTTTGTTTGTGCTGGTCCGGCCAGGCCAAATCCCTGGCACATGCATGCAAAACGGTCTGATTCGTCCTTGCAATCGTGCACAGTCCAGCCTAATAGTGCTCCTAACTAAGACATAGGCAAACCTTTTTTCACATGTACTACGGCGGGCCACGGAATAAAGGCTAAAAACCAATCAGCGGATGAAGGCTCCAACGGGATAGGTACACGGAAGAAAAGCGTCGCCTCATCGGTTTTTTCGTTTCGCCCGACGGCAGGCCAGGTGGTACCACTGTCCACTGCCGATCCATGGCAGCCACCGTGATTTCGCGCCAAAATCATCGTGCCGCGGTGGTCAGCAGGCTGGCCCTGGCCGATGCACTCCGGCCACAAGCGCTGCCGATTGTGATTGAGATCTTTCAGTTCTCATCCGTCGATTAGAGGTACATGTAAACATCAAGGAAATTTCTTCACTGCCATGATCTAGTAGTAGTACTCTCTGTGGTGTTGTATGGTGAAACCTGCATTTATTTTGGCCAAATGGATTGGGAAGGGTATTTGCTTCAGCTGTTGAAGTGTAACCTCGAATTTCCTTCGCATATTTGTTTATTTATTTTGTGTAAATCACGTCATGATATATGTTGACAAAATTTATATGCACATACTGGACATGTATCTGTATGTGTCTGCTGTGACTGAGAATATCGATCTCCACACATAGACACGCTCGTGTACGTACGCACAGAATGTACGCACTCCTATCTGTAGTTTGGAATGCGGCCGAAGTACGTAGCATCTGCACTAGGGATGAAAATGGAGCGGATACGGACGGAACTGAGTGATGCCATATTTGTTTTTATATTTTTTTACGGAAGCGAAACGAATATAGAAATCACGGAAACGAATATGAAAACAGAGATTGTCGAAATACTCTGTTTTTTTACAGTGAGGGGAGATTACTCTGTTTTTTAGATGGAAGGTACTCTGCTTTGTGGCAGGGAGAGACACCGTGTTACTTCTATCATGTTCTTGTACATCTAAGCTTAATAACAATTGATTACTCTCTTTGTTGATTTTTCATGATGTAACTATTTCAGACACGTTTCTTGTGTCGAGGCATGTATGATACATAATATGATTTGGTTTTAGGAATAAAAAACATTCATGTGCTATCGTTTATTTGCAATGCAGTGAACAATAAAGACTTGATTGTGTAGCACTCTATTTTCTTCATTAGATATGGTAAGGTTCTCCTTTTTTCCTACAAATGGCATATTATTAGGTCGAAGCTATTATGTAGAGAGCTAAAGCTAGGGTAGGAAGAGAAGTTAGATAATTGAAAAAACAGTGGCAAATAAACAAAATAAGATATTATGATACATTGCTTTTGGAAAATTGTCATGATTGTGTGTCTTTGTAGCTGTAATGTTTTAGCCAAAGTTCGTTTATTCATGCTTTATTTCTATCTTGCATACATGGCCGAAAAAAAAAACATATTTACAATCTTTCTCATTCTTCATTTAGAAATGGAAGCATCTTTTTTCAATTTTCCTTCATAAGCAATAATTTTATGCTAAAACTGTAACCAAAATGTTTTCGCTAACAAACTTAAACGCCATATTCAAATCCACTTGAATTTTATCCATCGTACCACCACTAAAAATAAATCCCGTGGCAACGCACGGGCATTCAACTAGTTATTATTTATATTAAACTTTTGTACCTATTCATAACCTATTTTTCTAGTCCCTTCTCTTCGATTTACACGTCCTCCGTGAAAAACATACCAATGCATCCTTCAATTTCAAAACAATCATATGCATATGGGTGCATTTAATTAGGCCGAGGTCTCGAAAGCAGGGAATACTACACTGAGTGCAATTAACCATGTAACTATGCCGCTAATATTGAGATATAATGTTTATATATAATAGTAACCGTGTAGCTACACCCAGGAGTAGGAAATATTTTTCCGATATATTGTAGTGCAGTCGTGAAGTCTACCATTATAGATACACTTAATTACAACAACAAAATATTGTTTTTGCACCCAAAAACATATTTACTTAAACTTTAGCCGAAGACGATGCTAAGAAAATTCTCGTTCAATCGAATGTCCCTTAGAGCTATGGAAAATAATATTTAAAAAGTCACAAACACGAGACACTATCTGTGTTATGACGCTTTCTTACAGGCGCTTTGCGCCCATGTTCGTACTAGTATCTTGATAGAGAGCTCTAGATGGACTTATCTAAAAAAGTATCATATAGATATTTATAGAGTGGATGTTGTCTAGAAAATATCATGTTATATGTAAATAAGCATATACAATAGAGAGAGTACACATCTTGGATTTCTTGTAGAGGACTATTCTCTTTTCGTTCCTAGGCGTTCAATCATTACTTGGCAACGCTGCCAACCCTGCCAAAAAATTGTGCGTGTTTGGTTTGGTGCCCCAAGTACCCTGCCAAAAAATTGGTTGCCTATCAAAATTTGGTCACTGTTTGGTTTATAGATAAAATTTTGGTTGCCAATGGTTTTCAGCTCTTCACTCTCACAGATTCTTCCCAAAAAGGTTGCCAAACGTGGGCGGAGGATTTCTTGGCCAAAAATTGGCAAGCCAACCGGTAGGGCAAACGTGGGCACCGACCAAACACACCCAAAAGTATCGAAGTGGATTGTTTTAACACAGACAAGATTGAGTTGAGACACAATATATCTTTAATTTTGAAACTTGTGATATATACGTTCGCGTGTGCACTTTCTGGTGCTTGTGATTTAAGGATACTGAACCATCCAGTTCAGAGATGTCATGCATGATTAAGTAAGTTGTACAATGCAGAAATCTCACCCATTCTGTCGTCTATTTCTCCCAGCGCCGTCAGCTTGACAGTTGAACTTGGAAGAGCAGAATGCTTACACACTTACACAGGACGGCGTGAGCGACGTCGTTGACACGTACGTACCACACGTAGTACGTGCAGGGTGACACGAGACGAAGTAATGGCAAAGATCCCCGGGACCCCAAGTCCTACGCAGCCGTCCCTACCTACAGGGTGGTAGTGGTACTACCAGTAATTTTTGCAACACTACGCAGTGTAATACAACTACCATCACAATACTACATCTCCGTAGCGCAACCACCAGTGTTTTTTTGGCGATTTGGCTAACCATCCAAACTGATGTGTGCCATATGTCGGGTAGGTATGGACCAGGCAAAAACGTTGGCTGTAATACATACCCAGTACTGCTCTTTCACCATTTGGTGAAAGATGAAGCTCGTAACCCAGTCCAGCTACTATCCTACAGTAGGATTCAAAAAAAGGGATGCAGTAATAAGCGCCTCACGTCTATGAAGTCAAACGTCGCCCCGATGGGTACAGATTTCTCCAGGCTCAGTCAATGCCGTCAGCACAAGGTTTGGAGAGAGTCCTCAGGGTACAGGTACGGAGCAAGACAAATACAGACGGTGATGACCGCCCGTGCGTACATACAGGGTAGAGTAGAATGGGCAGCATTTCCGGTCAAGTATAGAAGAAGAACTTCCACATGCATGGCCGCGCTCCGAGTTTCTTTGAAGAAATACATCCGTATGTACGCAAATGAAAGTCATCTAATTTGGAACGGAGGGAGTAGTATCTTGCGAGTGCGAGGCCTGAGCTTATGATGCAAAGAGGTTCAGAGGAAGCGACGGGCAGAGGAGGGTGAGAAAGATGGGCAGCCGCTGGTCCTGCGGCTCGCCATATGCTACGCCAGTAGTACGTACTACCATGCACAACACGGGGTCAAAAAAGACTGAAGACGGCAGGAGTAATCGGAGGATGCGTCGTTGCAACGGTGGCCGGCCGGGAAATAATTGGGAGATTTTGTCCCGGGATGACTCGTGTGCCATGCATGCTCTTGCTCCCCACCCAATTGCTACAGCCCAAGGGTAGTACTGCCGGGTTTTAATTCTGCTGGTCCGGCCACATGCAAAACCCAGGATCTCCTCTCATCTCCGTTACGTCCTCGCAATCAATCTAGCAGTAGAATACTGCTCGTAACTAAAAACACACAAAAACCTTTTTGCACATAAAGGTACGGAACGGCGGGCCACGGAATAAACCCGAGAGCTAGAAACCACCGGGCTGAAGCCTCCAACGGGATACATACACGCCAAAAAAGGATCGCTCATCTGGTTTTTCGTTTCACCCGACGGCAGGGCAGGCCACAGTGGCGGAGCTGGCGGGTGTGCCGGGTGTGCCCTGGCACACCCAGAATTTATGTGATTTTTTTGGGAGTAGTTTATCTGTCACACTTAACAGTCGTAAAAATAATCAAAATCCTAGTAAATAGAAAAAGAAAAGTACATCCGGGCGGCTGGGCCGTTGGGCCTGTGCGTGCGCTCCCTCTCGCATCACAATCACATGCATCACATCTGGGCATGTGCGTGCTGCCTCGCGCCTCGTCCTCGATTCCCCTTTCCAGCCACACGCGAGCATAGCCCTCGATTCCTAAATCCGCCGGCCCTTCCACTCGGCCGGGCGACGGGAGGAAATTCATGGCGCATCGGAGTTAATTAGTCAATCCCGTGCGCTGGTGTTGATCGCAGTCGGCCGTGTTCCTTGCCTCTGCTCAGTGCGCACCGGAGTCAACAGCTGCTGGCTGCATCGAGCTTCGCGAGTGGCGAAAGGCACCGGGCATCGCGGTAGTTCCCACTTCTCAGCTTCCCCTGTTTCATACTGCAGTGGCCTCAACCCACACGGCTGGCGAGAGTGCACTTCGGTTGTTCAAGTTTAGGACAGCACGGTGCATGCTACTCCTGCTGCACATCATGAAGGTATTCAGTCCCTAATTATCTTGGGGTGCTGGAACCTCTGGAGAGAACGGAACACCCGCGTTTCTAAGATATTCAGTACTGCATTAGGCTCTGTGTTCTGTCAATACACTAGCTCTGTTTGTTCTGTCAATACACTAGTAATGATCTGGTACAAACATAAGGCTATTTAATATTATCAACTATTTGTGTGGCTACTTTTGTTACCTTCAAACATATTTGATGAGCTATAATAATATTGTGAGACTTCAACTTATTTACATTGTTCTTTCTGTATAATTGTGAATTACATGTGTTGTCAAAAAAAATCGCCGGTGGCACACCCTTTGATAATTTCCTAGCTCCGCCACTGGCAGGCCAGCCTAGCGTTAATCCAGTCCGATCCATGGTTGGCCGCTACCGTGTTTTCGCGCCAAAACATCGTTCCTCATTGTGGTCAGTAGACACTGGCCCTGAGAGCATATCCACTCGCGGCGTCCAAAGGCCTTCCGGACGGGCCATTTGGGTGCCGTCCGGACTACCTGACGCATTTGGGCGCCGTCGCTTCCCACTCGCGGCATCTCCTCGTCGAAGAGGCGCTGGAACGCCGCCTCGTAGCCGCCGTAGTTGGCCGCGTTCTCCGGGTCCCAGCGCGGGTCCTGACGCATCTCCGACGTCAGCTCGCGCCAGTAATGCGCGATCATGGCGGCCGGGAAGTCGCGGTTCGCCCTCGTCAGCGGGCGCGGCACCGCGATCCCGCGGACGGAGATCGCCCAGCGGCCTCCGACGCGCATGTCGGGCGGCACCGGGTAACCGTTGTCCCGCAATGCCTCCGACTGCTCGCGGAGGAGGGTGGGTGTGCCTCCAGTTCCGGGCCATCTCCTGGTGCGGTGGCGGCAGAAGTGCGGTTCGCGGTGGCGGGTAGAGAAGGAAGAGAAGAGAGCGGTGGCGAGAGTGGCGAGTACGGGGCAGGCGTACGCCTTTTATGCCGCCGGAGAGCGGTGACATTAACGCCGCTGCCTCGAAAAGGCGCGCCGCATTCACGCCGACGAGCAGTGGGACGCGACGGCTCACTGGCGTCCGCCGGCAGTGAAAACGAGGCGTCGCCACGCGGCACGCGCCTTTGACGACGGCTTTGACCACCGGCGGTTGAAGTCGCCTCTCACTGACTGGCGTGGCCCGCGCGTCGGAGGCAGACGTGGCGTCGAGTTTCGTTACGTCCGGGGCTGCCCGAAGCCTCCCAAGTTGAGGGCGTGGGCTGGACGTGCCGGACACAAAACTGGGCCGCACCGGACCCAAAACGCGTTTGGGCGACGCGAGTGGGACCCAAAACCTGCCCGGCACGCCCTTTTGGGCGGCCGTTTGGGCGAGATGCTCTGACCTGCTCCGCTGCAGCCACACGAGGGCTGCCGACGATGGTTGAGATTTTTACACTTCTCTTTCCCACCCGTGGACGGTGGATCAGAGCTAGCTAGCTGCAGAAATCTCAAATCTGCAGTAAAAATCGTGGATGCCAGGTTTCACAAATATTACCAACAGTAAAGTGAATGGACGTATTTGCTCACCTGTTTCTGAGCATATTAAGTCATCAGTTTCCCAGCCCCGTTTGTTAACTGAAAGAATCAACACAATTCAAACAAAATCAAGAACATGCCCAAACTCTAACAGAAATAGAGAGAACACAAGTTCTGAAAATATTTGTTTCTGCTCGCCACTAAGAAGCAGGTAGGCTAAAACATCAGTAAGCTGGTAAAAAAAATAAACCTGTGATTGCCAAGTGATGGAGAAATGCCGTCTGTCATTCTTGCAGATTGAATTCACACATCACAGTGGTCAGTGATCAAAACAAGACTCTCTTGATCATTGGACGCAACACAATGGAAGAAAGATCTGGAATTCGTATTCAATTTACAAGCTTCATCTTTTATTTATATACAAATCCAAAAGGTCACCTCAACTTAACAGAGAATAACTGTACATCTTATATATACAAAATACAGAGCACATGAACCATGCGTTCTGCAAATATAAACATCACGATTTCACACTAGCAGAAGTTTTACAATGCATTTGACGCGCCTCCTATACAAAAATGGTTGGAGGGAAGGACTAATGCTCCGACTTCCATTGAAATAATCAATATTCCAAATCCCGTGAAATCATGTTTCCCATGGAAAAGTTAGTTCTTGATAGACCTCTGCTGTTGCCCGGTCAACTGAGCACTGCAGAGATGGCTCCTCAAATTAGCTATGTACCTATGGATGCGCTGCTGATTGAATGGTGAAAGGGAGAAGAGTGGAGTTAGTGGCAACGAAGTTGCTTCCTGCGATATAAAAGTGAGCAGGATGATTGCTTTTGAGTATAGGGCCATTGATCTGCTTTGGCATCCCAAAAGTTCCTTTGTCTGAAAAAGAATGTAGAATAGTCAATAAAAATATTAACTGCAACAAATACATAATAACACATTAAGCACATTTTTTGAAGAAGAGTTTACAAGATAAGGAAACAATGTAACCCTATAGTCCAATTATATCAGATAAGGTCTCATGTTTAAGTTGGGAAGTGGGGGAAAACTGTGCTCAGGTATCGGGGCTTGTGAGGACTTGTGGCTCTTGTAGTTTCACAAAGGCAAAATTGTTGTCTGGACTATCTGGATGGCCTTTGCTGAAAGCCTGAAACACACAAAACTGTTGTTTTGACTGAACCATAAAATAACACTATTCCAAAATCGAGTTTTCCCCCACTATCTACTACTCCCCCCTTTCCAAATTACAGTTTTGGAATTTCCTTCAGTTGATCGGGTGACTGTAGTTTTGACTGAACCATAAAATAACACTATTCCAAAATCGAGTAGTAGATGGTCTTATAATTTGGAAAGGAGGGAGTAGTAGATAGTCAGGACTGTTGCCCCAATACCTACGAAGGTACATATTTTTGGTTGGAGAACTGACCGAGATAACCTTGTTACCACGAAAAATAAGTACACAAGAACCCTGGAGACTATGAGCACATGTAAATCGTGTGGAATGACTGAAGAAAATAGTTTCCATGCTACTGTGTCTTGTACCAAAGCGAGAGCGCCGAGGGAGAAAATGAGGGACTAGTGGGATCTACCATCGGAAGCTATGTTCCAGTATACCGACAAAGACTGGCTTCTTGTTCTACTACACTGTTGTAGCAAGAATCAGAGAGCCCAGGTCCTGCTCGTCCTTTGGGTGCCTGGCACCTCAGGTGTGAGGCTATCACGAGAAAGGCAAGGAAACTATCACAAACTTTGCTACATGCCTTCTTTCTTATGCCTCAACTCTTTTGGATTCTACTCCTGTACAGATAGATGACAAAGGTAAAGCTTCGTTATGTGCTTTGAGTACCAATGCTAATCACGATTGTTTGCCAGCTCCTGTGGAAGCATTAAAATGAATGTTGATGCAGCATTCTCTCCACACACACGGGGGCAGCGGCGATCGTTGACGAGCCGTCCTATCTGCGTTTGCCAGGATGTGGAGGAGGCGTAAGCTAGAGCCATCCTTGCTGGCCTACAGCTCGGATCTGAACTGCATGTTGATCGGCTGGTGCTGGAGTCTGACTCTGTGTAAGCAATTTCAGCGGCCAAGTGCACTACACCCAACTACTCTCAGTTCTGGAGCATCTACAATGACATTACTGCTGCTAAATGTTTATTTCCTGCCTGCTTTTTGTCCGTTACCAGGAGGAAGCTCAATATGCTGGCGCACAATCTTGCCCGGCTAGCTAAACGATCAGATATTTGTAACCGCTGGGTCGACTCAGTGCCTGCTTTTATAGCTGGACTTGCTAAGCAAGAGCTTGTAAACTCTCATGTTGAGTAATTAAGAGTTTTCTCCCTCCAAAAAAGGACTGGTGGTAGGCAATAAGCATTTTGGCTTGTGAGCTTTTTCCAATAAAAAAAATACTGCTTGCATACCCTTGTTTTGTACAGTTATTTCCTACTACGTACATTAATTAATAGACACATAATAGGAGAACAAACTGTCTGGATAGCCAGTGATATATCCTGAGCATCAATAAAATGTTTATTTCATTTGAATAATTTCCTGATTAATATTAACTGAACTTACCGACATCAAAGCATGCGTCGCTATCGTTAGTCTCTCATATTGTTTTCCCTACAAAATCTTCTAGGTGATGCGTATCCTACTTTTCCATGACGTGCATAGAGAATGAAATCTAAAGCAACAATCTAGGGAACTCAGATACTTACAGCACCACTTCTTCCATATACTAAAGCAGTTTGGAATATGATCTCCATTGCATCTGGCATCTCAGTGTTATCTGGAAATAGAAAACGGTTACAATACGAGTCAGTGTTATCTGGGAACAGATAATAACGGTTACAATAAGAGCTAATATTACACTACTATAAGAAGGTATGTCGATATGAATATTCTAACCATTGTTCTCCCGCAACCTATGTGATATCTTCTCTGCACGGTCATATGCTTTGATGAACCCACTTTCAGCCCAGTAACGAACAGAAGCAGACCTAGTGAAATCCAATCCTTGTGCTACATTCGGAGGTAGACGATGCTCACTCTTTGGCAGGAAATTCTCGTGTGCAGATGTCGAAAAAATTCCATCATCTGAAGCATCCACCAATAAGCTATACGCATTAAGCACCTCTTTCCAGATAGCAAGTATTACAAGTTCAAGTGATAGAGCCTCCAGGTCCAGCCCTTTAACAAGCTGCATATGACACAAAAAAGCAAATGTTAGGTGACGCTGAGATGAATTTGAATTATCATTTCCGTGTAAAAAAATAAAATATCATTTGTTTGCTACGACCACCAAAGATATATGCGAAGACAGTGACACAGACTTCTAAGAAACTCCATATAACAGAAATTTGAGAAAAGAGGAACTGCCAGCCAACACCATGATTTGTTTGAGGTTTGTGGTATTGACATTAGATGAAAACACGTCAAGTCTTAACATGACCTGCATACAAGATATGTACAGAGATAAAGCTTGGCGATCCAATCAGATGCTCCCATTCTACTAACACTAAATACATCCTTATTGTGCATGTAGTAGCAAAATTTGCATGAAAAATAGTAAACCATGTGGAGTAACAACATAGATGTTTAAAGACGAATCAAATATTCTTGGAAAAGAGAAATCGATACTGTTAACTAAATTATTCTCAAAAGCAAAAATACTGAATGACCATGATCAAAATCTAGAGCAAAGGAGTTTCCATTTTTATACGAGACAGAATGAAGATGAACATACTGCTCAACGAACATGATACTATTTGCCACTACAGCAGTAGTAGTACCTTCTCCTGAGCAAGTTCTGTAAGAATGACAATATACTGATTCAGTAGCTGAAGCCTTGCATAACAATCAAGTGGCCTCCCTCGCAGATTTTCCATAGTAGTTGACTCACGTGAAGCGGACAGTGGAGTACATCCATGGCTTTTCATAGCAACCACTCTACAGAGTGAGGCCCTGTTTTGATTCTGAACAGACTCTTTGCTAGTCGACCTGTCATCACTGCAGGATCTTGCACCTGTGAAGTCCTTCATTGGCTTCTCGAGCGCAGACATCATTTCGACAGAAGTAGTGTTCGCATGAACTAGTACATATTCTCGTTCAATCCACTCCCATGAATCAAATACTGCGAAATACACAGAAATAGTGCCTAAGAAGAGGAACACGGTATGATTTCTAGTTCCCGAAAGGGCACAATGTACCTTTTGAATCCACGGTTTCAGACTTTACTTTGACGAGAGCAGAAGAGACAGTCTGGCATGCATCCTTCAAATCAAGAGCATGATGGGATTCATTAATAATTTCACTTTTCCTGAAAAGGCATAATCAGCAAGATTACACACAGAGAAAATTTGACATGATCAAACCAAGTGCAAAGTGGTATGCTTTTGTAACTATTCCAAAAGTGTAAACGGAATCTAGACAAAACTGTAGGATTGATGCACATCGAGTAGCTATCCCAACATATGAAAAGCGCGTGACGGAGTCTATGCACTACAAGTGATGCACACACCTTAAGAACTAAGCCCAATTCAGATGTAGATGGAAGAGCAAAAGGCAAAAGACGGGAGCAGCTTGCATGCATATTTTAGTTCACTGTTACAGAATTTGACCATTTACCATGTTTATTTGTGGTGTGTGTCAGGGCAGGATCTCATATGGGCAGCAGGTGTGTTTGTCAAGTTAAAGTTACAGGACTTGATAAGTGATTGTTTTCTAAAAACAAAGCACATTAATCAACACTGCGTGATAAGACTTGTGATTTTTTAACACTTCCACCAGAGTAAAAGGAATACCTTGATGTTGCCAAAAACTTGTGATTAAAGAATTCCTCAAAAGGCATTCTCTCCGCTGCGAAATTGAAAGCAAATTTTTAATCTGATTCTGCTATAGACTACTTATCAAATTAATGTATATTGCAAAAGTTATAGATTAAATAGCCTAAATGGAAGTTGAACAAAGATTAGTGCAGCGAATAAATTGGTTATGGCACGCCTGATTTGCAGAGACCAAAAGAAAGAAAAATAGTAGACCCACCTGGATCAAGGCATATGAGTCTTCTGCAGAGGTCAATGAAATCAGGATGTAAATCAGCCTCCATATCTGGAGGGAAGCTAAGGCCATTAGATGTCAGGACTTTCTCGCGCAGCTGCGATAAAAAAAACAATGAACAAGTAACAGTGTTAGGGTTATATGCTTATTGTGATTGTAATATCTAGTTGTACAATAATAGGAGCGGACCTGGAATCTATTCTCCCCATGAAATGGTAACTCCCCTGTTACTAGCTGAAACAGTATGACTCCAACACTCCATAAATCTGCCTGCAACATTTTCCTGGTGGAGATTATTGCCTGGCCATTTTAACATCAACGAATTTAAAGCGGGTTAGTAAACAGACCTTTGCATCATATTTATCCCCTCGCCAGATTTCTGGGGCCATATAATATGGAGAGCCGCAAAATGTGGCAGCCAAATTTTCATGCATCAGAGATCTGAACCATAAGGAAAAAATCAGTTACATTTGCACTTATAAAAGCTCGTTCTTACCAGAAAAAACTCAAAACGAGTACATTTTTTTGAAGTAATATGTACAAAGAAAATGTGGGTATGAGATATCATGCCATGGTGAATACAAATGTAACCTAAAAACAGATAACAAGCAATAAATATTCCGGTGTAGTTCTCCATCTCCCCAGTAATTTCAGTTAGAGGGGAAGGGAGATAATCCTCTAACTGCAACAGTGAGAATGAAGCTCTCACCTAGCAAACCCAAAATCACCAATTTTCAGTGTAATGGCATCTCCATTAGTTGATAGCAGAAGGTTCTGCATGATTCACAGCTTGATCAGGATCGACAAAATATTACATTTACAAATGATAATGGATGAAATCATGCAATCAAGCCAGATAAATATCTGTATAAATGTTACATGTGTGATTTGTAATTGATGACTGAAGTTCAAATACAAGCATAGCATGCGTGAACAGCGTGCTCCTCTATTTGATGGTAAACTGGCACTTATTGGGGGAGCTATAAATAAATGTAATGGTTGATATTTATGGAAACTCTTTTACACAGACCCTTTACTCTTATTTTGGCCCTTGGTACCCAAACACCAACATCACAGACCACCGATTTGGCCAAATTAGCCAAGGATTCCAGCCCATACCAACCCTAAACCCTAACAAATCCAATAAAAAGCGGTAAGATCAAACCTGGGGTTTGAGGTCCCGGTGCACGATCTTCTCACCCCTCAGCACCTTGAGCCCCTCGGCTGCTCATCCAAAACAACACAGCAGTGAGGCAAAATAGGCGCACCATATAAGAGGAAAGGGGGCTCCCTAGTAGTGGGGCTCAATGGGGGGGACGGACATACCGAGCTGGCGGACGAAGTCCCTGGCGGTGGCCTCGGGCAACCGGTTGCGCGGGCCGCCGTGCGTCTGCCTGTACGCCTCGAGGTCGCCTCCGTCGCAGTACTCCAGCACCAAGAACAGCTTCTCCCCCGTCTGCGGCGTAAATAAATCGCGTGGCATTTTCACGAATGCGAAATCGTCAACCGCACTGCGCCAACTTCGATCGAACAGGATTTGGGAGGGGGGATTCAATTCAGTTACGTACCTCGATGGCGTTGATGAGGCGGAGGATGTTGGGGTGTGAGAGGCCGCCGAGGATGGTCATCTCCTGGAGGATGCCGCGGCGCACGTAGTCTTCGACGCGGCGGCGGTCGATCTCCTTGACGGCGACGCGCGCGCCGGTGGGGAGGTGCGCCGCGCGGAAGACCTCCGCGAAGGTGCCCTTCCCCATCATCTCCTGGAGCTCGTACTCCCCCACCACCCTCCGCCGCGGAGGATCATTCTCCGTCGCCTTCTGTTCCTCCATCGCGCGCGCCGAAGTCCTGGTCGCGGTCGGTCGCCGGTACGGCGAGTCGTTCTGAGACGAGAGCGTGTAGTGCCGGCGGACGGCGGGGGCCCGCGTGGGCGTGGTGGTGGCCTGGTCAGTTGGGGAAAGGATATTTGCGGGCCGTGGTGGTCAATCTATCCACAGAGACCCCACATGTCTGGCTCAAGCACACTGACGCGGTGGGCGCGGATGCAGCGGGGCCACGCCGTCAGTGGGCTGCGAACGCGATGCGTCCGGCTTTTCCGAAAAGCTTTTTAAATCCGGTTTTCCTCTGCGGACACGTTTCGTGTGGTACAAGGTGTTGCTTCCTTCCGCGCAGGGAACGACGTGACAGGTGTCGTGTGGGATGCGGCAATCCTGCCGGTTCTGCCAAAGTAGTGGGCTGGACCGTATCTATCCCTAAAACAGAAAGGTGGGCTGGACACAACGGGTGATTCTCTTTTTTGGCGAACTTGTTCTTCTGTCGCCTTTCTATCTTCAACGGGTGATTCTCAGCAAGAACACGATCTATGTGTTTTTGCATGGTGCCGTAATCTGGAGTACTTTACTGCAGATTACAACTACTAGCAAATTTCATGTTTGAAATATTTTAATCCTCTTCCATGTTTCACTATACAACAATCCTTTAAGAGTTAAAAGAAAAACACCCTTACTTTCCAATATTTTTCTTTGCATCATGAATATCCAACAAGTATGAAAACGTCATGCAAAAGCTACATATTATTACATTGCATGGGAAACCAGTAATAAGTCTTGTCAAATCGCCAAAGCATGCATTCAGCCGATTTCACATAAGCCCAACGTTAACAAACTTCTTCAGAATTGCTTGCATGCCTTCCTGATAGCTTGAGGCGACCATTTCTTACCTGCATGCAAGCAACAAAGCTATAAGAACTACAAAACCGAGAACTCGTACCATTAGCACCAGGCTGATTGTTAAGTATCGACGTCCATATGCTGATATGCATTTGGTACCATCCTCTAATTACACAGGAACCATTGTCTAAACCTCAATGTCCTTCAAATCATACTGATGCGAAGAGGGCATCCGGCATCCGTCATCTACACAGCCAACGAACAAAAATATGCAGCAGCATCTTTATTTACAAACAAACAAGAGAAACATCAGGCTCCAGCATGTATTAGCAGAGAAATTTCAGACACATAAACAGAGAATCAAAATCAAGCAAGGGACATAATCCGCTTGGCCGAGCGGTGGTTCAGAACTCGGCACCGCCAGAAGTCGAGCTGGGCGGTAACTCGAGCGTGCCAAGAGGAAGCTACGGAGCCTACTTCAGGTTCATGGACAAAATTAGTCCTTTGAGGAATTAGAACAAACATCTCATCTATATACCAATATAAAAAGAGTGAGAGGGGGCAGATCCAAAAGATCGTAGCCGTTAAACCATGGATCCAATGATCCATGTTGACTCCATGTTTTCGGTAAAACACTGTCCGTTCGCTCCTGCTCCGCTCTCTCTCTCTCGCCTCCCACTGTGTTAATCGCGTTTGATTTCCTGTAATCACGCCGCGGAACAACTACCGCTTGGCCGCTCCTCCTCGCACCATCGGCCCGCTCCTCAAACCCGTTGTCGAGCGGCGCTGACGGCCTAGCACTGCGCCCGTGTCGAGTGGCTCCTCTGCTGCGCCGCCCGCCACCGGCCCCACGCGCCTCCACCGCTGCGTCGCCTGTCGTGCCTTCCACTCTGCCTCTCCAGTCTCCGCACTGGTGCACAGCGCCGTACTGCTGCCCGAGGCGAGGAGCTCACAGGCGTCCTGCTCCCCGAGGCGGGGAGTTCATCAACGTACTTTTCCTCAAGGACTCAAGGAGAGCAGCCCGCCGTCGCCGCCGCCTTTGCCATGGGCTGGCGCCCATCCACGCTTTCTAAGAACCGCCCATGCGCAGGTCATCTTCAGAATCGTCCGAGTTAAAATCACCAATATTGGAAGCTTGCTGATGAAATCAAGTAGAGATTTTCTCATGCGGGGTCCTTGCACGGTATGTGTTTGATGATTTTTCTGAAAGGCAGACGTTGTATGCTGGTACGTTCTTTCAACCTGTGTGTGGCATTTTGATGTGAGTTATCCGATATAGAGGATTACATCGACATGTTATGTTTGAAGAGCAAGCAGGCATAGCACGGAAGTGATATGATACTCAAAAATCCAAATTCCCACTAAATACCTTGGTTAGTGATTAGGATGTGTCCAAATACTTCTAGAATCAACTAACATTATTCCTATATGATGATTTTAACATTTCATTTATATGATGATTTCAACATCCTATATCCCATAAGAAGAGTAACAGGCACCAGATTTCAATACCAACTTCATTCATCTTAGGTAATTTCTGCACCAGTACAGGCTCATCTTAGGTAATTTTCTGAACCAGTACAAGTTCAGCTTACGTAATATATGATACGAAATTGTTGGTGCATGTTACTCTTTTGGGATATATAATTTTTAAGAACTGTGTTTCACATGGAACTACGGTATGTTCTGACAGCAGAAAGTAATTGCTAGGAAGGAATGGAGTCGAGTTTTATTGTTTATCTACAGCGGTAAATGCATCCTACCAGATCCACGTGGTATTTTTTTTCCAGACGAAATGTGGAACAACTTGTGACTTTTCTCAGTAGGTAACCGAACTGAAGCAAGATCGTGTCAAAAAACCATGTGAAGGTGATGGCATTCTTCTTTGTCTATAAGACATTCATAAGAAGAAAAGGTTTTCTGATTACACTTGGTATTTTTGGGGAAAATGGGGAAGTATTCTCCAAAATTCTATAGAGGACACACTCAAACAAGAGTGATATTTGTTTAGGTGAAATTTTGCAATCCTAAGATGTAATCATGAAACTAATAAGAGCCAAGTTTCATTTATCCATATCAGGTTGTCTACTAACAAATGCTAAAAAATGGTGCTAACAGAAAGTGTCAGCTTTGCAGATACATGACAATATATTTGCAGTAATTTTATTTGAAATCATTTTTCATTAGCTCCTATAGATTTGGTATGTGGTTTTTGGTTGGGATTATATTTGTCAATTACCTCATTTGTGCAACTTTGGTGGAGCTTGCTGTGTATTTTTATTGGATAGTTGCATCGTCAAAATTTCCCAACCAAAAAACCCCAAATTTTGTATACTTCAAATATTTTGGTTGGGATTATACATGTTAATTACCTCATTTGTACAGCTTTGGTGGAGCTCTTAAGCCCAATTTTGTATTTTTCACATATTTTTGGTTTCAATATATAAGACAACACGTGCATTTGCACGTGCACCATTACTAGTGTGCCTAAATGACACACATCTCAATTGCTTGATCAATACCGAAGACTTCCAGTAAATGCATCAACAACATAGGATAGAATCAAGCAACCATGTAGGACAAGAAGCAAATGACGGCAAACTCAACAAGGGCTGCTAGTTGCTGGAAAAAATGCACAAAGTGAAACCAATCCTTGTTGAGCTCGACCATGGAGGTGTGTGGAGGGACATGGAGCGCGGGAGCAGGAGGAGGCACTTCCGCCGGCAGCCGCTGTGTTTCCCGTCGGGGGGATAGAGAGAGGAGGGAGGGGATCGGGCAGAGATGCGCCAATCGTCATCGCCGGGGAGCTCCGCACCCGGCGTCCCCAGCTACCTCGCCTCCTAACGGACTTTCCGGAGCCAAGCTCGGCACCCCGTCGGCCAACTTCTCCGCGACCACGCACGGCTCCTGTAACATCCCAAAATTGTAACCCAGCTTTATTAGTCAAAATTTGTGGGTCAACAAAAACTTTGTTATTTTATGTGTGTTATTTGTGTTTGCTTGCTTGAGTTGTTGTTTGCTCTAAATAAAAACTTGAAGAAAAGAAAAGAAACAAAGCAAGTGCTAAAACAATAAAAATAATGTGACAAGTGTCACACTAAATCTCCAAGTGTTGATTCAAAAATTTCTCCAAACAAAAATCCAGTGGAGGGAAGTGATCCCTCCCATTTCATCTTTAATACTTTTCTCCCTCCTTATTTTAAAAACGTTATTCAAAATTCTATTTTCAAATTTCCAAATGTTTCTTTAACTTTGGAGAACCCTCAAAATCACCAAGCTACACTTCCAGATTAAATCAACCAATGGTCCCACAAACCTTGGAAAAATATTTGGAAGCAAACTATGAAAAGAAATTTCAAAAAAATCAAATTTGAACTTGGTTCGGGTATTTGATCGAACACATGGTGATCACCACCGTGTTCATCTTTGTATCAAAAATTCAACTCAAAATTCGAGCTCAATTCAGTGCAATCGATCACTCCAGTAGCTCCCACTCCTTCCTCTCACCTCACACACGTGAATGATTGCGAAGGAAACGAGTTCGTTGACCCGGAGGTGGAGTGTGGCGTGCGCCACGCCGATGCCGCCCGTGGCGCACTGCCGCACGGGTCGTCCCCGTGGTGAGCAAGGACGCGACGCAGAGGCGACGCCGCGCCGTGCTCGACACCCCTCCCTCTTCCCTCTGCCTCTGGTCGACGTGACCCAAGCGCTGCAGAGCTCGCTGGCGTGCTCACCGTCCGCGACGCGACGCCACGCGCTGCCGTCCGGGATCGCTCTGTGGAGGAAGCAGAGGAGGCAGCGACGCGACGCCACGCTCTGCTCGACACACCACCTCTCCCCTCTGCACCTGCTCGAGGTGACCCAAGCACCGCAGCACACCCCACCCCTTGCGTGCACCCTCGCCACGCCACGGCCAGAGCGCGCCGCGCGACGCCACCCCTGCCAGGGTCAGCGAGGAACACCACCGCACCCTCTCCCCGTTTGCCACCGCACCACGCCGTACTCGCGCAGAACCACCACCAATGCCGCGCTCTCCCACTCCCCAGCCCCATCCCTGCACTGCGTCCACGACGAGCCCGAGCTCGCCCATAAAAGGCCACCCGCGCCTCGCCACCTCTCCACACCACCTCACGGCCACCATTCCACCCCACTCACCCCAGTGCACCGCCAGGAGGGCGGATTCGCAGCCGCGGAAGCGCTGCTGCCCTTGCCCGTGCTCTGCACCTCGCCGGAGCAGAAGGTGGGCGACAGTCACGGCCGAGCCGTGCCGCTCTCTCTCCCTCTCTTCCTTGCACCCTATCCGCGTCTCCATTGAACCCTCACTCACCCGCCAAGTTTTCCCCGTGTTTCGTGCACCACAGCACAGCAGGGGACTCGCCGGAGTTGGAGCACGGCCGCGGAGGAGGAGCTGATCACGCCGTCGTCGAGTGAAGCCGTCCCAGCACGCACGACTCACCCCAGAGCTTCCCCACTCCCTCCGCCGTCGATCCCCGTCATCTCCGCCACCACCCGAGGCCCTTAGGTGAGCTATCCATGCTCGCCACCGTCGCCGGCGCGGCGGCGTCGCCCGTTTATGGTCGTCGCCGTTCGCGGCCTCTGTGAGCCGTTGGATCTAGATCCAACGGCAGCTTACCCTTTCGTTTAGATTAGACACTGACTGGTGGACCCCACCCGTCAGCGTTTTAAACTTAAACCGCGCGCGAACCGTTTTCCGCTGAGTCGCTGACGAGTGGACCCCACCCGTCAGGGATCTCTTCTTTATCCAGTATTTTCGAGTTTGAATCCTCTCTGAATTCAGTACTGGACCTAGTTTTGAAATTCAATATCTCGAGTTCTAGGAATCCAAATAAATCAAACTCAACTGTTCTGGAAAGCTTATAAAATTCTTTAACTCACCAAAGTGGTCTCATCTCATTTAAATAAATAATAAAATTGCATTAATAAAAATGCTCCAGAAGGTTTAAAACACTAAACCATTTGTTTCTGGAGTTATATAAATCCAAATAACTCGAAACCAATTTTGGTAGCTTTGTATTAGGATCCTTTAACTCCCCAAATTTTGGTAGAATTAATTGAGTAGTGTAAACTCCTTAGCCTTTGGTTGAACTTCAGTGCACCCTTCTGCACTAAACCAATTAGTGTGATTTAATAGTAGGTCCAACTAAACTAAAACCAATTTTGTTAGGTCACATTCAACCAAGGTTAGTTACCCCTAAAAGGATTTAAATTTTGGAGCAACTTAATTTGTTTGGTAGCTAAAACTTGATTAAAGTCCTTCTGAACTAAAACAAATGTGTAGGGAGTTTGGTAACTCCAAATGACCCCAATCCAATTGGGTGATCTTCTACACATCAGTAGCTATCCATAGAATTTTAGTTTGAATTTTTGTGACAAACATAGATTAAATGGTGAATTAATTGGTGTACAACTAGTTTCTGCCTTAGTTTGAAAATAATTGAATAAAGATTAATTCAATTAAATTAAAACCACCTTGTGTTGCTTGATGTGTGCAGTAGCTTTGTAATGTTGTGATGATGCTTGAGTTGGTGTAGTGATTGTTTGTGTTGCTTGTTTGACGTTTAGACGAGAACGTTGCCGGAGTCTACGAGGAAGGGGAATACTTTGAACAGCAGGAACCAGACTCCGAGAACTTTGTGGAGCAAGGCAAGCTACTTCTCTGAGCTTGCATTTATAAACCTCTATTTTAATCACATGAGTTCTTCACAAGTGTCAAAGATTTTGAAACCCTTTTTACAAAGATATGAAAACTATTTTGAAGATAGTACAACTATAGGGTGGGAAAAACATTGTTTATTCAAAACTCCTTTGAAAGTACTTGGATGAAGTTGAAGTACCGAAAGGTCGGTATGAAGGTAGAGGAACAGAGAATGGTGTTGCTTTTGGAAGGAAAGATGCACATTGTGTCCTTGTACTTACGTCCCCAGCCAAAAATCTGTGCGACCACATTTACCCACATATGGGCAAGGGCATAGTCATATAGTTTGCTCGTGTTAGTACTGGATGCCTCAATAACGAGGATAACCTCGTTCCATGAGGGGATGGTCTGAGGACCTACCCCCTGACCTGGGTCCTCTTAATAGAAGTCTACCGGAAGCCGGTATGAACATGTCGGAGAAAGAGGATTGAAGGGCTCCCTTGGGTCCGCCGGGCAGAACTACGAGTCCTCACACTTAGTTTCTGAGGATTTAAGTGTCGATGGAAAGTGTCGTAGAGGCAGGGTCCTATACTAGCATGAGCAAAGGACAGGCTATGGCCGGGAACTCAACTTCGCATACCTCTGGTATGGCGGAACGTGGCTGACACGATGAGTGACCGGATGGGTGTGGGAAAAGCGTACTACCTCTGCAGAGGGTAAAACTATTCGAATAGCCGAGTCCTCGGATATGGACAGTTGGGAAGAACTGCTAAGACCATGTGCAAGCTTTATAAAATATTGGGTTTTGAAAGGAAAATGAAGTGGAAAGGATTGCATACCTGTACCAATGAGTTGGTACGTTTGGGAACCATGATTGGGATATGGTTGGATACCGGAGGAGTTTCGGGGAAACAGCTAAAATGATGTCTTCTTAAAGGATAGTTGTAAAAATTTCTTCTTACCCCTTTTCAGAAAAGACTTTCTTTTAAGATGTTTCAAAGCTAAGTAAAAGTTTTCAAACTAAAACTAGTGCTTACTCTAGTCGGGGTAGTTTGCGAGTACAATCAAATGTACTCACATTGGTTTCGTCCCTGGCTATTGTCTTAGCCAGATTTCGAGGAGCCCTACGTTGAAGAGGAGTTTGGCGACGTCTATGCGAACTAAGATCTTCATAAGCCAGCTGCCTGTCGGGTGCTGTTAGGTGGATTAGCCCTACTACCGTAGCTTCCGCTGAATAAAGATGATTGGCCCTTGAAGGCACCTATGTATAATTAGGCCTGTATGGCCAGGTTTGTAAGACTTTAAACTCGGTATTGTATGGATGTAAACTTTGATATTCAGTTCGGATTATGTGCAACGACAGACTGATCACGGGATCGTTGTGTTAAGCATAATCGGGTATTTCGGACGGCTAGTCCGGGGTCCCCACAGCTCCTCTCCAACTACAGCCACTCGTTGCGTTCCTCTGCTGGATAGGGTTCATGGGCTACAATGCAAAAGTGCTTGAGCTTTTGGACTACGGGTTGATTTTGACATAATGGAGGGACTAAAGTGCAAAACGGCCGCGACGTACCACCACGGTCGTTTACTCGTATTATATAGTAGAGATCATGGAACGCATGATCGTGTCCTCGCTATTTGGCTGATGTACGAAAATAAGATTTTTTACAAAGGAAAAAAATTAAATTGTATGAAATACATTCAAACGTCAAAGTGGAGAATTTTTTTTTGTTTGGGTTGCTCACCACATATACCATGTGGTAACGTCAAAGTGGAGGAAATAGTGTGCTAAGAGAAAGGTCTTTTTAGTTCGCGGGATTTTGAAAACACATAAATAGGAGAAACACATGACTAATATAGTCAGATAGCAAACATACTGAACAAGTTATGATAGAAATTGTCCAGTTCTGACCATACGATAAACACGAAAAATGGATAAGAAATAGCCTGTAGGAAGAGAAAAACTATGATTTTCAACCCTATAAACAAATCAAGCTCTATAGCTAATATACGTAAGGAATACAACCATCCATAACTGAGGTAATTTTAGTGAAATTTTCTCACGGATTAAAAACCTTCAAACTTTCATATGAATTTCTCAATAGAAAATTCTTTGGATCATAGGGTTGATGTCTCTAAATTTCGAATCTTTGGATTCTAGGATTGACGTCACTAAATTTCAATTCTTTGGATCATAGGATTGACGTCACTAAATTTCTCTATAGAGTCCTTTTATATTTTCTCTATTCCATAGAAATGTTGGGCCGGGTTGTCATCCTTTTCAAAATTTTTACATGGTCATGATACGAAATACAACTTTGTAGGCTTATGTATGTCCTGAATTGTCTTCATGCTTGAAATGCGTCTAAGCTCCCTATAGCTGCAATTTCCACTAAGTTATGTCTCACCGCTCGCTTAGCACTCAACACTCATTTGAATCTTAATAACACGTTTATCATGTCTTAAATTTGAGACCTTTTGGATTGGTAACACATTGAATTCACACATAGCTAGGCCATCCCGATTGAGGATGGCGGACAATATATATTTCAACATGACCAAAAGTCATTTGATTGCGTCATAGGAAAATTAAAGGTATTCTTTTAAAGGGTTTTGTGGATACTATTCTTTTTATGAATATAGTGCATTGGTGTCCTTGGTAAAAGTTTCCGTAGGATTTAATCATAAAATCAAACAACACTTGCAAAGTATGTGAAAATCCTTCAAATTAAGGATGGCCGATATTTACTCCCGATGATCATCACTCACCTACGGCAAATAGTCCCCGGATGTGAACACGAACAAAGCCACGGAAAGGCCATTGACTCGAAGGCTCCAGACAGCACCGCCTTGAAGGCACAGGATTCCCGGGCAGGGCGATGCCGCTGTCGGCACGGCCGTAAAAATATATCTGCTCAGTCACTTCACTCGAGCGAGCAACACTGTCAGTGACGGAGCGAAGAAAATGGCAAGGCGAGCCATGAGCCCATGACTCCGCTGTACCGCGGCGCAGAGGAGCGACATGAATCGGGGCGGGTGGAGAGGTAGGTTCGTCTCCAGGGGCAGCTTTTTCCACTATCTTTTAGACTCACTGTCCCGTGCGCACCGTACTTTGTCCTTTGGAGATTTTTGTTCGTGTTTGAAAGGAGCCCTCCGTTGAACGAACCTGGACGTGTTCTCTCTTGTTTTCTTTCTCCTCCTGACCAAAACGAGAAGCGGCTAGGTTCTGCGCTAGCCGCTAGGCACCGGGCACCCGGCCGGCGAGCATCTTCTTATCTTGGCAGGCGCCGTGAAGATGGTTGAGCACGTAGTACAACCTTTGGAACTTGCACCATCGATACGGCTGCCAACTTTTTTTTTTTTGAGAATTTCTGATCTTTTACAGTTTCCGAGTTCACGCACAACTCACTCCACACACACACTCAACACCACACGCACGCCAGCTGTGCGCAAGCTAGACCTAACCAGACTATACTAAGCTTCTGAGCCCCGTGAGCCTAGACCTACCGGGAAACCCCTGCGGTGGTGGGCACACCACAATAACTCTGACTGAACCACGGGGGAATTGGCCCAGAAGCAGACACTGTTCACGTGAACAGTGCCGCACAGGTGAGACGCCCGGAAAATCGATTCCGGGGAATCGAACCCGCGAGCGGGCTGCCAGCCACTGCTGGAACAACCAACGCGCCACGCGCGCTCCTCTATACGGCTGCCAACTTGCCATTGGGAATCACCCGTTTCTTGTCCTATCCATGGCAGTTTTTAGGTGCAAACAGCATGCTCGCTTAACCCTCGAGTAGTCTTTTATTTTTTGTTGCGAAAATCTATCGAGTAGTCAAATTCTTACCTACGATGGTTGATGGGAACCTGGAAAGTACTGGTGGTAAACAATAAGCGCATCAAACCGCAGTACACTGTTTTTTTTAATGAACAACTTAAGTCGTCGGAAACGCCAACTTTCATTATTTCAGCTCATGCAGAGCTAGTAGTACGTCTTTCTATTTCGCTAGCGTAGGACGGTGGAGGAAATTTACGGAACCCTATACAACGCCTTCAACGTCGTTTCAAGTAGAAACATGCCGAAGGAACTGAGCCCACCCCGCACCCTCCGTCGTCACCATCCACGGCGTTGTCCCTCTCCCTAATCACCCCGCCTCCTCCGTTGTCCATGCCGTATGCTACCACCACCCGAGGACGGCACCGCCCTCCTCCAACCGTGGCCCACCGCTGCCCTTGTCATCCCTCTAAATCCCCCCTCCGGTGACCCCCCCGCACCAAAACCCTAAGATCTCGTCGGCGACGAGTTCCCCTCACCGCGCCCTCCCCCTCTCCCCCTTACCTCCGCCGGCGAGTGGGCACGTGGTCTTCTTCTTCCCCGTACCCTTCCTCCCGGTCGTCGCGCGCTTTAATTGGGCCGGCCTGATAATCTCGTCGGGTGACACGCGCTGAACAGCGGGGGTGCGAGTTGCGCGATTTTTCGACGCAATGGGAGTTGGTTAGGGATCGCCAAAGTTACCCGCCGTACGAAGCCGCGCCCACACCCTCCGCGCGTGGCCCGCCCAGGGCAGAAGAGTCACCTCCGCCCTCCCCCTGTACAGTAGTAGTAGTACGACCCAGTCCTCACGGCGCACGCCACCCCCCTCCGGACACGCACCGCCGCTCAGGCCCCTGACCCGCGGCCCCCACGCCGACCTGACAGAAACAAACGCTCCGGTCCAGCGGCAGTTGGGGCAACTTTTGGCCCGTGCGCCGCGCCGATCCTCGCCGTCCGTCGCGCCTCCGACCCCACCTGTCATCGGGAAGCCGCCGCTGCTCGGAAGGGCTCGCGTCCATTAATTGGGAATCTCTGAGCTCCGCCCGCCCCCCATCTCTTTCCACCTTCTCTCTCTGGCCGCCCGCCGGAGAAAGAGAGAGAGATAGAAAGGAGAAGGAGATCGAAGAAGAGAAAGAGTAGCGTTGATACACCGTCGAATCGAATCCAATCGAATCGGAATCAATCGAGCCGGCCGGTCGGGGACCTCAATCCCCAATCCCGGAATCGCATTCGTATCCCCCCATCCCACTCGCCCCCGATTGCGTGATTCGTACGGTTTATCACCGCCTCTTTCTCTTCCGCTCTCTCGCCACCGCAGCTCGCCGCAGCGCCGCCAGCGTAACAGGACCAGCAGCAGTAGTACCAACATTCGTTTCCCCCTCCCCTTCCCGTGTCTGTTTCTGTCGCGGTTTCTGCTGCTGTCCTGTGTAACAATCCGTGTGCTGTGGTTTGCAGCTGCCCGTGGGCGGGGGAGATGGCGGGCGGCGGCGGCGTGTCGTACTGGTACGACGCGTGCGAGGACGACGACGACGAGGACGGCGCCTCGCTGCTCTGCGGCATCGACTTCGCCGCCTCCGCCGACTTCGACCCGTGCCTCATGCCCGCCATCATGGACACCGGCAACGGCGTCGACGACGGATTCGTCGCCGAGATCGACCGGATACTCGAGAGCATCAACGCCGAGAGCGCCCCCGCGCCTCCCCCGCCGCCGCCGCCTCAGCCCGTGGCTCCGCCGCCGCCGCCGCCACCACCCAAGGAGCAGCAACAGCAGGAGGTTGCCATGGCCGTGGCCGTGGCGGACAATGCGTTGGCGGTGGTGGCCCGGGCCAGAGGAGCCAGGCCGTCGAGCCGAGGAAGGAGTCGTCCCATGGCACCTCCGCGAATGGCGGCGGCGGCGGGGATTGCAGAGCCGGGAAGCGCCCTCGCCTCGACTCGCGCCCTGACCCGCGGCGGCGGCCCATGCTGCCCCCGCCCTCCCGCGGGCGGGAGGAGCGGCGCGGGAGGCACGACTCTGACCGGCCGAGCCGCAAGCGCGACCGCGACAGCCGCTCTTCTGGCCACGAGCACCACCGGCGCGAGGCCCGGGGGTTCTGGGAGCGGGACCGCGGCGGCAAGATGGTGTTCCGCCCCGGCACCTGGGAGCTGGACTCCGACCGCGAGGCCAAGCGCGCCAGGGCGCACGACGGCGGAATCTCCACAGAGAAGAAAGCCGAGACAGCGGCTTCTTCTGCGCACAAGGAGAAGAAGCCTGTCGCCGAGGAGCTGGCGAGGCATTACCAGCTGGAGGTGCTCGAGCAAGCAAAGAGCAGGAACACCATAGCCTTCCTCGAGACCGGCGCCGGGAAGACCCTCATTGCCGTGCTGCTCATCAAGAGCATCTGCGACAGAATGCTCAAGGAGAACAAGAAGATACTTGCTGTGTTTTTGGTTCCCAAGGTGCCTCTTGTGTATCAGGTACAGATAAACGAGTGAGTGAACCTTCGGTGTTTTAGGTTTGTGAGTTCTGTGGGTGTAATTGTGTTGCTGAAATTGCAGCAAGCTGAAGTGATCCGCGACAGGACTGGCTATCGGGTTGGGCATTACTGTGGAGAGATGGGTCAGGATTTCTGGGATTCTAGGAAGTGGCAGCGCGAGTTTGATTCGAAACAGGCAATTCCTCCTTTTCATTTCCTTCTGCATTGTCATTGTTATTTTATTGATGTATTATGCCTGTATAGGGTGTCTTGTGGCCCAATTCTCTGCTGAATATTTGCTTAAATCAATCTAGTATTTTGGAACGAGATTACTCTAGTTATAGCTAGCTACTATACTAATTGGTCAGATCTTAAGAAAAATATGGATTTACTACAATGGCATGGACCATATCGATGCAATTTATTACGTAGATAATGTTCAATATCTTCTATAGATTTATTTTTCGGCAAATATGGACATATACATCACTTTTGTCAACTTGACTTGTGCAATCTTCATTTATAACCATAACCTTCATTTTTTTTCCGACCTTAGGGATAACTATGAACTATCAAAGTATACAAGTTACCTTGCATGAAAGGATAATAGTAGGAATACAGGATACTTCTTTAAAAGTAAAAAGAAGAAGCTATTGGGATCATATATGACTGGGGTAGGACAAGGATAATTGTTTTAGACCATGGAATTGCCCCCTTGTATCATCGTATTTAGAGAGTCTCGTATGGAGAGAGATGCATGATGGTCACGTTTCTTGCCTGATATGAATTTCCCTTGGAATAGACTATGTAAACAATTACAATGATACTTTTAGATCGTGCCTGCAATTCTTCGAACAAAATTGCATTTTACAGTTACAAATTGAATAACTACATTGTAATATGCACCATGTTTGATTTACTTACATTAGACAGAGCCCTTTCATGCAGGTACTTGTTATGACAGCTCAAATTTTGTTAAACATCCTTAGGCACAGTATCATCAAAATGGATGCGATACATCTTCTAATTTTAGATGAGTGCCATCACGCAGTGAAAAAACATCCATATTCTCTAGTGATGTCAGAATTTTATCACACAACTCCGAAGGATAAGAGACCAGTTGTTTTTGGTATGACAGCGTCTCCTGTCAACCTGAAGGGTACTGCTCTACTCTATTTCTCTCCTGCTATCTTTTACATGTTCTGTTTTGTCATTCACGGTTTCATGTTTAGATCTGCAACTTCTTGTTTTTCATGCTCTTTATACTATTGTCTGGACAGGAGTCACTAGCCAAGAGGATTGTGCCATAAAGATAAGAAATCTTGAAACTAAGCTGGATTCCATAGTTTGTACTATCAAAGATCGGAAGGAGCTTGAGAAGCATGTCCCCATGCCTTATGAAGTTGTCGTCCATTACGACAAAGCAGCTACCCTTTGTTCCTTGCACGAGAATATCAAGCAAATGGAAGCTGCAGTTGAAGAAGCAGCACTATCTAGCTCTAAAAGAACCAAGTGGCAGTTTATGGGAGCCAGGGATGCTGGGTCTAGAGATGAGCTGCGCCTTGTCTATGGTGTTTCGGAGCGTACAGAAAGTGACGGTGCAGCTAATTTATTCCAGAAGTTGAGAGCTATAAACTATGCTCTAGGTGAACTAGGACAATGGTGTGCTTACAAGGTATGCCTTATGTTTAACAATGCCACAATGGTGTGTTGCTAATTGTCACATATTTCTAACAAATTGGTTATGCCTGATTTCAGGTTGCACAGTCCTTCTTGACAGCGTTACAGAATGATGAAAGGGCAAATTATCAGGTCGATGTAAAGTTTCAAGAGTCATATTTAAAAAAGGTTGTTGATTTATTACACTGCCAGTTGAATGAAGGAGCTGCTGTGAGAAGCGAGACAAATGATGTTGAGATGCATAATGCTGAAAACCACAACCCAAGTGAACTTGAGGATGGGGAGCTGCCTGATAGCCATGGTATTTGTTTCTTACCTTTTCCTATCCTGTTTCACCCATATAGTTTTGGCACCAGTTTTCCACCTATGTTTACCCATTATTTGACATGAGAAGACATCTCATTCTCTTCTTTTGCTGTCTTTTGTGCCAGCTGTTTCTGTAGGTGAACATGTAGATGAAGTCATTGGAGCTGCTGTGGCAGATGGGAAGGTTACCCCTAGGGTGCAAGCTTTGATCCAAATACTTCTCAAGTATCAGCATACCGAGGATTTCCGTGCTATCATCTTTGTGGAGCGAGTTGTCACCGCGTTAGTTCTTCCTAAGGTGAACGTGCTGTTGTTTATTTCTCGATGTGTAGATTTGTTTCCTTTGGATCCTTTACGAATCTTTTGATTCCATTTTCACCTTATAGGTGTTGGCAGAGCTTCCATCTCTAAGCTTTATCCGATGCGCAAGCTTGATAGGCCATAACAACAATCAAGAGATGCGCACAAGCCAAATGCAGGATACAATTGCAAAATTTCGTGATGGCCGTGTATGTTTCTCTTAGTAACATAACTATGTAATCTCATTTCAGTTGTAACTATGTACTATCAGTTGCGAGTCTGTTAACTAGGTTTTACTTTGCATGGTTCCTTTGCAATAAATATCAGGCATTGTGCCTCATATACATCATACAAGAGTTGTTACGCTTGATATACGTCATGCTAGATGAGTTGTTAAGAATGATTCTGTAATTGGTTTGCAGGTTACGCTGCTAGTTGCGACTAGTGTTGCAGAGGAAGGTCTTGATATTCGTCAGTGCAATGTTGTCATCCGCTTTGACCTTGCAAAGACTGTCTTGGCCTACATACAGTCTCGGGGCGTGCAAGAAAGCCTGGATCTGACTACATATTGATGGTTGAAAGGTAACCTCCCACACCCTCACCCTATTTTAGCATATGCTTGTATTAATTCCGTTGACTTATAAATTGATTGCACCAGGGGAAATCTGTCACATGAAATGTTCTTGAAGAATTGTCGAAATAGCGAGGAGACGTTGAGAAAAGAAGCTATAGAAAGAACTGATCTCAGTCATCTTGAAGGCACTACTGTGTTAAATCCAATTGATACCTCCCCTGATTCGATGTATCAGGTCGAATCAACAGGTGCAGTTGTTAGCTTGAATTCTGCAGTTGGCCTCGTACATTTCTACTGCTCACAGCTTCCAAGTGACAGGTGCATATAAATTCTTGTAATTTTTTAACCGCACTAGTTCCTTTGTGTGTCAAGGTCACAGATGCATTCTGATTCCTGAGTTTCCCCCTTGCAGGTACTCAATTCTTCGTCCGGAATTTATTATGCAAAAGCATGAGAAGCCAGGGGGTTCTGTGGAATATTCTTGCAAACTTAAACTGCCCTGTAATGCTCCATTTGAGAAACTTGAGGGTCCGACATGCAGCTCAATTCGTCTGGCACAGCAAGTAATGATGGTTTCGTTGAGAAAATTCATTTTTTGTTGTTAGCAGGACTCAAATGTGAAATAACCTTGAAAATAGTTGTAACCTGAGCCATTTTTTCAAGCTAGATAGTTGACATCAAAAGCTAAAATCTACCAATGTTCCTTGAAAATCCCTGGCCAATGATCTCATTTCACTATTATAACCTTTTACCATTTAGTGATACGCACAATCCACCATAATCCACAGCATTCAAAGTTGAGATATCAGCCGAGATTTGAGTTGTCATTATTCTATTTTAAGGCTGGTTTCTACCTGGCATACTTCCTTGATGTCATTTATGACCTGCATGCCCATTAGTGACATGAATCACGTATTCTTTCTGTGCAGGCTGTTTGTTTGGCTGCCTGCAAGAAGCTACATGAGATGAGTGCCTTCACAGATATGCTTTTACCTGATAGAGGAAGTGGGGAAGGAGAAAAGACTGAACAGAATGATGAAGGTGATCCACTCCCTGGTACAGCACGGCATAGGGAGTTTTATCCTGAAGGTGTTGCCGAAATTCTAAGAGTGAGTTCCTTGCTTCCTCACTCATTTATCTCTGCATAAACAGAGAAGTGGTCTGGATGGTGCTATATTCCCAACACAGTATAATTAATGTCCCAAACTCATTTTGATGTTTTTCCTATGACAGGGAGAATGGATCTTGTCTGGCAAAAATGGCTTCCAAAGCTCCCAGTTGATTAAGTTGTATATGTATTCTGTGAACTGCATGGACGTGGGAACATCTAAGGACCCATTCCTTGCACAACTTTCGGATTTTTCTATTATTTTTGGCAGCGAGCTGGATGCAGAGGTATGCTCCATCATCTGTAATAATTTCCTGAAACTTGGATAAAATGTTGTAAACCCTTCAAATATTTTGATTTTGCAGGTTTTATCGACGACAATAGATCTCTTTGTTGCCAGAACAGTGATAACAAAGGCATCTCTTGTATTCCGTGGACCAATTGAAATTACAGAAAGTCAGGTAATCTTATTGGCAAATGCAAAGTAAACATTCATTCCCAACATGTTATAGTTTGTTTAATGCCTACTTTTGTTAATACAGCTGGCCTTGCTAAAGAGCTTTCATGTTAGGCTCATGAGCATAGTCCTTGATGTAGATGTTGATCCCTCAACTACACCTTGGGATCCGGCAAAAGCATACCTCTTTGTGCCTGTAGGAGCTGAGAAGTGTACTACAGATGCTTTAAGAGAGATCGATTGGACTTTAGTTAACAACATTGTGAACACTGATGCCTGGAACAATCCACTTCAGAAGGCACGACCAGATGTCTACCTAGGAACCAAAGAGCGGACACTTGGTGGAGATAGGAGAGAGTATGGGTTCGGAAAATTGCGTAATGGGACCACTTTTGGACAGAAGGCGCATCCGACTTATGGCATTAGAGGAGCCATTGCGAGTTTGATATTGTCAAAGCATCTGGATTAGTTCCTGGTCGTGATAGAGGGTATTACAATAACTATCAGAATGAAGGCAAGCTGTTCATGGCAGATTCACGCTGGGATGCTAAAGATCTTGCTGGAATGGTTGTGACCGCTGCCCACTCAGGAAAGAGGTTCTATGTGGACTGCATATGTTATAAAATGAATGCAGAAAATTCGTTTCCTAGGAAAGAAGGCTACCTGGGGCCTTTGGAGTATGGCTCGTATGCTGATTATTACAAGAAGAAGTAAGATATCATTTCGTTTAATGCTGAAAACGTGACCAGTACCTTTCTTTCAGATAATCTTGCCTTATCTTTCTCCTGGCTAAGCATTTCTATAGCAGCACACGTGACTTGTGCTCTTTGTTCTCAGATATGGCGTAGAGCTAGTGTATAAGAAGCAACCTCTTATACGTGCACGCGGTGTTTCCTATTGCAAGAATCTTCTGTCTCCCAGATTTGAGCATTCTGAAGGTATCTCTTAGTCCCTTCTAGAACATGCCCAATGAATCTTGATATTTACTTGTTAAAAAAAACTTTTAACACATAACCACAAATTATTTCCTTTTAATTATGGAATTTGTGCTAGTATTGGTGTAAGACCCACTTGCGAGTCTTGTATTCATGTGGTGATGAGTAATCGACGTTTGTTTTCAGGTAAAGAAGATGACCTTTCGGAGAACCTTGACAAAACGTACTATGTGTATTTACCACCTGAACTGTGCGTTGTGCACCCACTTCCTGGATCACTTGTTCGTGGAGCTCAGAGGTTGCCATCAATAATGAGAAGGGTTGAGAGCATGCTTCTTGCAGTTCAATTGAAGGAAATAATCGACTACCCTGTTCCTGCAACTAAGGTACTCTCAGCATCCTTTATTACCCAAACATGTATTAGGGAAGTACGTAGCACCCCTGGACTCTCAGCATCCTTTATTATCCCAAACCAACTACTTTTAGAAAATATATGTAACACCCCTTGGATGAATGTCTTGCTAGATTAGATCCTTACATTTCCCCTATTTTCTCTAGAATGCATTCTTACCATCTAGCTCTAGCTGGATGTTAAATTTAATGAATTCCAAGTGAGTGACATAGACCATGCACATTTGGCTTTATTGTGGTATCTGGCTTTGGTGGGTTCTGTAATAAGGATGGGTAAAACATACCAACGAGAGATGTGACCGCATGGGTAAGGCATGAGGTCCTCAATGGTCTTGATTAAGTGTTTGAGGAAATAATAATGATATAGTCGGTTCGAACGATTTATTTATGGTTACCTTTCAGATGACAGGGAGTATGTCGTTGTTGGAGGAGCACAAATGTAAATGTTTATCTTTACAACTGTGAATGTTCTATGGGGTACCATAGATAATGTGTATCCTGCATGTTCTCCCAGGAGATCAAATATTTTCTGCATTCTGTTTGAATCATAGAATAAGAGCGTAGTAATTTTATTAAATACCAAGAAATTATGCTTTTTGATTCATAATAACAGTTTGTTGGGGTTCATGGCAGATATTAGAAGCCTTGACTGCTGCATCATGCCAGGAAACTTTCTGCTATGAAAGAGCTGAGCTACTGGGTGATGCATACCTGAAATGGGTTGTGAGTAGATTCCTTTTCCTAAAATATCCTCAGAAGCACGAGGGACAACTTACAAGGATGCGGCAGCAGATGGTCAGTAACATGGTCCTGTACGAATTTGCCCTGAATAAGACTCTTCAATCGTATATTCAAGCAGATCGGTTTGCCCCATCAAGATGGGCAGCTCCGGGCGTGCTGCCTGTATTTGACGAGGATACAAGAGAATCTGAGCCGTCCATCTTTGGCGAGGAATCGATTCCTGGTAATGAATTGCAGAAGGATTATGACGATGACTATGCAGATAGCATCCAAGAAGACGGTGAAATTGATGGAGATTCTGGCTGCTATCGTGTTCTCTCAACCAAAACTTTGGCAGATGTGGTTGAGGCACTTATCGGGGTCTATTATGTAGCAGGAGGGAAAATTGCTGCAAATCACCTGATGAAGTGGATTGGGATTCATGTGGAGTTGGATCCTCTAGAGATCCCTCCTCCGAACCCATATAATATACCCGAGAGCATATTGAGAGGCATCAACTTTGACACACTAGAAGGCATCTTGGGTATCAAATTCCAGACTAAAGGTTTTCTTGTGGAGGCTATAACGCATGCATCACGGCCATCTTCTGGCGTTTCTTGTTACCAGCGGTTGGAATTTGTTGGTGATGCGGTGTTGGATCATCTCATTACAAAGCATTTATTTTTTACATACACTGACCTACCTCCTGGTCGCTTGACCGACTTGAGAGCTGCAGCTGTTAATAATGAGAACTTTGCAAGGGTTGCAGTCAAGCATAAGCTGCATGTACATCTTCGCCATGGGTCATCTGCACTGGAAACACAGGTATGTCTCACATAATTTTAGGCAGTTGGGAACTGGATGTTTGTAGAACCGGAAGTTTTAGGTTGAAATTTATTGTCCATTTTCTGTAATCAATTCTGACAAATTTGTTCCAATTTTCTGAAGATTCGGGAGTTTGTGAAGGATGTCCGAGAAGAGATATCGAAATCAGGGTTCAACAATTCTTTTGGGCTTGGGGACTGCAAGGCTCCTAAAGTTCTTGGAGACATTATTGAATCTATTGCCGGTGCTATATTCCTGGATGGTGGGTACGACACCTCGGAAGTCTGGAAGGTAATTATTTCTGGCATATGAAGAGAAAACTTTGTTCACAGGAAAACAACCTTATTTGGAAGGACGTTTTTGAAAATTATGCTATTCTGCACCAGGTTTTTCAACCGCTCCTTTCTCCTATGGTGACGCCCGAGACCCTTCCGATGCATCCAATTAGGGAGCTCCAAGAACGGTGCCAGCAGCAAGCTGAAGGTTTAGAATATAAGGCATCCCGGGCAGGCAATGTAGCCACCGTTGAAGTATTTGTCGATGGTGTTCAGATCGGTGTAGCCCAGAATCCGCAGAAGAAGATGGCTCAGAAGTTGGCGGCGAGGAACGCACTTGTGGTCCTGAAGGAGAAGGAAACCGCGGCGAAAAAGGACACCGAGCAGGACGGTGATAAAAGAACGGCGCCAGCGTGTTCACCAGGCAGACCCTCAATGACCTTTGCCTGAGAAGGCAGTGGCCGATGCCACAGTACAGGTGCATAAATGAGGGCGGGCCTGCTCACGCAAAGAAGTTTGTCTACGCGGTGAGGGTGAACACGTCCGACCGTGGATGGACCGACGAATGCGTCGGACAGCCCATGCCGAGCGTGAAGAAGGCCAAGGACTCGGCTGCCGTTCTTCTCCTCGAGCTTCTGAACCGAAGCTTCTCTGACAAGCCTGACGGTAAGAAGTCGTAGGCGACGTAGCTAGTTTTGCTGTTATCGCGACACTATGTTCTTCCTGGTAGTGGTGGTGTCGAGGCATTTAGCATTTTTTGCACAAGCATAGAATCATTATTACCCATTCAGTGCTCTTCAGCTCTAGCCTAACAAGAAGATAGGCGGAGCTGATGGGTGAGAGAGCAGAGGATACTCTTTACCAAACTTAGTGGAGGCCGC
This sequence comes from Poa pratensis, assembly GCA_947311845.1. Classification (NCBI taxonomy): domain Eukaryota; kingdom Viridiplantae; phylum Streptophyta; class Magnoliopsida; order Poales; family Poaceae; genus Poa; species Poa pratensis. The sequence goes on along the minus strand of CAMZMU010000066.1, from coordinate 1,792,106 downwards.
TGGATGTTATTAGAGATTTACTACTGGTGAGGCAGGATAAATAGGAGTGGCTACAGCAGAAAGGGTAGTCTGATACAGGATAGATGGAGGCCTCTTATTTTATTGTGTAACTTGTAAACATGCATTTGATGATTGATCCAAATATAAATCTAGGGAATTTATCAGTACTATGTCCTGCTCAGGATTTTGGGCCTTCAGTTTTCATATGGCTGGGCATGTCAAGCATGATTGTTGGTAGCACTAGAAATGAATGAAATGACCGTTTCTTACAACCTGCTAATTAACTGAGCTCCATTCCAAGACACTCAGCCATACAGATACTGAAACGAGATTCCATTTAATAACCACTTGAAAGAATAACACTAATCTGAAAACTGACGACACAGTGCAAAATCCATGATGATGATAACAGATGGGAGCAAACGCGATGCAAACTCAAGGGCAAGATGCGTGGCCGGGACTGCTTCAGCGGCAGAAGGCGGCGCTGCTATAGATAGCTAGGCCGTGAGCTCCATTATGGCGCTGACGATGTCGCCGTCATGCGCCTGGAGGGCCTTGACGGCCTTGGCGCGGGACACGCTTGCCTGGGTCATGACGAGGTCGATGTCGCGGGCCTCGATCCCGGTCTCGTCCACCTCCTCTTCCTCGTCGGCCGGCGGCCCCGCCCCCATGGCGGCTCCGTCGGGCTTCATCACCTTGCTCAGGTCCTGCATCCTGAACTGCTGCGCGGCCTGGGCCTGCAGCTGGGAGCTGAGGTCCTCGATCTTGGCCTCCCCGAATATCACGTACGTCTCCGACGTCGGGCTCTTGAACACGTCCGGCTTCGACACCACGAACAGGATCTGCAACGACAGATGAACATGCCGTCCAGGATTCAGCACGCATGAATTTGACTTGAATTCAGCCGTACTGCACATACAGAGTAGATTTGTGGACTTACGTTCTTGGCTCTCTTGATGGTAATCCTGCTGACGCCGGTGACGGGCTTCATCCCGAGCTTCATCATGGCCTTGCGGCTCTTCTTCTCGCTCCGGCTCTGCTTCGAGCCCTCGCTCCCGGCCACACCTAGCTCGCCTTCAGTCATCAAAATTGCAAGTCAGACGTACGCAGGCACAATCTACTTCAGCTAGCACTAAGTACCAATAACTAAACGTACACGACCAGTACCAGATAACTAACCTGCCCGATTACAGGGCAAAGCTAAATCTATCTTATCTGAGGCACTCACACGAACTGTCTACTCACATGCATTCCCAAACAATGGTAAACCTACACCGACGTCGTCACGAGGTTTTACTGACAGATGATAAAAACGAGAAGGAAATGCGGAAGGAAGGAGGAGACCGTTACCGTCCTCAGCGTCGTCGTCGTCATCGTCTTCGTCCTCCTCCTCGTCTTCATCCACGTCGCCCTCCTTGACGTCCTCGACGACGGGCGCCGTGTCCTCCGTCTGCTCCTCGGCCTTGACGACGGGTGCCACGTCGCCGCTCTCCACCTTCGGCTCCGTGACCACCGGCGTCTGCTCGCTGACCATGTTGAGGCGCTGCTGCGGGTGAGGATAGGAGAGGAGAGGAGAGGCAACAAGAAGCAGCGGTGTTGATGCACGAGCGTGCTGGTGGAGTGAGGATAAGGGGAGGGAAGATGGAGCCGAGGCCGATTTAGAGCGTCGCTCAAGGCCTCATCTCTCCCCACGCCATATTGGGCTGCCGCTGGCTTATTTCCACTCTACTGGGCTCTTTTCAGCGTGCTGAGCTAATTGTTTCGGGTGGTTGAATTCTAGGGGTGTAAACGCATAGGATAATTTCCGTACCGAATCCATCGTCGAATCCGTTTTACAGAATCCATATCCGGTTCCGAAAAATCTGTCGGATAAGGATATCCGATTCCGAACTGAACACCCGGATACGGTATAGGATATGGTATGTAAAATAGCATCCGAATATGGATTATCCGAATATTAATTAGGATTATCCGATGGGTATAATCCGAATAATCCGATTTTCTACCGAAATTTCTAAACTAATAGAGCACAATTTGTAGTTAGTGAGTTGTGAAATTCATTTGTGGAGCACAATTTGTAGTTAGTTCTGTTTGTCTAAACTAATAGAGTACAACTTTGTTAGATTATTACGTTGTTGAGCTATTGTTTTTGGTTATATGGGTTGATGATGTACATTGCGCATACCGGTCCGAATAATTTTCTTTCCGCCCCGAATCCGCTCCGTTTCCATTCCGAATCCGTGATTATATCTATCCGTCGCCGAATCCGCAACCGTTCATTATCCGATCCGATCCGAATCCGAGAAAAAAATATGATAAAGGATATGGTAGAGGCAAAATCCGATCCATTTACACCCCTATTGAATTCGGCCTTGCACGGCTGGGAGACAGGCGGGAACAGAGTTAGCTGCTCAGACATTCTGAGATTAGTTCCAAGGTAGAAAACCTTCCAGACATTGTGCAGAGTCATGGTCCTGTTTTATTGAACTTAACATCACACGGACACAATTCATACAATTTTATATCTGGAAGCTGCATAGATAAAATACACACAACTGCTAAAACAAAAAGAAAGGAAGCAAAGAAAACATGGTGGGTCACAAATATATGAGAAATTCATAGCAACGGCTAAGACGACGGAGGATTGATCCGAATACTGTGCTGCCGTCGATGTGGGATAAAAATATCCCTCGCCACACACTCTAACCATGAACAAACCTCCATAAAACATGTCTCTATACTATACACCGTATGCTGAAGAGACTGTACTCCATAACTCCATAAGCTGAAAACACAAGCACGGACGGAAAAAAACGTGTGCACTGCTAGATGAACTGCAAAGGAGTACAATTTTTAACATTAAAAACCAAATTATTTCTGCATAATAACGACAAACGCTTCGACTCTTAGAAGAGTTCTAAATTTGTGATCAAAACTGCAATCAATTGTCAAATATGTTTGCAAGGATACATAGCGGGACAAGTTAGAAGCCATTTGGGACAGCGCCTTAGACCCAATGTATTTTCTCATAAGAACAGTTTTCCATGCCCCGTCCTCGGTAAGAAGTTTAAATGACCAATTACCAAGCATGGTTGAATTCTTGACCTCTAAGTCATGAATAGCCAAGACCCCCATAATATTTTAGGTGACAAATCACATCCTATTTAGCCGGTCGGTATTTTTTCACTCACCTTGCTTGTATAATAGCGATCGGAAATGATCCAATCTATGTAAACCCCATTTGGCCTTTGGAATAATGAATATTTCTTAGTATTGAATCAATGAGTAACAATATTCCGCCGACAGAAAGCAGTTTTCCTTTCCAACTGCTTAGTCTTTTCTCGAGCCGTTCCTCCACATGTTTCCATTCAACATTTATAAGTCTCCGATAATGAATCGGTATACCAAAATATTTAATTGAAAACTGGCCCAGCTCAAAACCAAAATAGTTCTCATATTGAGCGGCCGTGTCTTAAGCTTCCTGAAAAAAAATCACTCTTATGGCAATTGTGGCCCGATAACTATACGAACACTGAGAGAATTAATTTCAGCCTCTTCGCCTTTTCGAGGTCATGATTCATATAAAGAATTGTGTCATCAACATATTGAAGTGTCGATAATCCACCATCCAATAGGTATGGATATACCCCTTAATCTGACCATCCAACTTATAAATGTTTCACTGTGCGTATTATTTATGTAAGTATATCGAAAAACGAAACTTCCTCATATAGCTTTAGAGTTTGCCAATAACTCATTTTTTTCATTCATATATGGTAATTAGATAGTCAGGCATCATGCTGTTTTCCTTGGGAAGTATGTAAGGAAAGAAATGTTAGAGTGTTCCAACACATCTTCCTATTGTGCCTTTCTACTACGTTGTATTTGTACTACTTACTGCACTGTGTTTCTATTGAGTTGCAGTTTTAGTGACACGAGAAGGTGGTGGCGAGGCAACCAGGTGGATGGGCCTCGCTGGTGACCTCTAGCCCGCGCCTGGTACCTGTGCGGGGCCCTCGTGGCTCCCCTCGTGTCGCCCTTTGGTCTCTGGTCTTCTTTCGTCCAATAAAAAATCTCCGTAAATTAGCGTCCAATTCTGAGAATATTTTCTTACTAGATTTTTCTGAAATAAAAAAACAGCATAAAACAGAAACTGACACTTGGCATCTTGTCAATAGGCTATTCCAATAAAATGCCACAAAATGATATAAAATCATCATAGGAATATGTAACAATGATATAAAAGTAGCATGAAACAATCAAAAATTATAGATACGTTTTGGATGTATCAGCTCTCTATTGCCCGTGCCAACCAAATAGAAAATTCTTTCATTCACGTGCTTGCAATGCATCCAAATATCCGAGGAAAGCATCTTGTAGCTTGAATATCCATGAACCAAAAAGTGTCATGAGCATTCCATTGCCTCAGGTATTCCGTCCCAAACACCGCCACCATAATTTTATAAATGTTGTACATGGCATTAAGCCATGTGTACTCTCCTAGGCGAATGTACTCGCCCATTTGGAGACCTCCCTTTGAGTTGCTCTTATAGCAAGCTGGTGCGCCCCGTTGGTCATAGTGGTCATAGGTAGGCCCATTATGATCCTTCCCTCTAACAGGTATAGTTTTATTCAAAGAATATATTAATCTTGAATTTTTCACTAAAATATTTTGTATAACACTTTAAGTAAAAAATGGACATTCACTACTAAAGTATATTTATGTATTCGTAGAAATGTTCATGTTAAAAAAAATCTATGATTGAAAAACAATGTGCTTGTTTCTAAGAAAATGTCAATGGTTCGAAAAAAATGCACTCACCATAATTTTTTTTCATGTATTTCAACTTGTATATTCTAAATAAGTCTTATTGTATTTTTAGAAAACCGTACATCTAAAAAATGTTATAATTTGTAAAAAAAGTTAACATCTTCAAGAATATTCAGAGGTTCTAATAAATATTCACAGGTTATAAAAGTAGGAAATAATAAAATATATTCGAAAAGAAGATATTAGTGAATGCCGAGTGGCCGCCATATACCTGTATTAGTGAATGCGAAACTTTCCCCCATTTCAAAAAAATATATAAGTGAATGCAAAAACAAAAAATGGGAGTTACCAAAAAATCTGTGTAAATTTAAAACCCACTAACTATGCTGTACTACGAAAGTACAAATATGTTGGTCAGCTCGTGCACGTGTAAATCACTCCATCTCTGCTTTTATACTGTAACTAGCTAAATGATGCATGTTCCCCTTCCTTCACAAATGCACCAAATGAAACAAATAGATCGATAATTTTGACCAAATTAACTTTTTTTAACTTTTTTGACCAAATTAACTTAGTCTGTCTTCTTACACACATAATCCAGTTGACATTCATCAACCCTCAGTTCTTATCCCCCCAAAATAAGACTTCTATCCATCAATCCAGTTGACTTCCGGGCTTTCAGCTCATACAAATAGAGCCACACCACGTCGTTCAAATACCAACTTGCAGTTGCAGATCGAACGATGGCAATGGCCACCTGCAGCCACGCTCTGCTTCTCGCCCTCCTAACCTTCCAACTAGCAGTGTCACTCTCGCAAGGGTTCGCCGGCATCGACAACGAGAAGGACGCCCGGACGCTCCTGAAGATCAAGGAGCAGTTTGGCAACCCTGCGGCGCTCAGGGCCTGGCGGAATGGCACCGATCACTGCCAGTGGTGGACCGGCGCGGACTGCGACGAACACCGCCGCGTCATCTACCTCATGTTTCACGGCCGCAACATCACCTCCACGCTCCCACCGGCCATCGGCGAGCTCGACCAGCTGGAGCTCATCACCATCGTGGACATGCCGGGCATCTCCGGCCTCATCCCGAACACCTTCGGCGACCTGACTCGCCTCTCTACCCTCTACATCGTGCGCACCTCCGTCTGCGGCGCCATACCGGTGTCCCTCTCCCGCGCCACCAGCCTCACCTCCATCGACCTCTCCGGCAACAAGCTCTCCGGCAGCATCCCCAGGTCTCTCGGCCAGGCCCTCCCGCACCTGATGGAGTGTCCATAGATGAGGATTTCAAAATTTAAGGTGTGCTTGTATAGCTCTAAGCAAGTCTTATCCTGGTTTGATCCATAAAAGAGTGAACTCAGAGTAACAATTACCATGCATACTTTTAGAGGGTTTACCATGTGTTTAATTATGTTAATAATGGTGAGAGTACGTAGTCACTATTGAAAGTATGATCCCAACCAAGCATTGATACACCGTTTTTAGTCATTTTTGTTACTCGTTACCTTCCAGCTATTTTTAGTCCAGATTATAAAAACTACCTTTTATCGTCATTGTTGGGATTAGGTAACCAATACTCACACCCTGGCAACAAAGCTCTAATCCGGTACCACTATTACTAGTATTTTATCGTCTCTTTGCCGAACTAGTGCACATATACAACTGTCAATTGAATTAAATGTGTTTGGAACACACGAGACTTCTTATATCTTAATTGCAGGATTGTTCGCGAGGGAGTTTTGAACCTACACCTTCCTGTGTTCGATAAACCTTTGCTCATCCACTTAACATAAATTTGTTGTTATACTATAAACCTTTGCGCTTGCGTGCAGTAGACATCATGTACTCCTAACCATGATTCCAATGGAAACATCTTAATAAAATTGAAAATTGTTCGGTGTCTGAAAATTTCTTTGTAAACCTAAATATAACAACTACACAACCGAAAGATAACCAAAAAGTCATGGCATATAAATTCAGGAGTGAGTCAGTGAGCAAACATGGCAAGGTGATCCACAATGTAACATTACCGGGAGCAGTGGCGGCGGCGGTGGCTTTAGACAACAGCAGCACACGGTGGCTTGGGCGAGAATTTTCTCGATCGGGTCGTTGCCTCTCTTCCACGTGATTTGACAAGGTTGGGATATTTGGGGGTGGGGGTCGGTCGGGTGTCAAATTTTCAAATATACCAATTTGACTACACATTTTGGCTTTTTTTTGTCATATGTGACAATGTTTTTGGAGCAAGGTTTTTTTCTCGTAGCACCCAAGAAAGCAGTTTTTGGGGTCAAATTTTCAAATATACCAATTTGACAACACATTTTGGCTACCTAGCCAAAGTTTTTTTTGTGCCACGTATGACAATGTTTTAGGAGCAAGGTTTTTTCTCGTAGCACCCAAGTGATGCATGTAAAATGCATACATGAACTTTGCACTTTAATTGCTTATATTCCAATCATATTTGCATCATATAAGGGTTATATCAATGTTTTATAATGATTTTTGGGAATATTCATTTATTTCCTATTTTTATGGAATTAACCCTGCACAGGCAGAAAACCCCGTTTTCTTATTTTAATGTTTCAGGGACCCAAACGTCAACGAAATCACCTGGAAATTTACGGGCGTCAATATTTGGAAGGAAGAAGACCTGTCGGCGAAGGAAGCGAACAAACGGAGGTCCGAGGACCAAACGGGGGTGGCCCACGCGGCCAGGTACTGTGGCCGCGTGGGGCCCACCCGTTTGGCCCTCGTGGCTCGATCTTCGCTCCACCGACATTGTCTTGACCTAAAAACGCCTATAAAAAAGGTCCCCCAACGTTCTCTGGAAAGAGCGCCGCACAAACACAGAAACACCGAAACGGAGATCAGGAGCTGCAGATTGGAGGGGGAAAATTCCGGCGGGGCGCTGCCGGCGTGGTCTCCATCTTCTCCATCGACTTCTCCACCGTCTCCATAATGAAGAGGGAGTAGTCCACCTCTGGACTATGGGTTTGTGGAAGTAATTTATGTATCTCTCCTCTCTTGAGCTTCACTAATTAGCACCGTATGAGGTGCTGAACATGATTACGGTCACCGTTGTAATACCTTTGTGGTGGGTCTTTATGAGTTAATATATGTTTGAGATTGCAATGTTTGTTTCAGTTATGAGTATAGATGCATATTATGTACCCCGTTCTTGTCTACTTGTTTTGATCAAGCATGTTTATGAGAGCGTGTGTGGGGAACGTGTGCATTAGTTGGAGTAACGGGGGGTGGCTAGTGCAGTGAACGTGAGAGAAAGTTCTGTGATCCACTTTGGTATCTTTACCTTACTTTGTTGCCTCACTAGGGATAAACTAAAATACCATGCTACCGGGGATGTGGGCGTGACCATTGCCACTACTCCATGACTAGATCTAGCATGTTCTTATTTTCACTTCATGTCATGATACTTAATGCTATACTCTGAGTTATCTTAATTACTGAGGTGTTATGATTTAGTTCGCATCTTGGTGGAGTATAAGAGAGGTTAATAACCAAAAGATCTCTATGTTAGGACGTGATGCCCATATATCTAAGTAACTTGTTATCAAACCCTGTGTTGCAATCTCATATGTTAACTGTGTGTGTTCCATTGTCTACCACTTTATAAAGAGAGAGTGCATTTGTGAAACCATGAACCCCAGTCCATTTTTTATCATAAGAAACACCTTTCCAACACCATATACCACTTTTCTATTTTCAGCCATCATTAAATCCGAAAATACAAAAATACTTTTCATCCTGCATACATCATTCAAAAACCCAAAAATATCATTTATCATTGCATCCACCATCATTGCATATTTATTTCTTGTTTGCATTGCATAACTATCCTGATATCATTCTTACACCTTGTGCTTGACAACCACAGGTGAGGTTGAGGACCAAAACATCTAACCTTGTTTTGTAGGTAACCAAAAGAAGGATAAGAAGATAAATCTACCACTTCAGATTCCCCGAGAGTTCGATATTAAACCCTCGAGTCACCCCTCGTGGGGGGGAGGTCAGGTCGTTGGCTCTTTCCAGGTGATTTGCACAAGGGGAAAAACCTAGTGTTCATGGTTGTAGCTACACATCTTAACATTGACAGACACGTATGTGCAATGGTGAAAAGTGATTACTCAACTGGAACGGGGCATGTCACTATTAGAGTTGACATAATTATTAAAAAGTGATTTGAAAATTTTAAAGTCATTCCCCATCTTGTACGATTATTTTAAAAGTCATCGAAAACGTCAACACAAAATTCAACACACAAAAATGACATCCAAAATTTGTTTTTTCTTAAATTCGGAAACCAGTTTTGTACACCAAAAATCCATGTCATAATATGACAACAAGTTAAAACAGGTATATACGACTTGCATCGTTATATAACACATGAGTGTGTCCCATGGGTGGCAAATCCTCTCCCTTTGGCACAATTTAATTTTTTTTTGTTCGAACCACACACAGTGTTGTTGGACCAAGGTTTTTCTGTCAGCGCTAAAAAAATCAGCTTTTTTGTATGTTGTTGGAGATGGGCTAACTGGTCATTTTGTCGCGTTCGTTGCAAAGGTTGCATAGCTTTTGATGCATTATATGGTCCGCTTCTGAGAGGAGATTTCGTGCTCCCGGGCACCACTGATCCTGTTGTATGAAAAAATCGAAAAAACTATTTACGAGTTTTAAAAAATTCTAAAAAAAAATCAAGGATGTAGCCGATGATGTATCTCACAAACGTGCAAAAAAATCAACTTTAAATACTTTAGGCTACATAAAAATGGCAAAAGTGTGGATCTGGATATGTATATTTTCAAATCTTCAATTTTTTCATATTTTGCTATTTTTGTGTAGAGTAGAATACAAAGTATTTGAATATGATATTTTACACTTCCGTGTGATATATTATTGGCTACATCCTTGATTTGGTTCAGACCTTTTTGAAACTCGTAAATGTTTTCTTTGATTTTTTTTTTAAACATCAGGATCCTGGTTATCGGGAGCAAATATCACTTTCCGCTTCTTCTTGCGTCAACTTTATAGTGAAAAACTCAAAATAAAATTGCTTATCGACTTGGTTCTCCAGTTCAATAAACAAGCTGGATTTCTACCTAGGCTGTTAGGTAGGCGCCAAGTTTGCTCGACACACGGTAAAAGCACAGGCGCAGATAGGCAGCGTGGTCGATCCAATCAATCAGCATTCAGCCATATGCTTTGGAAACAGATTGTACAAGTTTTGGATGGTCTTTTCAGAGAGACAGGAACATATAGTAATATAGTATATCAAACATCTCACGCTCAACGCAAATCTTTGTATAATTCCATTGCATTTGGAAAGTTGCAAAGATCATAGAGGCCAACAAGAAGGATGTCAAAACCGAGAGAGAAGGCATGCAAAAACGGCACGGTGTTCAGTTTACCACTCTGCAATTGGTGCGTATCTGGCCGTCGCCGCCGGTGAGCACCTGGATGGCGCCCATCCTGACCATGGCTTCGCCGAACCTGGTGACGAAGAGGTACATGTTGAAGGCGTTCTGGGCCACGAGCGCGGCGGTGGCGTTGTCGGAGGTGAGGGTCTGGTCGGAGGCGAGGACGCCCTGGTTGGCCAGCAGGGCGTGGAAGTAGCCCGTGTCGAACGTGCCCGGGCTGCCGGCGTCCATGGGCACGGCCGCGTCGGAGCTCCCCGCTGACGAGCACTGCATCGCCAGCTGCGACGCCATGGCCGCGTCCATGGTCGGGTCCTGGCCCGTGCTGGAGTTGTGCCCGGTCAGCCTCGCGCTGAAGGAGCTGCAGTGCGTCACGCCGATCGTGTGCGCGCCTGAACGAACGTACATACCAAATGTGAGATGTTGAAGATGCTCATGGCCTAGGTTCTGTCAATGTGAGTTGGGCAGTGGGCTAAGTGGTGGTGGTTACCTGAAAGCGTGACCATGTCCTCCTGGGAGAGCCCGTTCTTGGCGAATGCTTGCGTGAGCTGGGCCACGTCTGCGGTCGGAGGTGGCAGGCTCGCCTGCGCGTTGGACGCCGCTGAGACATTGCCGTCCCTCCGCCCGGCCGGGACGGCATATGGGCTACCGCCGGTCTGGCATTGTTGCCATCGGCAATATGTGAGCAAGATACGATTGATGAAGGGGTGAAAACGAGTAAGAGACGACATGTGCACGTACAAGGACGACGCTGTCTCTGGCGGCGAAGGCGAGTATGTCGGCGCAGGAGACGGTGCCGGCGCACGCGCTCTCCAGGCGCTGCTTGGCGGCGTCGACCACCTCAAAACCCCTGAGGCTCTTGTTCGGCATGGCGTCCTTCTCCGCCGTGCTGTTCGCCGTCGAGTCCAGCAGCACCGACGCGTCGCAGCCCTGGCACAAACCAACCGTCAGATACATCACTGACATTTTCATTTGAGCACATGCCTGCGTTGCAACCTGAATGAAAACTGATACCAAAAAACAGAGCACTAGCTATAGGTGGGTAGGAACCTGGACGAAGCAGTCGTGGAAGTGGAGCCGGACGAGCCCGGCGGCGAAGCCGACGTTGGCGCTGACTGCCCTGCCGACCTCGTCCCGCACGATCACCTCCGCCTGGGGGCACGACTGCGCGTAGAACCCAACCTGAAGCTGCGCCTGCGCATCTCCGGTGCATAGCCACAGCGCGACAGCTACGGCACCTACGACGACCAATGCCATGACCTCTGTCAGTTACCTTAGCTAGTAGACCACGGTGCGGTCAAATTTATAGGAAGCAGTTCCCCTTCAGTACACTAATTACTTTGGTAATATAATGCACGAGCTGTGTTAATTGTAGTGTGACACTGACAGTCGCGCGGGGACAAGCTTAAGATGGCAGCCATGTGGTGGTGAGGCCCTGAAGCTAGAAACACGGCCAAGAATTTGAGGCACTGGCATTGGGATTTACCCACTAGTGGGTATAGCCGTACGCACAACTAGCCGGCAAATCAGGGGTTAATTGCTTTCTTTGGCTCCACTGCGGTTTTCAAGAGCCAGTTTTTTTGGGGTTTTCAACTTTGGTCCGTGCTTGCAAGGATTAAAAACTGGAGTTGCTTGTCGATCGGTCAAGGCATCTACTTGTCCGTTGTGATGGAGAAGGAGGTGAGAAGAGACTCATCTTGGAAAATGTTAGAAATGACAGTGATCGAGGCAGTTTTGCAGGGCATGTCATAGTATGTGCGCTTGTAGAGAAGTACAGATACAGGAGTACGAATGTCTACCGCTATCTTTTGCGAAAACTCACTTTCGCTCCCGAGCACCGGTGATCCATCTGTTTGGAAAAATTCAAAAAAATACCTTAAAGTTTAAAACAAATATGGAAAAAAAAGTCATGTTCTTTCTGGGAAAATATCCGGTGGAAACTGGTGAAAACCACGAAAAAATATGTTTAAAAGGTCTAAGAAATTCTTAACAAAAATACATTACGTTGAGAACGTAGAGTTCTATAGACATGAAGATTTGCAAGTTGATACTCGAGATTGTTTAGGAGCTATGAAAATGACAAATTCGGCAATGAATGGTAGCAAAATGAATAATAGCTGTAAAAGTTACTATTCATGGTTGAATTTGTCATTTTTATTGCTTCTAAACAATTTCGAGTTTCAACTTGAAAATTTGCGTGCCTATACAACTCTAGCTTCCTAACATAATGCATTTTTGTTAAGAATTTTTTAGAAATTTAAACATGATTTTTTCGTGGTTTCGACCGGTTTCCACTGAGAGTTGGTTTCCACCGGATACATTCTCGTTCTTAATGTTGTATGTCACAACCGTGCAAAATCATAGGCTACACAAAAATATCAAAATTTTGGAAATTTGAAACAGCCGTACATTTCTCATTTTTGTGTAGATCGGAATGCAAAGTATTTCTCATTGTGATTTTGCACGCATGTAGAATACATCATTGAATATTAGTGATTTTGTCAGAATTTTCTAAAACTTTTAAATATTTCAAAAAATCAAACAGAGGAACACTGGTGCTCGGGAGCAAGAAATCTTTTTTATATCTTTTGTCGTTCACATGGCATGCCCTGTTTAGTTAGGTTAGTAAATAGTAGGAGTAATACTTACTAGGGATAATCTTTAAGACGGAATTGGCATGAGTATGAAGTGTATGTTTTGTTATCACGACGAGACAATCAATCACTTATTTTTTCAATGCAAATCCGTCTGTTCTATATCGTCAGTCATCTAAATAGTTTCTAATTTGTATCCATCATATAGCGTTGCAAATATTTTTGACAACTGCCTACATGATATTAATCACAAGTATAGGATACTTATTACGGTGGGAGCACTTGCCGCTATTTGGTCGCTTTATATTTGTAGAAATGACAAGATTTTCAAGGTAATTTTTTTCTCTTACACAGCTAATCTATCCGTGTACAAATTTTTTCCGACACATGGATTATCAAGACCTATTTATGTAGGTGTCTACACGGTTTTAGGCCATAGCGAGGTTTTTTCTTACCAATGGTGAGTGGCCGCATGATTTATGGATTAGTCCTCCATTGTCTTAGGTCATATACAGTTCACTAGTGATCACTTGTTTTCGCCTTTTCGTTATGTTTTTGCTATTTTGAACGGTTTGCAGTTGTGTACATCTTTGTATCTTTGTATGAGGCTGGTGTATTAAATCTTTTGAATAATAAAACGTCCATCCACGGAAAAAAAAGTAAATAGTAGGAGTACACGGCACCATTGCACGTTGCATCGTACCATTTGTACGTGCGCGAGTTGGATCAATCTCCTGAGGTCACACATGACATATGTGAATACGAGTGTGTTTACACGACGAGCTAGATAACAAAATACTTGTAGTGTAGTGTATGCTCTAGCAGGCGCGGCGCCCATGTGAGGACTTGCCGACAATAGTCGTCCACTGACAAAGATATGTTTGGTCGGAATCAGACTACAATATGAACTTAGTTTGACTAGTTAACCAGTTGCGCTGTCACCGTCAGGACTCAGGACAGAGCTCCAGATTTTGTTTACGAGGGTCGAAGCAACCACCACGAGTGTCGACGTGCATCTGTCTTTGAAGCGTGCTGCCATTGGGCCGAGTTTCAGGAAAAATACAGTAAACGGTGCAGGTTTCCCGACTGTATATGTACAGTTTTCTGCGTTTTACATTGCAGCTTTGATGGACGTTTCCTGCCGTTAGAGGTTGATCAGAGCCCAGATCACGGCAACGCAGATCACAACGGCAATGACAGATAAGAGGATGCAGGTGCAAGAACCGCCTTCCCGCATCCGCGTGTTCAGAGACTTGAGCTTCCTCTGCGCGCGCTGCACATACACATGACCCGATATGTTAGCTTAACTACCTCTGAATCATGTCAGATGTGTAGAAACATATACTGTATATGCACGGAGAATAGTAGAACCTACAGATAGATATGTATTTGGTTACCATTTTGTATTAAGGGGATTAGTATAAGGTGTCTAGTAGATGGAATACCTGCAGCTGGTAGCTCGTGTCCTCGACCATCTCGTCCAGGTCGTCCTGCAACGTCCATGTAAAATGGTTTAAAAAATCAGAACTATAAGCACTAATAGTTCTGAATCGAAGGGACAAGTTAAGCTTCAGCTTTGTCAGATAACCAAGGTTTATGTATAGCTTATGCTTACGATTAGCCTGGTGTGCAGATCCAGCTCCTCGTTGATGGCCAGCGCGATGTGCTTCGTGCTGACTATGCTCTCCTCCAGCCTGTCCAAACTCTCGTCTTGCTCTGTGCATCGAGATCGAATTCAGTATACGGAGTGCAAAAATATTTACTCCCTCCGTTCCAAATTAGATGTCGAGTATATGGATGCACGGCAAAGGGATCCTACGTTTCATGACGTTCCTCTGCAACTGGACGATCTCACGGTCCTCCATGTTCACCAAGCTGCCTACGTCCACCACCGTGGCGCTCCTGCTGTCGCTCGGTCCAAGCAGCTCGTTCCTGCACATTTAGAAAATAGGGAATACAGATTACTTGAGTGTCAGTCAGACGGGTTCAGAGTTCAGACTGGTCGTTGAAATTTGGCAGAAACTACGTGCAAGAGAAACAGGCAAATCAGTTCACCTGTTGGAGGCGTGCTTGCTGAACGGCGCAGCCACCTCCTTAACCCTGAGCTCCAGAGCAGAGAACTTCTCGGCCAGCTTGCGCATCTCCTTCAAGCTTCTGCAATGTGCACATGTGATTAAATTAGTATTATGTACCAATTGTATCAAAAAGTCATGGCTGTGAATTATGTGCTGTCACGTACATGAGTTGAGAGAGTTGAGAGAGGTCCTCCTGCATCAGGCCCATCCGGGTCTCGAGGATGGCCACCATCCTCCTGATCTCCGTGGTCCGGCGCCGCAGCTCCACCGGCAGCGACGCCGGGACGGACTCCCTCTCAGCGACTAGCCCCACCACGTCGCCGAGGATCCTCTCGGCCTCCTGGAACCGCTTCGCCCATTGCTCCAGAGGGGACGCCGTCGCAGACCCTGACCATGAGCAGACGACACAGGGTTAGCAATGGCTGCCGAACAAGATCGAAACTGCGAAATCGCAGCAAGGGAGAACTCGAGACTCTACTACCTTTGGGCGGGAAGGTTGTCATTGGGAGGATCGGATTTGGCCTGTAAAACCCAGATCACCCGGAGTCCCGGATGATTTCACGACAACGAACTGTTCCTTGAGTATGTCCGGTGCAATTTGGGATCATCAGGAGAGACGCCGACTTGGATCTTAATTAGGGAAGGAGGACATGCTGCCTTGGTGAACGGCGATTTTTTTTTGGCGGATCGTCTCAGAGTCGACAGAAAAGATACCGCGACTACGAGCAGATTCAGGTTTCTTCCGAGAGTCCGGTTCAGTTCCGATTCAACCTGGACCCATCAGGATTCAGGAGAGGCTACACACGGGCTTGGGCCTCCACGATGAGATGATATCTGCACCATGTCCTCTATTAAAAAATATATCATCCATCATGTACTTTTCCCCACTCGTCTGTCTTTCAGAATGGAAGACATGAAAATTTTGTCTCTCATTCTCTGCCGTAAAAAAAAAAGGTTCCTGTAAGAAGTCCGTGTGCACCCCTCAACTTGTGGTAGAGTTCAAATTACGATCCCAATCTTCATTGCCGTCTAAAATAGGAAAATGCTATCTATCACCCGGCTGTAGCTACAGCCGGGTCGTTCGGCGACGCGATGCTTCGATGACGCTAGCCATGACACACACGCACAGACCTGCCCCCTACCCCCAATCCATGCGCGTCGCTCCCTCACCTACTCCTCTCCGGCCGCGCGCCGCCTGCCTCGCGCTCCAGCCATGGAGACCACCGCCGCCCTCGCCCTGGAGCCGCGGAGACCACTGTCGCTGTGCACGACCAGGAGATGCGTAGCTTCTCGCCTCCAAGGACACCTGCCGGCGTCGCCCCATCTATGCTCGCCGCCAGGAGGAGCTCCGCCGACGCCCCCGTTCCTTCTCTCTCGTTCATCCTTCCCCGGGATATGCACAACGGGGCTTCGACGAGCCAAGGACGCGGGGTGATTTGATCTGTTTCAGACGACATCCGGTGAGTCAGATGTGTGGCTGAACTGCTCAAATCCGCCATGGATGTGGCTCCATGGCCGCTGGTGGAGGTTAGTACATCATGGGGATTTTCTCGATGCTACATGTTCTTATTGATTTTGCTACATATGAGCATGTTTTTTGTTGGATAAGCACGGGCAAAGTGCTACAATGATTTCTGCAAAAGTGATATGTTATTGGTTTTTGCTACATACGAGTATTGTTTTTGTTGGATAAGGACAGACAAAGTGCTACATTGATTTTCTTCAAAAATCACATTTCACAGGCATTTTGGTACTACCAAATTGGGTTTGCTACATAGGTTGTGTTTTTTCGCTACATGGTTGTGTTTAAAATGTTACATTCATTTGTGCTACACACTCCAAATTTTATGGATCAAATTTTTTTTTTGCTACACACAGTGCTACATACGAGAAAAAAATGTTGTGTTTGACTTTGTTTTGCTACATAGATCGGACACAACATTTTTTGAATTTTTTTTGCTACATGCGATGTTACATGCACCGGAAAAAATGCTACACACGAAACGTTTTTGCTACATTGATCGGACGCGCGAGATCGATTCACTTAAGTGGATCAGACGGTGCGGAAGGTGGCTGTAGCAATTGATTGCTACACCCGACTGACGCGTAGCACTTGCCTCACACCGTGAATACACAAAATAGTTAAAACACCCCATAGTTCTATTTGAAACCTTTGCTCGACTTCGATGCTGACTTCGAATCCCTCTCACTCGATCGCTCACTCTCTCACTCTCATTTCGTTATCCAACGGCACCCAGGAAGGAACCTTGGTAGAGCCAGCAACCCTACCTTCAGCTCTAGCCCCTCCACCACTTTGCCATGACTACAACTCATGTCATCCTATCCCCAGCCAGTAAACTATCAATGTAGGCGCACCACATCTTCGATCCCACGTGTTAACATGCTATTGTTGCTACATCTCGGACCCTCCGAACCGATAAGCACCTTCCCCTCGAGCTCCCCTACACTGAAGACCATCTCCACTAAGCTCTCCTACCTCCGACTTTCACCACTTATAGAGTCATCTCCATTGTGTTTCTCTGCCTCCTCCGACCAGCATGCCAAACCACCGCCGAACTTGCCTTCAATGATATTTCGCCATCTCGAGCATTCGCACCACCTCAGTGGGCCATCATGCCGTGTCGGCAAACCATCTCGCCTTTGTGCTCCTCCTTGTCCTCTCTAGAGGAACAAGGTGATGCACGGACTATCCTGACGTGTCATGAGCCAGTGCAATAAGGCTCACGAGAAGAAGCTGGGATTCACCCGAGAAGAGGTGTAAAGCAAAGAGAACAAATTGCCTACAGAAGAATAAAATGAGAGGAAGCAAAGATAGGAACATGAAGAGATGGGTAGAAGAAGAAGAAGTTGATTAGGGTGTCATAGTTTTGCGTGATCCAATTTGAAAATCAGTTTGACCAATAATATATGTAAAAAATGTCATTAAATTATACCATTGTAATTTTGATCCAAATATAAATTTAACGGTATAATTGGACACTCTCAACAATAATAATATAATTAAATACATAGATATTTTCTCTTCACTATGCTACCCTTGATACGTCCATTTTGCATCACTATTTTATATCATAATTTGTCATTATCTATCCTTATATTTCATATTAATACATGATACTTATGTTATTTTGCATGTTTGATGATTATTGGGAATTATCCTTCCGGAGTCAGGTTTCTGCTGGAAAAAGCGTCGTCAAGTCAACATATCAGCGGAACTCCAAAAATCACGAAACCAATTCTGGAGGTCTTATAATGTCAGATACCGGAGGCAGCCAAAAGGAGGCAGCCAGGTGGGCCAGGTGGGCCCCACGCCACAGGCCAGCCGCGCCCAGCTATGGCGTGGCCACCTGGGTCCACCCCCCAGGTTGCCTCTTCGCGTATATCTGCCTCCCGAAAACCTAAGCACGGGGGGTACGTCCACGAAATATTCCGCCGCCTCCACGGGACGGAAACCACTGAGAGAGAAAGAGCTCTCTGGCAGGGAGATCCTGCCGGGGAAATTCCCTCCCGGAGAGGGGAAATCATCGCCATCGTCATCGTCATCACGCTGGACTTCATCGGGATCATCATCACCATCATCCACTGCGCCATCACCATCATCTCCACCGACTCCACATCCATCTTGCTGTAACATCTAGGGCTGTACCTTGTCTAGTTCATTGGGGAGACTCTCCCGGTGTTGATTACTCCTTGTTATTGATGCTATTGAGTTTGTTTGGTGGATTAGTGTTCATGTCCAGATTGTTATTCATTGCCATATCATCTCTGATCATGATCCATATGATGTCTTGTGAGTAGTTTGTAGTTCTTGAGGACATGGGGAAGTCATGTTGTTAGTAGTGAAATAATGCCGCGTTAATATTTAATGGTTTGATATTTAAGTTGTGGTGTCATTCTTCTAGTGGTGTCATGTGAACGTCGACTACATGACACTTCACCTTTATGGGCCTAGGGGAATGCATCGTGTACCTAGCTTGCTAGTTGAGGGGTTGCCGGAGTGACAGAAACCTGAACCCCCGTTAGTAAGATAGTGCACGAGGGAGCGTAGGGTCTCAGAGTTTAAAGCTGTGGTTAGATTTATCTTAATTACTTTTCTGCATTCGCGGATGCTTGCAGGGGGTATAATCACAAGTGCGTATTAGTCCTAGGAAGGGCGGTGCGTTAGCATAGATTCACCCACACAACACTTATCAAAACAATGAAGATTAACCAGTTGCACGAAGCGAAAGCACTTGACGAAATTCCCATGTGTCCTCAGGAACATTTGTCTCTTATAAGTAACACACTCGGCTTGTCCTTTGCACTCAAAAGGATTGGGCCACTCGCTGCATTTGTTGCCGCGCTCGTTTATTTACTTGCACTGTTTTTACCTGCTGTTTCGAATACTACTGAAAACCTGTCTGCTAGCTTTTACAGTGAATTCTTGATCAAAACTACTTGCCAGCACCTTCTGCTCCTCGTTGGGTTCGACACTCTTATTTATCGAAAGTACTGCGATACACCCCCTATACTTGTGGGTCATCAAGACTATTTTCTGGCGCCGTTGCCGGGGAGTGAAGCGCTATTGGTAAGGAAATTGGTAAGGAAATTATTTACTGTAATGACTGTTATGGAGTCAAATCCATTTGGTTCGCTGTTTGGGAGGACTACTACCACTGCTACGGTAGTAGATGATCCTCCATCTGCTGAGATTGTTCCATTTAAAATACCTACGAAAATTGTTGGACGTATTATGGATAACCGCTATGATGGAACTGTTCATCCTGGTAATCATTTGCTTTATATACATGAACTATGCGGTTTGTTCAAGTGTGCAGGTATTTCGATGGACATTATTAAAAGGAAATTATTTACTCTGTCGCTGGATGGCAGAGCTGCTGAATGGTATAGTCTGCTGAAGAATGGTCCTTCATTGAGCTGGGCTGAAATTGTCCCTCTCTTTTATTACAAGTTTTATCCTCCAAGTGAGATTCATAAGGATCGGAATTCTATATTCACTTTTTGGCCTTATGAGGGAGAAAGTATTGCCCAAGCTTGGGGGAGATTGAAATTATTAATGCTCAAATGCCCTGTTCATGGGATTCCAAGTAATATTGTCATCAATAACTTTTATGCAAGACTTTCCTATCATGATAAAGATTTATTGGACACTTCTTGTTCTTGGTCATTCACTCGTATGAAGGATGAAGATAAATGGGATCTTCTTGATCGTATCCAGGAAAATACTGAAGGATGGGAGAACGACAAAGGTAGGGAGTCAGGTATAAATTATGATTTCGAATGCATTAAATCCTTTATGGAGACTGATAGTTTTCGTAATTTTAATGCTACTTATGGTCTTGATTCTCAAGTTGTTGTTAATTACTTTAAGGCCTTTGCCTCGTATCTCGATATTCCTAGACAAGGTTGGGAAAAGTATCATGAACCTTATGAAGATAATGCTAATTTTGCTCTTGCTAAAAATGTTGAAGTTCAAACTGTTGATCGCATTATACCAGAACCCTATATTGAAAAAATACCTTTTCCTGTTAAAGTAAAAGAACACTCTATTTTGGCTAGTGTGGTTAGCAAAAGTGAACGTAAACCTAGGGAACCTGATGAGCAAATTAGTGTAGAACATGAAGTAGCTATGGTTAAGGAACTTGTAACTGAAAATGTAGAAGGAGGTCATATTGTGTTTTGTGAAGAAGCTTCTAACATGGTTACACATCCTAAAAGAGCTCGAAAGCCTAGTGTTCCTGTGCTTTCTGTTAAAATAGGTGAGCATTGTTATTATGGTCTCTGTGATATTGGTGCTAGTTCCAGCGCTATCCCTTATGCTCTCTACAAGGAAATCAGGAAGGAAATTGATCCTTGCGAATTGGAAGATATTGATGTGGTTATTCAGCTTGCTAATAGGGAAACTATCTGTCCAGTTGGCATTGTCAGAGATGTTGAAGTTTTATGTGGTAAGACTAAATACCCTGCTGATTTCTTAGTTCTCGGTTCTGCTGCTAGTGACTCTTGTCCTATTATTTTTGGTAGACCTTTCCTGAATACTTGTGGTGCTATTATTGACTGTCAAAAAGAGAAAATTTTTACTAGATTCGATGGAGAGTCTTATGAGTTTAATTTTTCAAAATTTGCTAAGAATCATTATGAACCTGAAATGCCTAATGAGAACTTTCAAGTTGAACAGCTTGCTTCTATTGCTGTTGGTCCTAACAATGCTTTGCAGCAATTTTTGAAGACCACGAAAGTGAAGTTTTTGCAGAAGAAAGAAGGGAGATTGACGACATCTTTCTGCGTCAACCTCAAATGCTTAGGCATGATTTACCTGTGGAGGACCTGGGAATTGCGCCCCCTCCTAAAGAAGACCCTGTTTTTGATCTTAAGCCTTTACCTGATAATCTTAAGTATGTTCATATTGATGATAAGAAAATATATCCTGTTATTATTAGTTCTAAACTTTCAGGAGATGAAGAAGCAAAATTATTGCAAGTTCTGAAGAAACATAGAGGCGCAATGGGCTATACTCTTGATGATTTAAAAGGGATTTCTCCTGCTATATGTCAGCATGCTATTAATATTGAGCCTGATGCCAAGCCTGTTGTTGAGCATCAACGTCGTTTAATTCCTAAGATGAAGGAAGTGGTAAGAAATGAGGTATTAAAACTTCTTGAAGCAGGTATAATTTATCCTATTGCTGATAGTAGATGGGTTAGTCCTGTTCATTGTGTTCCTAAGAAAGGAGGAATAACTGTTGTGCCTAATGAAAATGATGAGCTTATTCCTCAGAGAGTTGTAGTTGGTTATAGAATGTGCATTGATTTTCGTAAGGTCAATAAGGTTACTAAGAAAGATCATTATCCTTTGCCTTTTATTGATCAGATGTTAGAAAGGTTGTCTAAGAAAACTCATTTTTGTTTCCTTGATGGTTATTCTGGTTTTTCCCAAATAGCTGTTAGAAAGGAAGATCAGGAGAAAACCACTTTTACCTGTCCTTATGGTACTTATGCTTATAGACGTATGCCTTTTGGTTTATGTAATGCTCCTGCTACTTTTCAGAGATGCATGTCTGCTATTTTTCACGGTTTTTGTGAAGAAATTGTGGAAGTCTTCATGGACGATTTCTCCGTCTATGGAACTTCTTTTGATAACTGTTTGCACAATCTTGACAAAGTTTTGCAGAGATGTGAAGAAACCAATCTTGTTCTTAATTGGGAGAAATGCCATTTTATGGTTAATGAAGGCATTGTTCTTGGGCATAAAATTTCTGAAAGAGGTATTGAAGTTGATAGAGCTAAAGTGGAAGCAATTGAGAAAATGCCATGCCCCCGAGATGTGAAAGGTATTCGTAGTGTTCTTGGTCATGCTGGTTTTTATAGAAGGTTTATTAAAGATTTCTCTAAAATTTCAAAGCCACTTACCAATCTTCTTCAAAAGGATGTTCCATTTGTTTTTGATGACGAGTGTAAAGAGGCATTCGAAATTTTGAAGAAGGCTTTAATAACTGCTCCTATTGTTCAACCACCAGACTGGACTTTACCATTTGAAATTATGTGTGATGCTAGTGATTTTGCTGTAGGTGCTGTTTTAGGACAGCGAGTAGATAAAAAGTTAAATGTTATTCATTATGCTAGTAAGACTCTTGATGCAGCTCAAAAGAATTATGCTACTACTGAGAAGGAATTTTTAGCAGTAGTGTTTGCTTGTGATAAGTTTAGACCTTATATTGTTGATTCTAAGGTAACTATTCATACTGATCATGCTGCTATTAAATACCTTATGGATAAGAAGGATGCTAAGCCTAGACTTATTAGATGGGTTCTCCTGTTACAAGAGTTCGATTTGCATATTGTTGATAGAAAAGGTGCTGAAAATCCTGTTGCTGATAATCTGTCTAGATTAGAAAATATAATGCATGATCCTATTCCTGTTGATGACAATTTTCGAAATGAGCAGTTGGCTTCTATAAAGGTAAATTCGAATGATTGTCCCTGGTATGCTGATTATGCTAACTTTATTGTTGCCAAGTATTTGCCTCCAACTTTTACTTATCAGCAAAGGAGGAAATTCTTCTGTGACTTGAGGCATTATTTTTGGGATGACCCACATTTATATAGAGAAGGAGTTGATGGTATTATGAGAAGATGTGTTCCAGAGCATGAGCAGAAGGAAATATTGGATAAATGCCATGGTAGTGCTTATGGAGGACATCACGCCGGAGATAGAACTGCACAAAAGGTTCTACAATCAGGTTTTTATTGGCCTACTCTTTTTAAAGATGCAAGAAAATTTGTTTTGACCTGTGATCAATGTCAGAGAGTTGGGAATATTAGTAGACGTAATGAGATGCCTATGAATTATTCTCTTGTTATTGAACCTTTTGATTGTTGGGGATTTGACTTTATGGGTCCTTTTCCCGCTTCAGATGGTTATACTCATATTCTAGTTGCTGTTGATTATGTTACTAAGTGGGTAGAGGCTATACCAACCTCTAGTGCTGATGGTAAGACTTCCTTAAAAATGCTTAAGGATGTTATTTTCTCGAGGTTTGGTGTGCCTAGATATCTCATGACTGATGGTGGTTCACACTTTATTCATGGTGGTTTTAGAAAAACTCTTGCTAAATATGGTGTCAATCACAGAATTGCTTCACCGTATCATCCTCAAACTAGTGGTCAAGTAGAGTTATCAAATAGAGAAATTAAGTTGATTTTGCAAAAGACTGTCAATAGGTCTAGAAAGAATTGGGCTAGAAAGCTTAATGATGCTTTGTGGGCTTATAGAACAGCATATAAAAATCCTATGGGCATGTCTCCTTATAAAATGGTTTATGGAAAAGCTTGTCATTTACCTCTAGAATTAGAACACAAGGCCTATTGGGCAATCAAAGAGCTTAATAGAGATTTCAAATTAGCTGGTGAGAAAAGGTTGCTAGAGTTAAGCTCTCTAGATGAATGGAGAAGTGAAGCATATGAAAATGCTAAACTTTTCAAAGAGAAAGTTAAGAGATGGCATGACAAGAGAATTTTAAAAAGAGAATTTTGCATAGGTGATAAAGTTTTATTGTATAGGTCTCGTCTCAGATTTTTTGCAGGAAAATTACTCTCAAAATGGGAAGGACCTTACATTGTGGAAGAAGTTTATCGTTCTGGTGCAATAAAAATTAATTCACTTGACGGTGACAAACCTCAAGTTGTTAATGGGCAGAGACTTAAACATTATATTTCTGGAGAATCTTATAATGAAAATGTTGATATTATTCAAATGGTATCTCCGGAGGAATTTATTAAAACTCAGAAACAGGAAACTGCAGAGTCTGATTTGAAGTAGGTATGAGTTTCGGTAAGAAAAAGTCCGCGTTTTACTTCGAAACTTTTATATTAGTTATTTTATACAATTTTGGAAATATCAAGACGAATAAGTGCCGGAGGAGGTGCCCGAGGGCACCACGCCACAGCAGGGCGCGGGCCCCACCTGGGCCGCGCCCAGCTATGGCGTGGTCGCCTCGGAGACCCCCTCCGACTCCGCTTCGCCCTGTGCCTTCCTTTTCACGCGTTATTTTCCGCTATATATTTACCCGGATCTCCCGAGGTCCGTATCTCGTGTTTTCGTCGCGTTTCTTTTCGAACTGTTTCTGGCAGGTTCCTTTGGTATTAGACATGTCGTCTCAAGGCTCTTGTGCGGAGGACTACGCAGCCAGGCGCCGGCGTGAACTTGAGAGGGATGTGAACCAGTGGAACGCCGCTGGTTGGACAACCGATGAAGAAGTTGCAGCTAGGAGGGCCGACATGGATCGAAGTGTTAGAGAAGAGATCAGGACGGCTCAGCGCCGCAATCAAGGAGGACAAGCTACAAGAGGCGATGGGCCCAGCAATCCTACCTTTGTGGGATCTGTTAACCTTCAACGTGCTTTTTCTCATAATATGCAGGGAGCAGTTCCAGCAGTTCCGGACCTGAGCGCCTTCCCTGCGGCTACTGAAGCAATAAGGGTCACGGATCAATTTTGCGAACAATATCGAGTCCTTAGGGCGGAAGTGGAAATTCTTCAAGAAGAGAACAATCGGCTTCGCCAAATGCTCGCACGGTTCTTAACACCTATTACTGTCGTACCACCATCACCGCCAAGGGAGTAATTCACCATGGGTAACAACACACTCCCAGCTTGTTTCAAGCTTGGGGGGGTGTTTTCAGTATCACCATCTTTATCTTTATCTTTATCTTTATATTTTTGCTTAGTACCATGAGTAGAGAAGTTATCATATGAGATAGTTTGCAATGTGGAGTATCACTCCTTAGTTGGTTATCGTTGTATCCGTTGGTGTGAGGTTTATTGTGATGGAATATTAATGAGAAGCTTTATCTTTACTTTCTGCACACTTTATTTTAGCCAGCAAGTCCTTTGTCATTGCTGATCTTGTTACATTAGTATTGGCATCACTTTGGGTGCAGCAAGTAAATTTAGTTGGTTGTGGCAAACTTAGACTGGTCAGTAGTATCAATACTTTTTACACTTAAGTAGAAAAGAGGGAACTGGTTGCAATAACATTATCCCTATTGTTTTCCTCTTTGTTGGCCAATGAGTTTATTATTCTTGAATTAAAGTGTTTTGTGCCCACAAAGTAGATAGCATGGTTGTTCTATTAGATCTATAAGTGTTTGTCTCTCTCAATTCTTGTGCTTGCTACTAAACCTTGCTAGCCTAAAACCTTGTACTGAGAGGAGATACTTCTCGTGCATCCAAAACCCTGAACCAAAGCACTCCATTCGTGTCCACCATAACTACCTATCATGTAGTGTTCGCACTACTCCAAGTACATTTTCTCGTGTGCTACCTTTAACTATTCAAAACTATTATTATATCCCTTTTTGTGTCACTGTTCACCAAGCTCATAAGGACGTGGTAGCAGATGTGTCATCTTCCATGCTAACTGATTTACAAGGATTGGCAGCTTCATCTGCTTCTCCACCTTTTATTTTGCATTAAAAGAGCTGGTTAGTCCACCCTATAAATAAATAAATAAATAAATAGACACTCCTCCACGGTGATTGTTGGTCGGCAACCGAGGATTCGGTCAAGCCATGGTTTGTGGAAAGAAATGGTTGGGAGGAGTGTCATCAATAAGTGCTTGTTACAAGTGCAGTTCTATAAACTCTCGGAACCGCTCTAAAAGTTAATTAGTATGGAAGATGACAAGGATTCTACCACTGATTTGTTGACCAATAGCATACACCTCTCAAAGCAATATTTTTACACTCTCTATGCCTTCGGGAACTAAAAAGCTCTAGCACACGTTTTAATCCCTGCTTCCCTCTGCGAAGGGCCTATCATTTATTTATTGTTGAGTCAGTAAACCTATTCCCTCTATCCCGAGCAAGCACTCGAATTGTTATAGATACAATCATTTATAGTTCATAATATTTCCTATCATGTTTTGTCTACTTTGCTTGAGCACATGAAGTTTTATCTTTGAGAATATGACTTTGACAGTTTTCTTTGGAATGTGAAAGGAACAGTGATGATTGAGCAACTCTATTTCTGCAATATAGCTCTAGTATAAAGACTCTTCTTGAAAGATAAGTTAGAATGTTGATTGTTCTCTGACCAAGAACACAGTTTGCCACATCCAATTGGTTTGCTTAATGTACCTTTATTTGTGGTTGTTCCATTACTTGTTCCAAGTTAAGTAGAATGTGTAGAGACTGCTGTTTAAAATGACTTGTTTAGCTGAGTAAATACTGATGCTTCTTGTCCGTATTCTTTATTATCGACACTTCACTCCATAAACATGTGGACTTGTTTACTGAGCTCAGTTTTCGCTTGGGGACAAGCGAGTCTAAGCTTGGGGGGAGTTGATACGTCCATTTTGCATCACTATTTTATATCATAATTTGTCATTATCTATCCTTATATTTCATATTAATACATGATACTTATGTTATTTTGCCTTATTTTGCATGTTTGATGATTATTGGGAATTATCCTTCCGGAGTCAGGTTTCTGCTGGAAAAAGCGTCGTCAAGTCAGCATATCAGCGGAACTCCAAAAATCACGAAACCAATTCTGGGGGTCTTATAATGTCAGATGCCGGAGGCAGCCAAAAGGAGGCAGCCAGGTGGGCCAGGTGGGCCCCACGCCACACCTGGGCGCGGCTGGCCTGTGGGCCGCGCCCAGCTATGGCGTGGCCACCTGGGTCCACCCCCCAGGTTGCCTCTTCGCGTATATCTGCCTCCCGAAAACCTAAGCACGGGGGGTACGTCCACGAAATATTCCGCCGCCTCCACGGGACGGAAACCACCGAGAGAGAAAGAGCTCTCTGGCAGGGAGATCCTGCCGGGGAAATTCCCTCCCGGAGAGGGGAAATCATCGCCATCGTCATCGTCATCACGCTGGACTTCATCGGGATCATCATCACCACCATCCACTGCGCCATCACCATCATCTCCACCGACTCCACATCCATCTTGCTGTAACATCTAGGGCTGTACCTTGTCTAGTTCATTGGGGAGACTCTCCCGGTGTTGATTACTCCTTGTTATTGATGCTATTGAGTTTGTTTGGTGGATTAGTGTTCATGTCCAGATTGTTATTCATTGCCATATCATCTCTGATCATGATCCATATGATGTCTTGTGAGTAGTTTGTAGTTCTTGAGGACATGGGGAAGTCATGTTGTTAGTAGTGAAATAATGCTGCGTTAATATTTAATGGTTTGATATTTAAGTTGTGGTGTCATTCTTCTAGTGGTGTCATGTGAACGTCGACTACATGACACTTCACCTTTATGGGCCTAGGGGAATGCATCGTGTACCTAGCTTGCTAGTTGAGGGGTTGCCGGAGTGACAGAAACCTGAACCCCCGTTAGTAAGATAGTGCACGAGGGAGCGTAGGGTCTCAGAGTTTAAAGCTGTGGTTAGATTTATCTTAATTACTTTTCTGCATTCGCGGATGCTTGCAGGGGGTATAATCACAAGTGCGTATTAGTCCTAGGAAGGGCGGTGCGTTAGCATAGATTCACCCACACAACACTTATCAAAACAATGAAGATTAACCAGTTGCACGAAGCGAAAGCACTTGACGAAATTCCCATGTGTCCTCAGGAACATTTGTCTCTTATAAGTAACACACTCGGCTTGTCCTTTGCACTCAAAAGGATTGGGCCACTCGCTGCATTTGTTGCCGCGCTCGTTTATTTACTTGCACTGTTTTTACCTGCTGTTTCGAATACTACTGAAAACCTGTCTGCTAGCTTTTACAGTGAATTCTTGATCAAAACTACTTGCCAGCACCTTCTGCTCCTCGTTGGGTTCGACACTCTTATTTATCGAAAGTACTGCGATACACCCCCTATACTTGTGGGTCATCACCCTGAGCTATTCCCTTGTTGGATAACGAACACCAATCCACTGCGTAGGGCTATAAAAGCTCACCTTAAAGTTGCATTCCACATCTAGGGAACCCCAATGTCACTAAGAGCGCCCCGAAATAGTACTAGACAAACACCACAATTTCATAGAGACATCCAACACAAATAATAACTCATGATAAGTATTCATGTAATGTTTAGCCTAAGAGTCACACACGGTACGCACACTGTCAATTTCGCACCATGGGACAAAGGTGACTCCGGAGTTTATATTAATAAAACCACTCAAGTAGCATAATTCATAAGATAACGAAGAGTAACATCCATGGATCCAACTAGATTACAAAGCTCATGATCACATAAAGATCACACCATGAGAGAGAGATGAACCACATAGCTACCGGCAGAGCCCTCAGCCTCGGTGAAAACTACTCACACATGGTCATGGTGAGCACACTTGATGGAGAGGTTGATGAAGAGGTGCAGCCCGGAGTGGAGGCGGCGGCCCGCAGCAGCCACGGCGCGGCGGCGGCGAGCGGCGGCGGCGGCGGTCCTTGGCCCCCCTTCTTCTTCCTTGGTGATGGTGCAGCAATGGAGGAGCTCCTCCCCCTCCTTGGCGGCTGCCAAGAGGAGGAAAATTCGTGGCTTTTGGTGGCTTGCTTGGAAAATAGGATTTCCCTTCATTATATAGAGGTGGAGATGCAATCTAGGCCATGGGATGGATGCCCCTTTGATCCAAGGGCTCTTGGGCACCTCTAGAAGCTTCCTAGGAACCCCTCTCAGCCCTAATGAGGCTCCAATTCGTGTCTTGGCCGAATCCATCAAATTTGGTATGAGTTGGAGTCAATAAAGTCACAATCTTTCAGATTCTCGTCATCCCATCTAGGGCTGCAGTAAATCGGGGATATCTCGGCCGTCAGGACTCGGAATTGGGCGAATTTTAAGTCTAGATCGATTCTCGGAAAATTATCTGCAACTTTGTCTTCTGTCAGGTTTCCGTTTGACGTCGTCTTCAGGCCCAAACGTGACCATCTTCGAAAAACGTTTCCAAACAGATTTCAGGAAAGTCCCAATTCGACTCCAATATGGTTTCCTTTTATATTTTTGATAATTCCTACACAACAAATAGGAAAACAAGAAGATTTTGCACTTTGGCAACTATTAATAGGTTAATCCAATAAATGTCATAATATGATATAAAATGTATATAAAACATGTGCCAATTGACATAAAACATGTATGGAACATCAAAAATTATAGATACGTTTGGGACGTATCAGAGAGATAACCACATGTTGCCATTAGGAGAAGTAAGATGAATGAAGATGTCTCTGGAGGTCGATCCCTGTCCCCAGTGGCGGACCTTGAATAAAATCTTTGGGGGGGGGGGGGGGGGGGGGGGGGGGGGGGGGGGGCGAAGGTGCAAAATAAAATGTATTTTTTTTTTGGAACACCAAATCATACAACAGCGGCCGAGCAGAATTTGTAACAATTCCGAAACATATAATTAGATTGATTTTGTCCTGGACAATACTATTTTCACAAGCTAGATTTTTTGACACCGAATCATACTACAGCAGCGAGGAAGAGAAAAGTTTGCAGCGCGTTGGAGCCTTGTAGGAATCAGCAATGGATCATAGAAGCTTGCAGCTAGCTACCGGGCATTCACGCAAGCTGCTACCCCGGCTGCTAGATGCTGCTGCTCAGTTCTTATCGCGCATGGCGACGGTGACCAATCTGAGCAGGGTGCGGACAACGGGGAACGAGGAGCGACCGAGGGAACTGTTGAAAAGAAACTCGTCTCTAGTTTCTGGCCTGTCAATATGGACTGAATGGGCTTCATAGGCTGCAGGCCACGGTAGAAATAGGGGTAGTAGAGATTTTGCAAATTTACTGGGGGGGCCCCGGCCCAGGTTGGCCCCGTGAAGGTCTGCTAGTGCCTGTCCCAGCAGGGTGCTAGAAGAGAAACTTCTGATCCCCGAACTAGGGTTTCAGAGATGACGACGGCTATGTTTCGTGTTTGGTAAAAATCCTCCGAGGTGTCGCCTAATTAGGTTAAGGGTGATTTCATAGGCAAAGCGGCGTCGAGAGGCAACTCCCGAGGCGTAGACATGGGTGGACCTCACAGGGGCCTCCCTGGCCGCGAGTGGGACCCGTGGGCCTGTTGTGGGGCTCCGTTGAGCTGCCCTTCTAGCTCCGTAGCTTCTTTTCCCCGAAAGAGTTTGGTAATTGTTTCTTATGTTTCAGAGAAATTTTATTTTTTGACCTTTTTCTGCAATGCTAGATTAATAGGTTAGTCCAATAAATTCTATAAAACCATAAGTAAAACATGTAGCAATGGTATAAAATTAACGTGAAACAATTAAAAATATAGATACGTTTTGAACGTATCAGTACACCACTGAAACCATATAGTCGGAGCAATATAGAAAACGGATCACGTGAAGGTGTTTGCTCCCTGACTCGCTCCCATATCTTTGCACCGCCATGCAAAGGACATTTCTGCTATGTAGTAGTTCTCGTTACGTTAATGATATTTAAGGCCAACCTCGATTTTACAGGTTTGTTCGCTTTACTATCTCAGCATGCCTTAATCCACATGTCAGGTCGTTGAACCCTCAAGGAAAAAATCCCCAACAAGACTATGTAGGCATTATGGGTATATTTGCGACATACACGTGGATTTTTTTTTTTGCACGACAAATACCTTTCATGAACTGAGCTCTCTATAGTTCTTGGAACCACCGTGTTGTATTTTCTATTTTTCTGTTATTTTTGGTTGTGTGCACCTTGTTATGCATAGGCCAGGTGTAAACTGCTTTGTATCTTCGTGATCCTATGAGTAATAAAAGGGACCTCATTGGATCTCTTCATGCCATCTAAAAAACCTTTCGGGAAAGGGACCCTCATAAATCATCAATGTGATTATTCACATACCCTGTATGGGATATCTTCACCACGCTCCAAAGAACATTTCCGGAAAACGCACGGTAATAGGATCGTTTTATGTCACTGAAGTAAAATTGGTACAATGGCATAACCAATTATAACTATAACTAATTAGAAAATTGTTTATTTTGTTAGAGGTGGGGCCTCCTGTCAGGGGCGTTGTCCGGCAGCCCAGAGGCCACCCCCAACTTTGCAGGCCCGCTCGGGATGCTAGAGAGAAAACGGGTCAGCCTGAATAGTTGTGGGTGCTGATGTGGCTGTTTTTTGTGTCCAGCATCCCAATAGGCCTTTGAAGTGTTTTGGGTGTGTCGGTTGAGATGCTCTTACGGTGTGTTTGGTTTAGCTGTGGATTTTAGAAAAACTGATGTGAACTGTGAGCTGTGAAAAAATCTGCTGTGAGATGAGAATTGTGGCAAAGCTGATAGTCGTTTGGCTGAAACAACTGTGAAACTGTGATTGCCACCTCGCTTGGTCGTACCTAGCCGGAGCTTTGCCGGAGTTGGTCGGAACCTCGTCGGATTTGCCCGGAGTTCGCCTCGCCGATCCACCACGCCGGATCGCCGGACACTCGCCGGAGTTGTTTTATAAGCTGTTTACGAGTGTCTCGACTCAAATAGGGTCTCGTACGTCTGCGGCCTGCTTTAAACCTGCCCCGATGCAATCTTCAGTCTTTACTGTCAACCGGTACATGGGCATTGCATGTGCCCCGTGATGCTATACTAGTGGAATTCGGTGCGGCGACACGCCACACCCGTTGTGGTAAAATTCGAATTTGAAAGTGTCGATATTTTAAAATTGTGTAGATCTGAGAATTATTGGAATGCAAAGAGAGCGTACGCTTGGAAATTGTTTAGATTTCGAAAGTTATTCAAATTGGAAAGTTATTTAGATTTGAATTCTTTTCACGTTAGTAGAAGGGTTAGATTTGAAAGGCATCTAAAATTTTAAAATATTCATATTTGTACGCCGTGTTTTTTGTGGCGAAATTGAAATTTGGGAAATGTCCACATTTTAGAAGTGTGTAGTTTTGGAAATTATTGAAATACAAAGAAAGCTTGTGGTTAAAAATGGTTCAGATTCTGAAATCTATTTAATTTGGGAAGTTTTTCAGATTCGATTTCGTTTTATATTTGTAAAATGGTCATTTTGAAGTTGAAAATGTCCGAATTTCGAATTTGATCATATGCAGTAAATAGGCAGTATTTATTTTTGTGATCATTTTGATATATTTTTTCATATTTTGTTGGTGGATGTAGTTAAAGGTACTGACTTTGCAGCATTTAGTAGTTCCTGGAAATTGTTTAATACCCTAAAACAATATCTGTAAAGTGTTTTAAATTTTGTATAAAGCATGATCTATTTAAACTTTGCTTTCTGATTCAATTATATTTATTTGGAAAATAAGGTTGAAACAACTATGTCTCAATATTCACATTTTTGGTATTCTTATTTTGATTTTTAAAGCCCATGATATAAGTGGGGTAGTTGTATGTAAATGATTTACCAAACTCTTTTTGAATGAGTTGTTTTGTACCCAAATTTTTTTAATTGGGTTTGTCATTCTGAATGATATTACTGGTATTATTTTTCTGGATTTTATTTGAGTTCAGAACAAAATTATGAAATCCATGTTTTATAAAATGACGTGAAGGTGTCAGATGAGTCTTTATTTATTATTTAAAATTTGTGAGTTTTAAAATATTTTGTAGAGGGTACCAAAGTAGTTGAAATAACTATTTTGATTTTTTACAATTTTTTGGAAACTGGTCTAAATTGATTTGGAGTTGTATTTCAAAAGTTACAAAAGTTTTGGAAAAACAGAAAAACAAAACAGGAAGAAAAAAAATGATTTGGAGTTGTATTTCAAAAGTTACATAAGTTTTGGAAAAACAGAAAAACAAAATAGGAAGAAAAAAAAGACCGAAATGTTCAATTTAAGTTCATAATTAGAAAAAGTTCATTATGTGAGCATCTAATAAATTTAACTCCACGTAATTAGAGGAAGTGCATTTGTTTTTTTGTCCAAATATTTACCAATTTAAAATATCTAACCATGTTTGTTTTTTGCCATAAATAGTTAGCATTTATTTTTTCTGAGCATTTTGATGTACTTTCCATATTTTTCCGACGGGTATGGGTATTTATAGAAATATTTCAATTTTCTAAAAAAAAAATCAAAAAAAAGTTACTGTAGAAGTACGCGTACTGTTCATAGAACAGTACTCGCTGACGTGAAACAACGTGGGGAGGGCTAAAGGCCTCAGCTGGTTGAAACAACTATGTCTCAATATTCACATTTTTGGTATTCTTATTTTGATTTTTTAAAGCCCATGATATAAGTGGGTAGTTGTATGTAAATGATTTACCAAACTCTTTTTGAATGAGTTGTTTTGTACCCAAATTTTTTTAATTGGGTTTGTCATTCTGATTTCTGAATGATATTACTAATATTTTTTTTCTGGATTTTATTTGAGTTCAGAACAAAATTATGAAATCCATGTTTTATAAAATGACGTGAAGGTGTCAGATGAGTCTTTATTTATTATTTAAAATTTGTGAGTTTTAAAATATTTTGGAGAAGGTACCAAAGTAGTTGAAATAACTATTTTGATTTTTTACAATTTTTTGGAAACTGGTCTAAATTGATTTGGAGTTGTATTTCAAAAGTTACAAAAGTTTTGGAAAAACAGAAAAACAAAACAGGAAGAAAACAAATGATTTGGAGTTGTATTTCAACAGTTACAAAAGTTTTGGAAAAACAGAAAAACAAAACAGGAAGAAAAAAAAGACCGAAATGTTCAATTTAAGTTCATAATTAGAGAAAGTGCATTATGTGAGCATTTAATAAATTTAACTCCACGTAATTAGAGGAAGTGCATTTGTTTTTTTGTCCAAATATTTACCAATTTAAAATATCTAACCATGTTTGATTTTTTGCCATAAATAGTTAGCATTTATTTTTTCTGAGCATTTTGATGTACTTTCCATATTTTTCCGACGGATATGGGTATTTATAGAAATATTTCAATTTTCTAAAAAAAAAATCAAAAAACATTAAAAAAAGGTACTGTAGAAGTGCGCGTACTGTTCATAGAACAGTACTCGCTGACGTGGCACAACGTGGGGAGGGCTAAAGGCCTCAGCTTTGATATAGGTAGGTATCTATCTAGGCACCCCACAAAGTCTAGATGCTCATTGGATCCCTTTAAAAAACATATTGTTAAATCTTAAAAAGTTAAAATCTTCATATGGGTACATCTAAATGCCGGTTATGTACGACACAAATTTGATCCAAATATTATTATATCCGTGATGTCATATACACGTGGGGAAGCAGAACGGTCGGTCAAGTAATAATGGCTTTCTCGTCGATTCCCTATGCGGCTTGCTCACACGTTTCCATTCCACGGTCTTTGCTATTGGTGGTGCCTCGGCCGTTTCGCCTATCCTCCTTTATAGTGCGGTGCTTGCTCGTCTCCCAGCCATTCTTGCGCATCTGATCAGATCTCCCCCGCTTCAGCTCCGTCTTCCTTCTCCCTCCCTCCCAAATGGCGCAGAAGGACGAGGCCGACAGCTCTAGCAGCGACGCCAACCGAGGCCACAGCCTCGTCATTGACGAGGCCTGGATGTTCGAGAGGTAGGATCTTTATGTACCAGTGGACTACTGTGTACCGAAGTTAAGGCGACAGAGCCCCGTTGTCCACGCCGTGCCACCACTTCCAAGCAGTAGGGAGCTGAGCCTGCACATCATGCAGCGCTGGAACAACGGTGCCACCTCAGCAACGCCACCAACAAATACGAGTGCTTTCGGCTGGAGAGGGACGACACCCTCGATCGATGGGACGCCATAGAGAGTTTACCACCGAGCGGTGGAGAACTGGTGGCGTGGCGCACGCTAGAGGGCATGGTCGCCCGGGCATGCCAGTGTGCCGTCAGAGCTGTTGTCCTGGCCGAGCCGCCTCGCGAGGTCGCATGACGGCGCGCTGCTCCGGTCCACGTCGTCAAGGAGGAGCCCGGGAGCAAGTGGCGCAACAAGTTCCCCGCCATCAAGGAGGAGCCAGGGATCAAGCGCCTGAATGTCGGCGTCGTTAAGGAGGAGTCCTAACCCCAGCTGGCGTACCACCTCCCCCTAGATTGGCGCGTCCCGTCGCCTCTCCGGGACGCCGTCGGCAACGGGGACACGCCCGGCTTCACCGTGGTGTCTCCTCAATTCCACCAGCAACCCACAGCCGCCGCGCCACCCGCTCGACCCGGAGGACTGCCCCGACCTCTACCTGGCGGTGTACGTGTCGATGGAGCAAAAAGGGGCGCAAGCGCAAGCCAAGGCGAAGAAGCGGCAACCTACAGTCGTGAAGCCGGAACCCATCGACGGCGTCGTGGAGTAAGAGTAGGCAAGGCCGTCGCAACAGCCGGAACTCTACGACGGCGACGACGTCTGCAATTCCGATGACGACTAGAGGTAGGCTTGGTTTATCCTAGGCAAATTTCTTTCATATTTGTGTAAAAAGAAAATAAATTTGAATGAAATTTGTCCATTTTGCTAATTTTGTATAAAAACAATTCCGCCACATTTTGGTTTGAGGATACCAGTGTGGACAGCATCCTAGATGTGCCGTTACTAGTCACGACATGTAGAAGTAGAACACCAAACGTCTGTCACCGCCTGTGGAGTAGAACGCACGTACCGGTGCCAACCCGTGTGACCTACAGTGCAGGCTGTCACGCGACGGATGGATCGAGTCGAGCCTGCTGTCACGGGACACACTAGGTTGTACAGTACTATGTAGCCGAAAGCCTATTCATTTTCTTTTTCTAAAAAGAAAGCCTATTCATTTTGGGTCGATATTGTTTCGTTTCTTCTGGCACCGAGCGAACTGGCATCAGCTCGCGACGCTCGATTCTACTTCTACAGATACATCGATAGCTACCATTGTTTTCTACAGAAGTTCAGTTTGGCAGAAGCCATGGCATAGCATCTCTCACCTACGAGAAGGAATCAACTAGCAATACGCGTGCTGAGAAATTGCGATACCACTACCAGCCAATACATGCAAACGGTTGTATATGCTGGTGACAGCTTAAAAATGGTATATATTGTGTTGGTTTCGTGGTTGGAGCCTGATGGTTTTGGTTCCCTACTCGGAGGTCGTCGTGAGGGTTTAATTCTGAAGTTCGATGACGTGTCCGTGGTCATGCTGCCCCTGGCTGATTTTTTTTTCGAGATTGACAGGGGGAATAAAATTCCACACTGTTTGTTGCATTCATCGAAAAGTAGCCTGGCGGGACATGTTCTTACAACGGATGTAGAAATTTACAGGGGATACAAGGGAAGAGAGAACAACGAAAATACAAGAAAAAATACAACTAGAAATAAGAGATAAAAAACACTAAGGGAGGGGGAGATAAGCAATGAAGCCCACCGAAACCCCCGTGAGGCCGACACTTCGATAACTCGAGCCAGCCGCTAGAGGAGATCTCCGGTGAGAACCTCAACACCGAGAGCAAGTAGCCGAAAAGGACATCACTGGCACAGACGAAAGGCATCGGATAGCCGAGTCTATGCGACGACACCGGTGTGCCGTCGGCGTAGCCGAAGGACGCTGCGCCACCGAGACCAAGCACAGTCGAAAGGAGTCGGATAGCCGAGACTGGGGCGACGACACCGGTGTGCCGACCCCGTGGTCAAAGGGCAACGCATGCAGAGGCCACCCCAGGAAGTCCGAGGAGCAGGTAGCAGAAACGTGGGCACCACAACAGGAGCACACCGAGGGACGTCACTGGCACAGACGAAGGGCGTCGGATAGCCGAGTTTGTGCGACGACACCGGTGTGCCGTCGGCGTAGCTGAAGGACGCTGCGCCGACGAGACCAAGCACAGTCGAAGGACGTCGGATAGCCGAGACTGGGGCGACGACACCGGGGTGCCGACCCCGTGGTCGAAGGGCGATGCATGCCGAGGCCACCCCAGAATGTCCAGGAAGCTTCGTCGGAGCCACCGTGACTACCGCCCACTCCGCAAGGATACGAGCCAAAGGTCCAGCAGGAAGGCAGGAGGCAAAAACCGCCCGATGCATGTCAGGCTCCAAGGCGATGCCTCCAAGGAGGAAGAGCGACGCCGAGGCGACGCCATCGCCTGATCCGGGAAGTATCGGGGATTTCTCCCGGAGCACCGACAGGAGAACACTGCGCAAAGGACACCTCCAGGGAGGAGCACGACACCCGAAGGCGCCGCTGCCCATAGGCTTTCGCTATTTGCAGTGCCTACCAAACGCATCAGGGGGGGTCAGCATCACCACCGCTGCATCACCACGGGGCGGAGTAGAGGACCCTAGCATGACAGAGGGGAGGCTGCGCGCCGTCACCCAAACTGGCCAAGGCCACCGGATCTGCCGACGGACGAACTGCAGAGGGCCCTGATGGCCCTTGACGTAGTTACCTGCGTCAAAAGAATATGGGTTAGGTTGAGACTCCAAGTGCAGAGTGTGTAGTATAGGAAAGACGGTTTTCCCCACGAGGGGTGACTCGAGGGTTTAATATCGAACTCTCGGGTAATCAGTAGTGAAAGATTTATCTTCTTATCCTTCTCTTAAAAACCTACAAACAAAGTAAATTGTTTTGGCCCTCAACCTCACCAAGTGGTTGTCAAGCACAAGGTGTGAGAATGATATCAAAATAAAATGAATGCAAAACAGTAAATAAATATGCAATGATGATAAATAAATATGCAAGGATGGTGAAAACAATGATGGATGATATTTTGGGTTTTGTATTGTGAATGCAAGATGTAAAAGTGTTTTTGTATTTTCGGGATTTTTAAATGGCAGAAAATGTAAAGTGGATAAAAATTGTTGGAAAGGTGTTTCTTATGATTAAAAATGGACCGGGGTTCATGGTTTCACAAATGTACTCTCTCTTTAAATAAGGTGGTAGACAATGGAACACTAGAATTGACATATGAGATTGCAACAAAAAGGTTTCATGACAAGTTACTAATTATATGGGCATCATGTCCTAACATAGAGATCTTTTGTTTATTAATCTCTCTTATACTCGACCAAGATGCGAACTAAATCATAACACCTTAATAATTAAGATAAATCAGAGCATAGCATTAAGTATCATGACATGAAATTAAAATAAGAACATGCTAGATCTAGTCATGGAGTAGTGGCAATGGTCACACCCACATCTCCGGTAGCAAGATATTTTTCTTTATCCCTCTTCATCATGGAGACGATGGAGAAGTCGTTGGAGAAGATGGAGACCACGCCGGCAGCGCCCCGCCGGAGTTTTCCCCTCCAATCTGCAACTCCAGGTTTCTGTTTCGTGGTTTCTGTGTTTCTGCGGCGCTCCTTTCCGAAGTGCGTCGGGGACTATTTTTATAGTCGTTTTTAGGTCAAGACGGAGGCTCGGGAAAAAAGATCGACGGCAACGGAGCCACGAGGCCCCAGATGATACCGCGTGGGCCCACTCATCTTGGCCCTCGGGCCTCCGTTTGTACGCTCCCACGCTTTGTTCATTCCAAAAACTGATGCTCGTAAATTTACAGGTCATTTGGACGTCGTTTGGGTCCCTGAAATATCAAAATATAGAAAATAGGGTTTTCTGCCTGTGCAGGGTTAATTCCAGAAAAATAGGGAAACAATGAAATATTCCCAAAATCAATATAAAACAATGATATAACCCTTATATGATGCAAATATGATTGAAATATAAGTAAAATAATGCAAAGTTCATGTATGCATTTTACATGCATCAGGCCGACACAAGACGCCGTCGGGAATCCTCGTTGCCAGGTCGCCGCAACTCCAACACGCCCACCAGCACCTAGCCAACCAGCACCGCTGCGTCCAATGGACGAGAAGAGCGTCGATGGCGCAAAAGGCAGGGCACGCGGAGCCGCGTTCTCGGGGCCGGGATCAACGCCGAACCGCCGAAAAGGCGACCTCAATCGCGGCCTCGCTCGGGGAGGGCCGGATTAGGAGCAGCAGGGTCGATCCAGAGCCCAGATTGGGCCCCAGCAGCACGCCGCCGCCAGCGGAGGAGGGGGACCAGCACCCGCACGGAGCGGGGAAAGGCGTCGAGGGGAAGGGGACGCGGAGCGCAACCCGGCCGCCGCCAGCACGAGGTGTTGCCGCAGGAGCAGCGAAGCTAGCGGACGGGGCCACGGAGTGCAGCCGGTCGAGGGCGTGACGGGGACACGCGGGGGAGAGGCGGGAGTCCCAGCTTAGCGCCTCCTCGTCTGCAGCTGGGGATCCGCGAGCGGAAGATCCCCGCCGTCCCCTTCACCGGCGCCGGGCGGACTATTCCGACGGTAGCCTCAGGGGACGGCGAGGGAGGGAGACGGGGGGGAGTGGGGGTGGCGGCGGGAGGCTAGGGTTTCGCCCTCCCGTCGCCCAGAGAGGGGGCGACGCGAGAGCGGTCCGTCTGGCTGATTTTTGCAACGGCCATGGTTTGTCCAATGACAAACTATTTTGGTGGTCTAAAAATCTGCTGATCAGCGATGGAACCGCGTTGAGTTCGGGGAAAAAGGTGACCTGATCTATATTTTATAAACGAGATATGAATCCCAACGGTGCAGATATGGCCTGGGCGGTTGCGTATGTAAAAATAGTTTAATTTTGAAATTAACATCATGTCCTTCATGCTTCCGCCTCGTCGCCTCGTACCATTGTCCAATGCTTCTTGCTTATGAGGTTTGCTGAAAACCTTCAATTTTGAAAAGTTTTGGGCAAGAATGCCAGGATTAAAAGACACTGTTGGTGGGTTGGAATGAGCCATCCCCACACTCGGAGCCTCCCAATATTTTTTTTTCACAAGCTTCATCTCACAAGAAGGTGTCTTCGTGCTTGGAACAACAAAGTTCTTCTCCAATACAAAACTCCAAATGCACATGGCGCTTGAAGTTATTCTCCACTT
Organism: Poa pratensis; assembly: GCA_947311845.1. NCBI lineage: Eukaryota > Viridiplantae > Streptophyta > Magnoliopsida > Poales > Poaceae > Poa > Poa pratensis. The sequence continues at coordinate 1,751,992 of CAMZMU010000066.1, read as the reverse complement.
GACATGGTCATAGAGAGACATATCCTATCCCCGATGGAAAGAGACATTCCATCTCGCCTTAAGCAGCGTATTTTGGGTTTATCGGTCTTAGAGAGGATGAGGAAGAAGCAAAGTGCGCGTATTAGAAACGTTAAGGAAGTCGACGCAAACACCAATTTTTTTCCTCCGGTGGGTTAAGTCTTGGAGAAGGAAAAATTACATTCAGCAGTTAAAGAATAATATGGGGTGGGCCACTTCTCATGTGAAAAAGGAGTCCAGTTGCCGCCAACATTTTTCCACAGTCTAGCTCGACCAGACCGAAATCATGCTTATTTGAACAAGCCGGCCCTTGCGCTCCCGGGTTGTGATCTTTTGGAGATTGACAATCCCTTCTCGGTTGACGAGGTCAACAAAGAGATCATGTCTATAGCATAGGACAAGACTCGGTGGATGGATGGTTTCACGGTAGTTTTTTTAAAATCATGTTAGGGATCATCGAGAAAGACATTATGGCGGTGGTTTGGAGCTTCTTCAACCTACAAACCCACAAGCCCAATTAGCAGGATGGCCCAACAGAGCGATACAGAGCATTAAGCCAGAGGAAAGATATTGACTCTGTGTGATTCTTGTGTCCATGTGCCTACCTGCAAGTGTTTGCTTTCGCAAAATGACCAGTCGAAGGTAACAAAATACTACTGCTTCCATCGGGAGCGCCTAGCTGACGACCTGCGCGGAGCGCATTGTGCTCCGCCCGTGCCCTTCCTTCATGGCCCGCTCCAACCGCGGCTCAATAATAGGTATTGTTTCTCTCCTTTTTCTTTTATATAAAAATGAACATTTTCCAAAATCTGAACATTCTCAAATTTGAACGATTTACGAAAACTGAATAATTTTTAGTTATGAATATTTTTAAATTTTGAACAATTTTTAATTCTAAACATTTTTAAAAATTTGATTAATTTTTAATTCTGAACATTTTTTCAAACTTGATTTTTTTTTAAATGAACTTTTTTCAATTTTGAACATTTGTCAAAAAACTGAAAAATTATAAATTTGAACAATTTTTAGTTCTGAACATTTTTTAAATTTGAAAAAAAATTGGTTCTGAACATTTTATAAAACTTTAACAATTTTTTATTCTGAACATTTTTCAAAAACTGAACATTTTCCAAATTTGAACATTTTTCGAAAACGGACCATTTTTCTAAAACTGAACAATTTCAAATTTGAATAATTTGTAATTCAGATCATTTTTCAAAAACTGAACAATTTTCAATTCTGAAAAATAATACCAAAAGATTAAACAGAAATGAAGAAAGAAAAAAGAAACAGCCAAAAAAGAAAGAGGAAATCAAACAGCAAAGAAAAAGAAAGAGCAAAACAAACTGGGCCGGCCCATGAAGGGGTGTGCGGGAGCTAAAGGGCTCCGACTTGTGCGGCAAATAGGATTTGCCGCCGGCTGGCGATGTATATCATCTCCCCTCTCCAGCTGGACATGGTCATGCTTTCAGGTACCACCACCACTTAGCCCAACTCACGTTGACAGACCTTCGGCCTATGAATATTTTCCATTCTGCTTCTCCCTTTCGTACGTTCAGGCGCGCACACCGTCGGCATGACGCACTGCAGCTCCTTCAGCGCCAGGCTGAGCGGGTACAACTCCAGCACGGGCACGGCCCAGGATTCGGCTATGGACGCAGTCACGGCGTCGCGGCTGGCGACGCAGTGCTGCCCGCCGTGGATCCCCGACGCAGCGGTGCCCATGGACGCCGACAGCCGGCTACATTCGACACGGGCTACTACTTCAAGGCCATGCTGGCCAACCAGAACCAGGGCGTCCTCGCCTCCGACCAGACCCTCACCTCTGACAACGCCACCGCCGTGCTCGTGGTTCAGAACACCTACAACCTCTTCGTCACCAGGTTCGGCGACCCCATGGTCAGAATGGCGGCATCCAGGTGCTCACCGGCGGCGACGGCCAGATACGCACAAACTGAAGGGTCGTAAACTGAACACCGTGGGCGTGTTTTTTGCATTCGGCCTCACAGTTTTGACATCCTTCTTTCCTTTTTGGCCTCTAGGTCTTTGCGAATGTAAAATGCAATGGAATTATACAGCGAATTTGGACTCTAGTTACGCTTCCGCGTGAGCTGCCTGATGATGGAGTAGATCTTCCTTTTCTATCTGGAAAGATCATTCGAAAACTGTAGAGCTTTTCCTAAAGCATACGGCTGATGGATTTGGATCGGCCAGGCTGCCTCCGTGCCTCCGCTTTTGTTATGTGTCCAGCAAACTTGGGCGCCTACCTAACAAATCTAGGTAAAGGTTCAGCTGGTTTATTTGAGCTGGACAGCTAAATTGATATAAGGAAGTCTAGTTTGAGTTTTTCTCCTTAAAGTTGGCAACTTAATGAACAAAAAGACCACGATGCAACAGAAGTATTGCTTCAAACTGTTACGGAGAAGTCGTTTACTGATTAGCTGCTTGAACGTGGAAATATTTCGGCATATCTGCTCTTAGGTTAACAGAGCCAACCAAGCGAGGAGTTAGTGCTTACACAGAGTACATGACAAGGCTAAGAAAGAAGCTATTGGATGAAGCTGATTATCTCTTTTTGTCTAACAAGTCTTCGCAAATGCAAAATGCAATGGAATTATACATTAATTTCTGACTCTTGTGACGCTTACGCGTGAGCTGTCTGGTGAAGTATATGTTTTCTCTATAGAGACCACCATCCAAAAGCTGTACAGGATTTTCTCTAAAGCATATGGCTGATTGATGGCTCGCGAGGGTAGCCGGGTACGCTTTTGTCATGTGTCGAGCAAACCTAGGAGCAACTAAGTTGATAAGCAATTGTAGTTTGAGTTTTTCTTCTTAAAGTTGATACCCAAAAAAGGTCATAATAATGCAACAAAATTACAAAAAGCTAGGCCAACTTTGCAACGGAGCCAACAAAACGAGGAGTTAGTGCTTGCTCTGAGTATAAGATAGGGCTAAAAAGCTAGAGAAGCCAGTACTAGATGGATCCATTAATCGCTTTTTCACAAGGATTAATCCACCACGCGCTGAGACCGGGTCTTTAACTCTTTTTACCAGCGGGAGATTAATTGTTGTCATCCCTCTTTCATACACACTGACCTAATCTTTGATTTTGTCCTCATTGGTTCAAGAAATTACTTTACTGTAGGATGATCGGTCGATAATAGTTCAATAAGAATTTAATTATTGGACTTTATTGGACTATGTTTTTTCACTGAGTAACGTGAATATACGTATAATTTTTTATTTACTTTTCATGTGTTTCATCCCAACGATTCCTGTAATTTTCAAATGTTTTACAATGTTCTGTTTTTGCAGGGGCAAACTTGTGAGATTCATGTGATTTTCAAACCCGCGATCTAAAGAGGACCTAAGCAATTGGCGACTTCTAGTGTAAACATAAATGAAAGCTCATTGCACACATTTTACCGTTGAACAGTTGAAGTATGGAAATTGCAAACTGGTGGTCATGAACATGGGGGCTCCTCCAATTGCGGTCAACCAGACAACCGCCCACATGGCAGATTGATCGATAAACTATAAATAGCCATGTCTCCTAGCACGGCTTATGTGAATGCAGCTTCCACCAAACACGACCTGCATGTGCAGGCAGTACCACATTCCTAATTAATCCAACCTCTAGACTGATCACTAGACAGGCTGTTAACAAATCAAGGACATTTTGCTTATATTCATAGTTTTTTTCCTCAACAGGACACACAATTTGTTCTAGTTACTGAACTGGACTTACACTGTCAGACTGTGTTCACAGGGTGCAGTGTTGGCATCGAACATTCTGTGATGCAACCTTTCTACCATCCATTGGTAGTAACTTTAGCTGGAAACTGCAGGACCCAGCCGCCCCTGCTTTTCCATGCTTCCTTTCGGTAAAGTTTCAGGGTGGCAAGAAAGAAGTTTCTGGGTGGCACTCCGACTGTTGAGGTGTCTGACAAAGAGAAAATGGTAGTTGTATTAAGATATCTTAGAAGACGTGCATTCATCGTTGAACCCGGTTAGTTGGAGTTGTACATGTCAAAGAAACATCATGAACATGTCTCGATGCCGTTCTTCAAAAATTGTTCACTGGTATTGGTTGAGTAAAAAAATTAAAAAATAGGTGAGAGGCCAATGCTACGATGGGGCAACGTGTGTAGCGAATTCAATGGCTTGAAAGCCAAGATTCTGCAAAAAGAATAGGTCAGCATATTACATGCATTGTTTTGCTCACCAACCCCAATTCGTTATTGTGGAAAAAACAAAGAAGAATGAAGATATTGCAGTTTTTTCTAGTACGTGATCTCTATTTTATTTAATGTGGTTGGAGCTTCTTGCCAAAGAAAAGCTATGATTAGAGAGAAAATCGAGAGGAGGTAATAAAAGTCATAGGTAGTGGATGGATTAGCACAGGGGACGAGGTTAAATCAAGATCAAACTCTCCAAATTGCTGGCGACACGCGTTGGGATTCACAGTACATAACCCTCTAAAGTATTGTCAAATTGTTGCCTGCTACCATTTTCGTTCTTAAATATGTTACAAAAGAAGGAAAATTTGGTAAGAAATGTCAGGCAGATGGGTCTTGTAGCATAATTCGAGACCTTTGATTATATGTTTTATTTCAAATGATGTTGCATACATTAGGAAGTGTAAATACTTTGTGCAATCATTACAAAAAAAGGACCAGGACATTTTGAATGTCATGTCATGTGAGAATTCAACAATGAAATGAATTTAAGAACTAAGGGACAATGGATATGACACACTCCTAGATTTTATTACTACTGTTATTATTCAGTGACAATATGAAGTTTTACACTTGTTTTTTTTTGAAACAAATTATTACTTCTCTTATTGTTCCACTTAACAAACAAAATAATAATAAATTTTAATAACATCCATGTGCTCTTATCAGTACTAACTATGATATTATAATAATTTATCATAGTGCATCTAATTATCACCAATGATGTCAAAATTCTTAGGATTGGCTTCTCTAGTGTACTTATTGACCATAATTAGCATTTCTTATTCTAATGGGTCACTTTAACTAACGTTGGCGTTGGAGGTCTAACCAACTACAACAACAAAGCCTTTTATTCCCAAGCAAGTTGGGGTAGCTAGAGGTGAAACCCACAAGATATCGAAACTAACTCATAGTTCTGGCACATGGATAGCTAGCTTCCACGCACCCCTGTCCAAAGGAAGTCTACGGCCAAATGAAAAAAAAATCAAAACTGAAGGAACTGCCTTGGTCTTTCTAGCCATATAGTGGTGGCTATCATGTCTCTGCTCTTAATATCATCTCACCAACCCTAAGATTTCTCATACTTGGTAGCTACTCCTTGGTTCTTACACGAGACGATTGGTCACCCTATATTTCCTTTGAATTTTATGTGGGTGCAATGGATAGGAGACATAGGATTATAGACCCTAGGAGACCATATTTATAGGATTATTACAAGATCGCCGGATAGTAACCATGAGGCACAATTTACACTCTACAACACAACTATAGGAATATATGTGCAAATATATCTTTCTAGATTTTTCTACAACATCATCAAACTCTTAGTATTTTTCTTCATAAGTTTCTAGATACTACTGCTAAAACATTTTTCTCTAGAGTCTCGAGCTTCCGAGTTCACCCTAAGGGCTCCTTTGATTCAAAGGAATTAATAGGATTTTTTTTTTGAGGATTTGGATCCATATGGTTTTTCTTATAAAGCTCGTCTGATTCACAATATTACAAACCTTGGAAATTTTCCTAAGAGTTACTTTGTACTCTATTTGGAGGAAGTTTTCCATCCACCCAAACTTCTTTTATAATTCATTTGTTTCCCTATGCTATCAAACCCTCTTTGATATAAAATCACGTAGCATAACTAGTACAGAACGACACATCGGAAACGGGCCAAAACCCCCATCAAAACCGAAGAAGTGGTCCGTGTCCCCCCTCCGTGGCTGATGTGAAGGACCTCATTGGAAACGGAGGCCAAAAACCGTCACGATGAGGCCTGACTTTGGCTACGGTTGCCAACCAATCTCCGTTGCCGATGTATCGGGACATCATAAACGGAGATTCTTTTTTACTCGTTTGCATTGAGGTTTCTTCATAAGCCTACAACAGCAATATAGTTGCCAATTGACATTCAAAATCTCATAGCAGAAGTACAAAGTTGGTAGCAAATCCATTCATAACGTATATAATAATTGTCACCATTAATAGCATCAAAAGATGATCAATTACACATGCCTCTCTAATCCTATCATTCTCATGCCTCCCTAAAGTGCAGCCAAAGACTCGATTCGCGGTTTTATGCTTCTCCAAATCACATCTGCAGCCAAATTGCTACACACATCCACAAAATAGATAGAGAAACTGAAAAACAGAAACCACATCGAGCCAAATTGCCAAATTCTTCGTACTGAGGCTTGCTCCATCTTGGACGGTGTCGACGAAATATAATAACGTCACCGCTGTGACATTTTGGCCACACTGTCCAAGACTCTTAATTAAAAAAGTGTTTTGAACAATGCAGCGAAACGTCACAACATCGACGGTTCACGATATGATCCCACTTTATATGTAGCACATTTAAAGCTTGTTGGATCAGCCTTGTGTTTGTGGAAAAAATAATACATGGATGGCTAGTTAGAAAAGAACCAAATATGAGACATAAATACAATTTAAGATGAAAACAGTTTACACCTTAAGCGCCTATATCCGTGTGCTTGATGTCCGATCGAAACGATTTGGAGGCAGAATTTCAAGGTGATGTTTCCTTCAAGAGCCTCACCATTTTTATGCATTGTCACGAAATATACTATTACTTCATACACTAGCTACACAAAACCATAATGATGATTAGCACATTGACAAAAAGTTGTGACTAGTAGTGAGGAATCTATTCATCATCGGTAGTACTACAAAGAGTTGAAATTAATTTACCCTACTAGACTTTAAATAGTGCAAGATTTAGTATTAAGAGATCTATTCATCATTGGTAGTAGTACAAAGAGTTAAATTAATTTACCTACTAGACTTTAAATAGTGCAAGATTTAGTATTGAGTGATCTATTCATCATCGGTAGTACTACAAAGAATTGAAATTAGTTTACTCTACTAGACTTTAAATAGTGCAAGATTTAGTATTGAGGGATCTATTCATCGGCAGTACTACAAACAGACACAATACTAGACAAGTTTTATATTCTACTTTAAATAAAAGTGTAAGATCTAGTCGACGACATACTCGAGGAAGATGCGCGGCAATAGACCAGAAGATCCGCGTCGGCGACATACTCGGGGAAGATGCGCGGCGGCTCGCCGACGCGCCGCTGGGGGGAGATGCGCGTGGCGATGCCGGCCCGACGCGCCGTTCAGATCTGCGAGATAAGGGTTAGGTCTGGTGCTGCTTGGAGCCACCGCCACACTGTGACTGTGGAGTGAGAGCGTTAGGGTTGCCGCAGTGGCATATTTATAGCACAAAGTAGAACATCGCAAACGGAGGCGATAAACAACTGTTTCCTTTAAATTCTTCACTGACACACTGGGCCTACTTACGAAGGATCGATACAGTAGAATTGAACTAACTATCTACTCTACTTGTTCTGTTTACGCCCTGCCTCCGCGCCGTTGTCAACCCGTGGCGCGGCGTCGCTTCTTGCCGGTTGCCTTCTCCTCAGGCGCGTGCTCCTTCTTCTCCGGCTTGTGCTCCGCCTTCTTCGGTCGTGCGTCCTTCTCCGGCGAATCCTTCTCTCGCGCCTCCTTCTCCAGAGCGTGCTCCTCCTTCTTCGGCGCGTCCTTCTCCGGCGCCTCCTCCTCCGGCGCCTCCTCCGAATCCTCCTCCTCCACCTCGTCGGAGTCGTATTCTTCCTGGCTAGAATACGGCTCCGGTGGGTCCTCCGGCGACTCCTCCTCTTCGGAGTCGTCTTCTCCTTTGCGTGAAGACGGCGGGTCCGAGTCATCGGAGTCGTCTTCTACAGAGCGTGAGGACGGTGGGTCCGAGTCGTCGGGGTCCGAGCCCGGCGGCCCGTCTTGATCCCACCATGGGAATTCACCGCGGTCTTCACCGCTCGCATCGTCGCTCGGGACTTCCTCGTTCTGCCACCAGGGTTTCTCCATGGCGGTTCCAATCCCTGGTGTGGTAGAGAATGAAGGGGAGAATGCGAGAACTGCCTGGCTTCGCGCGGTTCCAGTAACATTTTATTAGCGTCGAGCAGGCGGTTCCAATCCCTCGTGAATTAAGCCGCATTGAATAGGCGCGCTTCCAGTTTGCAACTGCAATTTCCCAAGCACATCGCAAACGGATATCCATCAACAATCGTTGCCATAGAGATACGTATTGAAAACGGAGGTGCATTTTTGACCGTTGCCAATAATATTGGTAACAGAGATCGAAAAGTCTCCGTAACAAATGTTGACGGACCAGCCGCGACCCAGTTCTGCCAGGCCTCGTCCGCAATGTTAAAATCACGATTTTCTGTCGCCTAACTCGTGCCGTTTCCATAGAGGGGTATCCGATGTGTCGTTCTGTACTAGTGCATCCCGTTCTTGCGTATTGAGAATCATTTGAATCAAATAAGCCCTAAGTATTTTGTTGTAGTTATGGATTCCAGTCTAGCAAGTGCAACCATTCGAAATAGACAACCTCTTTCTCTCAATATTCCTAGGTTTACTTAACCCAAAGGAGGCACGAGTTTGCAATGAAAGTGTCGAACAATCTCTGTCCATTATTCTTTATCTTTGTGCGGCCCAACTGAATCAGGAAGCAACAAGTAGAAAAACAAGATAAAATAAAAAAAAGAGCAGGAAGGAAAAGTAGTGTTAGTGATAAACTCTATAAGAGCTCGTTTGGTAGACATAATTTTGTGACCAAATAGTGGAATTTAATCAAATTTCCGTACCGAACGTGTTTGTCTATCCTGAAATTGAAACCGTCATTTCAATTGGAAATTTCAGCGAATGGGTATGCTGTGTTAAGTCAACTATTGTTCCTGTCATTCTTGTAGAAAATCTTTTTAATTCATAAATCCTTGTGGCAGCCAAACATGATTTTTCAGCTAGGAATTTTAAATAAAACAAATAAGATGATGACATTAGTGTCATTTCATTTTTGTTTCTAAGCGTCGGATCTCAAATTGCAGCCAAGTTCTAAAGAATATCGAAGCAATTGGCGACTTGTGGTGTAAACACAAATCAAAGCTGGTTGCATAAATTTTACCGTTCAACAGTTGTAGTAGTACTATGCAAATTGCAAACCGGTTGTCATGAACATGGGTCCTCCTGTAGTTCAAAAAAAAAACATGGGTCCTCCTCCAATTGCGGTCAAACAAACAGTAGTCCACAAAGATTGATCGACATACTATAAGGGCGCGTTTGGTAGCCTGCAGCCAGCCGGGCCAGGCCCGCTGGCTGCAGAAACAGGCCTGCTGTTTGATTTCCGTTTTTCTGGAGACAGGCCCGCACGGTGTTTAAAGCACCCTTGGGCCAGGCCCCATAGGAACGGCCGAATCGGCCGTTTCCAGGTAGCCAGGCCGGGTGGAGAAGTGTAGCGGCTACGCGTGCACGCGTGGAGAAGCGCGGGAGACGCGCCATAAACCCCCCCCCCCCCCCCCGCACCTACGCCTCTGACTGTCACCGCTCTCACGTCCCATCGCCTCTCTCTCACCGCCCAAGAAAACCCCAATGGCAGCGGCTCCTCCGCCTCCTCCTCCTCCTCCCCCACCGCCGGCCCGCGGTCCCGTCGGCCATAGCGCATCCTGCAGCTTCGTGGCGAGAGCCGTGCTGGAGTTCGAGAAGGGGGCCGGCGGCGGTCGTCGGAGTGCGGCGGCGCAGATTGACCCCGCTCTCCTCCCGCCGATGAAGCGGCCTTCGCCGATTTCGCATCGGCCAAGCCCGGCAGTGATGGCGGCTTCGGATACGCGGAGGCTTGCCGAATCTGCAAGGGCAGTCCAAGCGGCGGCGCATGCAGCCGCCGTGACGATGGTCGGGGGTCCGGCGATTGGATTCCCCAATCTGGTCCAGGACGCCCCGCATAGCTTCGCGGCGGTGAGGCCACCGCCGACTCGTCCTCCTCGAGCCCCAGCATCGCCGCCTCTTGGGCCGCCGCCTGGGTTCCCCCTTCTGGTGCAGATTCCGGCGAACCAGTACCCGCTGCCAAGCTTCGCGGCGCCAAGACCTCCTCCTCTTATAGGAACCGATGCTCCACCGGCAACCGTCGCTCGTCCTCCACGACGAACCGTCGCGCGTCCTCCACCACCGGCAACCGTCACTCCACCTCCACCTTCGGCAACCGGCGCCGGCCCCTCGAAGAGCCCTGCGGTAAAAGTGGTACCACCCCTTGTCCATCTGCAATCCCTTGTCAACCGACGTGCTGCATGTTCATTGTTCTGCGGATGTGTTGTACCTTAGTCAATTTCTTTGTGAATCTGCAATCCATGTTCATTTTCATGTGCATTGCCTCCACTTCATCAAGCTTGGCAAGTGAGTTCATCAGGTTCTGTCCATGTTTCTGGTTCATCAGGTTCATCAGCTAGGGTTAAGAGTTTCTGTCCATGTTTATGTGCATTGCCTCCAATTCATGAAGTTGCATTGCACATAGTACTTGATGTATCATTTTGCATTGCACATTGTCCATGTTCATGTGCATTGCCTGCACTTCATGAAGTTGCATTGCACATTAGCTCATGTCCATGTCCATGTGCATGTGCATTGCATTGCCTGAACTTATGATCTTGCATTGCAGGACTGGCACACCCAATGCAGGAGAACAGTGGAGCCTCCATCTCCTCTAACTGACTGCATCGTCCACCAAAATGTGGCAAGGCCTCATGTGCCAGGTCTGGCCTTGGCGGTGAAGGAGATGAAGGACAAGAAGCTCAAAGGGGAACGGGGCATGGGTCGTGCACCAAAGCTGGGATACTGTCCTGATGGTGTCGTTCCCCGACGTTTCTTCCTGGAGGTGAAGCATGATGATCTTCAGTCGATCGTCTTCCCGCCTGACATCCAGAAGCTGGTGGTGGAGAAGCGGAAGCTGAAGAAGCCCAAGGTGAAGGACGGCAAGGAGCCGAAGCTTTGCATTCCACTCCGCACCACCAAGTGCTGTGAGTACTTCGTCCAGCTCAGGTGGTTCGAAGACCACCTTGTCATCTTCAAAGGATGCGAAGACTTCGCCAAGGAGATCAAGCTGGACACCGGAGATGTCCTCGTCTTCAAGTTCGTCGGCGACGGCTTCAAGGTGAAGCTCTTCAGGTTCATCAGCTCCACTGAGGAGGCCTTCGTCTGTCCAGTTCATGGCAAGTGAGTTCTTAGTTCACTGTGACTTGCTTGAAGAGCAGTTGTTTTGTATATGCTCTTCATGTTTTGATGCCAGCGGAGTGTTCTCCTGGTGTAAATACTTATCAGGTGCACAGATTGCACCTGTAACCAAACTCTTTAACCCTAACTGTAGTTAAGCTTGTGGGGTGTAAGTATGGAACCCTATTTTGGGTTAGTGGGTGTGTTCCCCTGACGAAATCAATGGTTAGTCAGTGTTAAGTAGATGATTTCTGCCTCTTTTCTTGCTTTGCATTGCCTGATAACCTCACCAAATTTGAATAGGGTGACTCTATCACTCTTTCTGTGTGTTCTTCACGCTGCCAAACAAGGGGAGGTCGGTTTTGCAGAGCCGAAATCGGAAAAACAGTGCAACCAAACATTGGGCCAAATGTGGCTCGTTTTCTGATGCAGACAACCAAACAACTAGCCCAACATGGCCCAAATCACGTTGTAGCCCAGCACTGCCCTCCCCAGCCTGCCCCGACGCAGGTGAGAAAGCCATGCAGGCTACCAAACAGGGCCTAAATAACCAGATTTCCTAGCACGGCTTAGTATAGAGTATGCAGCTTCCACCAAACACGATCGACCTGCATGTGCAGGCAGTACCACGTTAATCTAATTACTCCAACCTGATCTAGACTCTGATGGCTAGGCAGGCTGGTAACAAATCAAGACACTTTGTTTAATTTCGTTTTTTCTTCTCAATGAGACACGCGTTTCTTCAGATTACTGAACTGAACTTACAGTCATCACACAGTGCAGTGTTCGCATCGAACATTCTGTGATCGATGATCCCTTCAACCTTTCTACCATCCACTACTTAACTAATCATCAGTAACTTTAGCTGGAAACTGCAGGACCCAGCCGCCCCTGCCTTTTCATGCTTCCTTTCGGTAAAGCTTCAGGGTGGCACTCACTGCTTAACGTGGAAGGAAGTCGAATCCGTGTGCTGAGTTGTCTGCTACTCGATCTGTCCTTAACTAACCGCACTGACGCACTGCTCCTTCTTCTGTCAAATACTCCAGGCCGAAGATCTGCTTTAATCATGAATCTTCAGATAAACAAATAGTATCGTTTTTTTTAAGATAAAGAGTGTGTATTAATATCGAGGAGATACAAATTACACCCAGCCTCTGCAACAACGCAATAACCAAAGTTATTACGGATGCACACAGCCGAAAAACAAAAAGAAGAAGAAGAAATAAAAAGAAAAGTCCCGCTGCAGAGTTACAGTCCTTGCAGCCGCACAACCACCACCAAGACAACACCTGATGTCCAATTCTTCAAAAGCAACGCCTTTAAGAAGAACAGTGCCAGGCACAACCAATTAAGTCCAGACCTTGGGTTTCACCCTGAAGATAGTCCTCGCTCTCAAAACAGTGTCTTCAGCAAGACCACTGTCAGGCACAACCAATTAAGACCAGACCTTGGATTTTCACCCTGAAAGTTAGGACTTTGGACTTCACGTATGTTGTCGCCCCCACTTACATGCCGCTGCTCCAAGTCACGAAACACCAAGCCAATTCCTCATCGCTAGAAAGATTCGAACCACCAATGCTAGTCCTCAGATCTCGACTTACATGACATTCTCCGCCAGCACCATGGAACGAGAACACGTCCCATGATAATAACAGCCAGCAGAGCTTCGAAGCGCGCCCTCTGAAACCAAACGGCCAGAGTATAGTAAGCAGCATGAAGGAGTCAATCAAGCAATCAATTAAGCGATCGCGCAAGCGCACCAAGCGTGCATGTTCGATGTCCGTGGATCCCGTGTCGCCGAGCTGGCAGAACTCGAGGATTCATAACACGTTAGCTGACGACCCCTGTCTTTGCGTGCCGGACGCAACTAATCAAGAGTTGATCATGGCACTTAACTGGCAGTTGAGTGCGCTGCAAACTGAAGCAACACTTAAAAGATTTCAGCCACAATGGAGTACAGTACATCCAGTTCTGCAGTTAAAGATGTTGGCAGAGCCCAAAATCTGCACCACCCGCCTTGCATCCGTCTTGAGGACGCATAAATTGCACAGACACCAATCGAAATGTAAACTCCAAGATGGGGATGGAGTATCTCTGCCCTGTTACCCATATCCCGTTTCAGCAGCATCAGATGCTGATGTACCAAGATCTACTGGGACCAGCCACGCATGGCGGCATGGTGTGGGTCACTGGGTGAGGAAAGTTCCAATCCACATAAAGGAGAAGAAACCACTAATCAGCTAATCATCGACCAATGCCAGCTTATCTCAATGCACACCTCCTGCGGTTCTTGTGTCACATGTCTCGACGCTCCCACTGTTGGCCACAGCGATCATACAGACACTGCATGCCCAAATCGAATTGCCCAGTAATTCGATCGACCTTCAGCGGATGAAAACCCAAAAGGGTAAGAAGAAGCATTTCACAGGCGCACGGATCTTTCTGTCCAGTCATGGATCACATTCTTTTCGGGCTATGCCTTTCAGTTAGTTTTATCGCCTGGATCAATGATAGCCGAACATCAAAGGGCCCCATTCTCTCCTGCACTAAGTATGCCGCTCCCACATGGCTCGTGCCACCCCCATCCGCCTACAAAACCAGCCTCGGCTCCCACCATTTTCTCCTCGACAATCCTTAACCAATAAGCATCGCATCGCATAGCTCCACCGAAAAGTTGCCATCTTCCATTTATTGCAGCTGGCTCCAACCTTCAGGTTTAATTGGCGCTTAAGCAAGAGCCGAATTGAGTCAGTCTCCGGCCATCCAGGGAGCTAGTCACGATGGGAGCGCTGGCGACCAGAGGAGGAGCGCGAATGCGGCTACTACGGTTGCGGCCGGCGGTGATGGTGTCCGTCGTGATGGTGTTGATGGCGTTTGCGGCGACGACCGCACGGGCGCAGCTGCAGGTGGGCTACTACGACACGCTGTGCCCGGCGGCGGAGATCATCGTCCAAGAGGAGGTCAGCAAGGCGGTGTCCGGCAGCCCCGGCACGGGCGCGGGTCTGCTCCGCCTGCACTTCCACGACTGCTTCGTCAGGGTACGTACTTCTTCAGTGCTGCGGCAAAATTCGATACTGTCCAGCAGCTTCAGTTCCCTTCTTCCATTGACGTGAAACCGTGAGCTTCTTGGTTGGCTGGCGTGCGAGTTGGGAGGGAGAGATGCGATTCGTTGCTCGCGTTGAGTGATCCAATGCAGGGTGATGCCACCGTGGGGATCGGTGAGCTTCGCATGTGGAGCCTGCCTCTTTCGCCGTGCACCGTGCTCTGTCTTTGGCCGTACCTCGTTTTACAGCGAGGATGTGGTGGTAGATGCGCGGGGGGATCGCGAGGTAGATTGCTGCACCAAGCTAAGCTTGGAACGGTGGCAGTCTGTCAGACCGTTGCGATACGCATGAATCCAATTTTTGTCTTGTTTTTTTTCCGCTTCGGAAAAACGTGACGTGTCTGGGTGCATGGCTTGGGCGTGTGATGTTGTTCCATTGCTTTCAACTGACGTCTCGATCGAGTTGGATTGGATGATGTAATCAGTAACTGATCAACCTGCGTGTGCTGTCTGGATGGATGCAGGGCTGCGACGGTTCGGTGCTGCTGGACTCGACGCCGGGCAACCAGGCGGAGAAGGACGCGGCGCCCAACTCCAGCCTCCGGGGCTTCGATGTCATCGACAGCGCCAAGACGCGGCTGGAGCAGGCTTGCTACGGCGTCGTCTCCTGCGCCGACATCCTCGCCTTCGCCGCCAGAGACGCCCTCGCACTGGTACACCATACACATTCCCTTCCCCACTTGCATGTTCAGTTGTAATAATAATGAAACTAAATCACCCACGAACTATACAACGAGAAAAGTTGAGCGAGCTCTCGGATCACGCGCGGCCGGGCGCAATTGAAGACGCAGCACGGCCATTCGATCGGCGGCCGGTGGGTTCAGAATATAAAAACATGCGGGCGATCGAGGGCGCCTCGATCGATCGAATGCCTTTGCCACCTAGCTTTCCTCTTTATCTTTCTCGAAAAGCAACGGGCCCTGAGAGAAGAAGCTCCTTTCTTTTTCCACCACCCGAAGGTCGCACTAACACCAGTAGTTAGTCCTAACTAGCTAGGCGTCCTGTAGTACCTGCGTGCACTGAATGATGCTGAAAGAGAAGAAACTGAAAGTCCAAATGCCGAAGTGATCTGTCGATCTTTCCCGATGGAGGCCATTGATCAGGTCCTCGCTTAGTTACACGCAGAAAACGGTACATTCCATCAGTTTGGTAGGTATAGGTACTAGGGGCAACCCGGCAAGAGTACTAGCGGTAAGAACACACTAGCATGGACACGGACTGGAAGCAGAGTATTTGTAGATGCTGAGCTGATTGGAGAAAATAATGCATGTTGTGTCATAAGATGCAGTTTAGGGGGGATTTGAGGTGCACTGCACTACTACCACTAGTCATACGACCGTTGCAGCTTTATCTTATTCTTAGACTGACACAGATGGTGTCTTCAGCTCTGGCTGGGTGCTGAAATGGAGTTTAGTAAGATCGGTCAGGTCAACAGGTTTTGATTACTCCTAATGGGAGTATTGTTGATCACTGTGCACTAGGAAACAGCGCGCATAGGGCAAGTGGCTACCCATTCACGCGAACATGACATGTACTCCCTCTGTATCAAAATATAAGACTTTCTAGCTAGATTCTACACACATGTATCTAGATATGTTTTAGTCCAAGATTCATGTGAACCTTGCACTAAAACATATCTAGATACATATGTGCAGAAGCTAGCTAGAGAGTCTTATGTACCAGGCTACCAGCAGACCAGAGCACCGGTGGCAGTTCGGACCCCGTTCCTGTAAATCGGCCAGCATTACGTAATACGCCGGCATAGCACATGCCCTGATTTCTGTCTCCATTCCTCCAGTTGGGATTGGGATGGAGCCCCTAGCTGCTCACCAACCATGTGACGTGTCCCTCTCCTTGCCCGTGACTCTTAGCTCTCGCCAATTCCGGTACAAGAAGAATGGTGACAATCTAAGCAACACCCTATGTACTGTTGCCACCCCAAAATAATCACATGTCTGTGTCAATCTCCGTGTATCAGCCGATGATTGCTCGACACATAGCAGCTGATCGATGCTGCAAGGGTCCTAAACATGACTCGCATTACAAATTTACAATGACAACCTGATTAACTGATTCGTGCAACTGTGTTATGCAGGCCGGAGGCAGCGCGTACCAGGTGCCGGCGGGGCGGCGAGACGGCAACGTCTCGGTGGCGGGGGAGACCAGCGGGAACCTGCCACCACCGACGGCGAACGTGAACCAGCTCAACCAGATCTTCGGCTCCAAGGGCCTCACCCAGAAGCAGATGGTGGCGCTCTCGGGGGCGCACACCATCGGCATGGCGCAGTGCAGCTCCTTCGACACCCGTCTCTACTCCTTCGGGCCAAACAAGGGGCAGGACCCCAGCATGGACCCGAGCTACCTGGCGGCGCTCACCACGCAGTGCCCGCAGCAGTCGGCGCCGTCGCAGCCGCTCGTGGCCATGGACCCCGTCACGCCCAACTCCTTCGACACCAACTACTACGCCAACGTCGCCGCCAACCGGGGCCTGCTCGCCTCCGACCAGGCGCTCCTCGCCGACCCGACCACCTCCGCGCAGGTCATCGGCTACACCAACAGCCCCGGCACGTTCCAGACCGACTTCGCCGACGCCATGGTCAGCATGGGCAACATCGGCGTGCTCACCGGCAGCAGCGGCACCATCAGGACCAACTGCAGGGTCGCCACCTCTGACTGAGCATGCATCTCTCTGAACCCGATAGCTGTTACCGACCGAAAGCGTGATTAAATTGAAATGTACGGGTTCCGTAGTTAATTAGGTAGACTGCCTGTTTTGATCATTCGCTTGGTCGATCTATACGTGATAGCTAGCTTAGTTAGCTTTGCTCGACCGTCCTCATTCTCGCCTCACTCTTCCCACTCTCCTGCACTGCACACCAGCTTTCTTCCTCTGCTTGTTTTCTTTTAGCCTTTGTATGTATCATCTAGGTACTCCACCGAGAGATGTATGTAATGATTTGGTACCAATGTACCAATACAAAATTATACTACTCAATAAAAAAAGGTTCTACATACAGGTGTTCAAGTGTAGCTTGTCATAGGAATTTTGTTGACTAGAAAGATGTGGGTCGCAAGGCCCACTAGCACTCGCAGCTGGGCCAACCAAATAGGGATTTCCTATTTCCTATTTTCGTTTTCGATGTTTTTTCTGTCTTGTTTCTCTTTTCTATTTTCTACTTTTTCTAATATTAACATCAATATTTACAAAAAACTAATTTAGAAAGTTGAGACAAAATGTTTATGAAGTTTAAAGTTATTGTTCACAATGTTTATTGGTCGGGCTAAACTTCACAAGTTCAAAATAGTTGTTTACAAGTTCAAAATGTAATAATTTAGAAAGATGATACAAATTGTGTATGTTTTTTTTCACAAGGAATTTTCCAAGCCCCGGGCCATGGCCCTTGTTGCCCAGGGCTCAGTTCCACCCCTGCATCTATGTATTGGAGTGAGTGTTATATATGCTAACAAATCTATCTAGTTGCTCACCACTCCCCCTCAATCACAGCCGATTAGGTTGAGATTGTATCAAAGACTCCGAAGTTGTTGCGCATTGATAGGCTTCGTGAAACCATCAGTGAGTTGGTCTTGAGACGGAACAACCCAAACATCAAAGGCTTTTCGAACAACCGCGTGTGTGAAACACTGGATTTGGCGTAAGATATGTGGCTCCAAGATTATCGCACCATAGCACAGGGGTTTGACCGTGATACACATTTACTTCAAGTCAAAAAAGATAAATTCATAAAGAATATAGCGTGTATAGTACTCTTATATGGGGCAAATCTTTGGCCCAAGGGTAACTAAAGTCAATTGCTGGTGAATCTTTTTATACGACAACAATATTTTCTTGCTCTCTCACATACACACACTAGAATTGAGGGATGTGCCATACTTTAGAAATCTCAATTTTCCTACAAGTGATGCCCGCGATGTCGGCATGCTTCCTACCGATGCCACGCTAGCTCCGTCGCTACAGTTCATCATGCGCTGATCCACACAGTCACGTCTCGATTGGTCATTGCTTGTTCCCAGTTTCGTGGCTCATTCGAACAAACTAACTGAACGAGGTGGCTGAATCGTCGCTCTAGACATGCTAGGCCTCCAACGCTCCTCTTACTGGGGCAAAAGAAAGTCCACATATTCCCTTCCCCTTTCTTCTAATACAAAATGTCTAGGAACTGAGGACCTGACCACCGACAAACTGGAACAATCTCGATATGCCACTTATGCCGAGATGCATACATTTACTTGATTTGTTGGCAAATATCAAGGTAGGGCGGCTGGGAGACCTCGTCCTACTGGGTCCTCCCTCGGTGCTTCCAACTTGTACCTTCCACTAATACCATGAACATTCGCAGATCTAAATTCTCAATGCCCTACATGCCCAAACCTGCTAGTGATTGGAACCATTGGTGCACTGAAGTAGAGAAGGCTTTATAAATAAAAGAAGGTTTGTAGGGTGAAAACCATGTCCTATGCTTCTCTAGGGATGAGGGACACAGATGTAGAGTATATATATATAGATTGAGGAATAAACATGATTGTCATAATACATTTCATATAAATTTGCACTTGTATAGTGCACCAACTACAATTTAATCAAAATACTTACTACATTATTGTCAAGTAATAACTTGCATCTATTGTCCCCTTAATGTACATACATATGTGCGTACACACCCATAATTGCAAGAATAGAATATGGAGCCATAAGTTCTTCCGCTACGAATCTTAGAAAACAACATTGAAGAAAAAAATCCAACTATTATTCAAACTAAATGTTAGAGTTTTCAAGGTGTAACTAGACAAATTTGTCTCTACAAAATTTAGTAACCTTTCCACTATCTTTTCTGAAAATTTAAATTAACTTCACAGCTCAAGTAAGATTTGACAACTTTCATTTTTCTTTTCTTTTTGACCTACAACTACAGAGCTTTCAACTAATAATGAGACAACTTTTTACTAAATAACCAAAATATTTTTCCAAAGAACTTCCAGCTGAATAGTTACCCAGCACTAAAAACATAGGACCCATGTGTTCCAACTGTTGCCCCAAATTTGGAACATGGACGGATATTACATGCGACGAGTGAGGTCGTTCAAACATGAGCTCGTGTTTGTTTGTTCTCTATTGCTGCTGGCTGGGCCGGTGACGGAACGGACTATAAGTGTATTTCGTGTTATAGGAGCCCTTGCAAGAAAATGTCGTGCTTTGTTGGTTGCGATGGAGGTGGATCTCTTCTTCTCTTTGTGTCGCAGACTACCAAAAAGAGCATCATAAGTCACAATGGGGCAACTTTTTAAACCGGATGGCATGTGGTCAGCTTGATGTATAAAATCTGAAATGGGCCACAAGTTCATGCACACTCAAACTGCACCCAACTAAGTTTGTTAGTCAAATAATACATACCTAAACAAAGATGGTACGATGTCCATAAAACAATATATAGGTTAGGTCCTAAGCCTTACATGCAACCCTTGATTGCCCCATCGCCGCAGTTGCTGAGGAATTTTGCTTCACCAACGGCCGCTAGCCCCGAAGAAACATATTACATAACGACACTATGGAGACCCATTTATGGAAACGACAACGATAAGACGATGTTAATTTACGATTTGCGCGCGGCCGACGTGGCGTACCAAACGTTGTGGCCCGTGAACAGACATTCATCGCCAATGGAAGTTTTTACACAACCGTTGCATATATATGCGAAACGGAGATATATTACACTCCTAAATTAAACAGTTGGTTGCATGGAAGTACGCACCACCTAGGCTAGGCAATATCCTCTGTTCTGTTGCGAGGCTTGTCGGGATGCCCCTGTTATGTAATGATTTGATGTCAATATACCGGTACTAATATGGAACAGAGAGAATAATTTTCTTTTATTTTTACTTTTCAATACCCGCGAAATGTTATCCATATTTGTGAACGTACCAGGCAACTATCCAATTGAATCCTTATTTGCTTTTTCGTGATCCTCTTTACGGATAGTTGGTCGGAACGTACAGGTGCCACAACCTGACATTTCCGTGCCCCGAGTCAACTTGATTTGTTTCACGTTCTCAGAAGAGGTGTTCTATATACAGGTGTTCAAGTATAACGGGCCACATGAGTTTTGTTGACTAGCGAGATGTAGATGCAGGGGCTCGATGCACCGCAAGTCCGCATCGATCAACTCTATGCAACGTGTGCTCGTTGATGTCTGCTAGCACTCTGGAAGCAGTAACTGTTTAATTTAGGTTGCTTTACAACGTCAGGCAACATCATGGGCTTTAAAAATCAAAAAAAAAAAACATCATGGGCTTTATCATTTCCCTCCTTCCTGCTGAGCTAGTCGCAGGCCTTATTTCGGCCTGGCCAGTAGACCAAATTGCAGACTGGGCTGAGCCGATGGGCTGTCAGGTTTTTACGCATACGACTGGCCATTTTAAGGAAGAAAAAGATGAGAACAACACACTCGCCGGCAAGCAAAGGGAAGAATCGCAGGAAGTCAGGCTCCACCGCCAAAGTTCTTTTCTTCTTCTTCTCCGAGCTCCTAGCTAGCTACTCCCAACAACCCAAAGACACATTCATACATGCAGTATGCACTGATGCCGCTTCTACCGGCGAGCATGGCTTACATGGCAAAAAGGCTGCGCTACTGGTCCACTCTACACCGATCAGCACTGTGCAGCGTGGAGGAGTAGCACAGTAACAGCCATAATGTTCCATGGTGTGCTCCTTGCACATACACACACGCACACACACAAAGATACATAAATATATAACAGTAACTTGTGCCCCGATCGAGAACACACCCACAATGCATTGTCGTCCCCTTATTAGTTTTGTTTCTGCGAAAATCAGTGCAAGTGCTTTTTGGTAGAGCTACGTACTCAGGCCAGGGATACTCTGCTGGTTTGCTGCAGCTTCTCTATCGCAAGTGGAATTCAGCTACGCAAACCTGGAAAGCAGCCTCTCCTGTAGAGAGAGCAAGCGAAGCAAAGGAAAGGTAGCTGTATGTGTGGACGCGCAGTAAGTAAACACGAGTCAAGAAGCACCTCAAGTGTGCACAGTGCAGGGTTGCTGTCTGGACTACCGGAAACGCATGGCATCGATCATTAGCTTAGCATGCGCGTAGCTTTGATCTAAAGAAAACTGTAGCTGTCGATCGATGTCGACCCATCGACCGCGAGAAATCTGCAGTCTTCTACGGCAAGAAGAAGGAGCTAGCAGAGATAGATCGTCAATTGCGTTTTCCTCTTGCTGGGATGTCGATGACACGGAGACACATCTGTCTGAAGTCGATCTCCGGGCAGATCAGATGCTCTCTCCCCTTCCTCAGCCTGTGGAGGGCGGCCAGCAAAGTTGGCCTGAAAGCTCGGTATGTGGAGGCCGGAGACTCCGAGCCGAGATCATCAGCTGGCTACATCTGCATGCGCCTCAAGTTTCTCGTACCGTCCTTATCGCCTCTTTTTTGACCAGACCTAACACCACAACATGCATGCTGGATTTCTATCAGCCGAATCATCTGGACCCTGACATCCAGTACAGGAGGATCTATGGAGCTTCACTTGGGGCACTTGCACACCCACTTCGAGCTCGATCCGGACTCGCCGCACACGGACGTACGCTAGCAGACAGAGTGAGCTAACTGATAAAGCGATAGTATAAGCTAGATTCTGCCTTAATTTCCTTCGTGTTTCACGATCAGCTAGCCGCCGTTTGCGCTCAACTCGCTGCTGGTCGATGGATAGAGGCGATCGATAGCTCAGGCCAATAATCCACCATATCGTTTCTGATCTTTGCAGCAGCCGGTTGTTCGATCGTTCCTGTCTTTTGGACAGGACGTCGCTGTGACGGGGAGAGGGAGCGAGGGACCGCGGGATTCGGCCGGATCCCATCGAGTAATTTCAAGGAAGCTAGCTACTTAGCTGAAGCTATCCATATATCGACACTCCTAGAGTTGTAGTAGCTAGACTAGACTAGAGTAGATGGACGTCCCATCCAGGTGACGCGTTTGCAGCTTTACCTTGCTTCGCTTTGTTTGCAGGTCTGATCGATCTGTGGCCATGCATGCATGCGCGAGCGGATGCTAGCTTTTCCTGCTCTTGGTTGCGACCACACAGGCACCGGTGAGAGAGAGCATGCAAAGTCCAAGCTTTGGAAGGAAAGACAGCAACTGGCCTAGTATGTATTGTACCAAGCTAGTGGCTACATGTATATGTAAAGTTGCTGCCTTGTTGGGTACGTAGCGGCCGCCTAGACCAGGTTTTAGGGTGTGGCCACCTGGTAGAAATGGCCGGTTCATGGCTTGTGAGCGTACATTGTTTCCCAACAAACAAAAATAACATTACTCCCTCCGTTCACTAATATAAGACACTCGACCTACCATTTCAATTGACTACATACATGCAAAAAAATAGTTAATATATGTACAAAATAAGTCCAGATACATTTGAATCATTTAAAAAAAATTGTAGATACATTTGAACGGAGGGAATACTAGAAAAAGAATGGGGACATATGGCTCCCAAGTTCCACGGAGCCTGATATTTTAGAAAGATCGAAAAAATATCAAATTTCCAAGTTCCAAAAAAATCCTATTTTATTTGAACAAATAGATGAAGATGATTTTTGTGAAGGTCGCAAAAGAAAAAAAAACAATTCAACAAAACTTTAAACGTACATTTAGGCATGAAAACGGAGCAAATATGGTGTAATAGTAGTGAAACCATGCTCGCAACCCTGTATTTTCTCTAGTGCTCGGATACAACTACGAAATTAGAGCATGTTGTTATGAACACTGTACAGTTGCAGATACTCAATTTTGTTAGATGTTGATTCAAACATAGGACTTTGCGTATATCCGGACCAATTTACTCGTGATAAACAAATCACATGACTACAATAGTAAACGCTCAACTAGTTGAATTCTCAAAATGAACTTATGTATTTTGATATCCCAAGAAAGGGAACTTTTTGAATAATTCGTACTTCCTATTTTACCCTTGAACGGCATGAGCATGCCTCTAAAGATTGTCATGCACAAACATGCTAATGCCTCCACGTCGGGCATCTAGGCAGGGGATTGTTTGTGGGAGGCGGCACGGGAGCCAGCCTTGATTTTGCGAGGGAGGACTATAACGTGCGGACTCGTGACTTCATCCAGAAGCGATTTTTTATTGAATTTTTTCCAATCACGGGCCACAAAGTGAAGGTTGTCACTGTTAAATTGACACTACTGACTGGGCTGATACATTTGATGGGAGTGGTATTGTGCATAAACCTAACTAGTCAATCATGACATATAAAACTAAACCCTAATCCTCTCCTGATACATATCGTTATTTTTCTCTTTTCCCTAGCCACCGCTCTCGTGATGCTCTCAATTCTACAACTCTCTTCTCTCTTCGCCTCTCTCCCCAGCACCGACGAAGCCCCGACATCTCTCCACAGAAGGTTCCCACCTACTCTCTCCTCTGAATCCTCTCACGCACCTAGTATCCACGATAACCGTTGGGCCCTCCTCTTATCCGCTATGCCTCTTTTTCTAGGAGGTTAATTAGCAAAACACTGCATATATTTGAGACCCTCAACGAGTTTCTGGAGAATAAGCATGCGATGACACTAAATATGGAGGAGCACTTTGGTTGATGAGATCGTGGAGTGGCAAGGTGCAAGGTGCACAGATCAACAAACACAGTGCGCCTAAAGATTGTGCAAGTAGCACAGATCAACAAACACAGTGACCGGGGCTAGTGTTTGACCTGTTTGCTCCTGGTTTACATGAAGACTGAAATAAATACAAAATAAAAACGACAAAAATTTTAATCTTTTTTAAAAAAATCCATCGATCATATAGATGTGTTAAACATATCTTCCAAAAATGCTAGATAATACTTTCTCTGTTCATTATCATAAGGTGTATCAGTTCTGTGACAGTTAAAATTGATTATCTTTGACTATGTTTTTAGAAAATTTTATTAGCATTTAGAATACCAAATCATTATCATTAAATTCATTTTGAAATAAATTTTGATATATTATTTTCTAGATATTTAAGATGTTGATGCTTTTTCCTAAAATTTTGGTTCAAGACAGTCAAGTTTGACTTTTTTTAGAAAACTTATACACCTTATAGTGAGGAACACAGGGAGTATGTTAATTTGTAGGCCACATAAAAGATAAATCTGTGGATCTAGAAATACAAAAAATAGTTCTATTTTTCTTATATATATCATAGCTGAAAATGATACATATTTATGAAAAAACATACATACTACACATTGATATGACATATATATGTTTTTTTTTCATAATTCTAAGATACTAAAGTGAAGTTTTCTATTCAATATAAAAAACTGAGTTCGGAAGCTTTTTTTTTCACCTTTTGAACCCTCCTTGCCTTTTTGCCATGCAAAGAAACAAGGCCGGGCACGCAGCACAAGGTAAACAAACTGAATGATTTCTCCTCGCGATAGATTCATTCCCTAATGGCATCTTGTTCTACGATCTATATCGATCGTTCTTGCTTGCATGTAGGGGACTCGACTCTCGGTCCGGGGCTCACATTTGCCTACCAAGGGTAGATGCCTGCACAATTTGTGTACAATGGCTGGGTGCAGCAGCAGGGTAAGATAAGCCAATATATATATCCACGCGAAAAGAGGTAAAAGCCAATAAATTTGGATTTAGCGTTACTGCATGCACTGTGGTTCTTTTGAGACGAGACAAATAATTATGCGAGGACTGACACGTGGTCCCGGTGGAAGGTCGGGCCCACGTTGCAGCGATTGTCGAAGATACCACTCGCTGTGCCCCACTGGCCCGGCCGCAGCGCTCAGTTTTGTCTTGAGCAAAGACTTGGTGCACCGGTTGGGCTTACCCCCGCTCACTGACATGTAGGTGCTGCAGGTTGTGGCCAGCCTGCTACGCCCAGATGAGGTGATGGGCCACAGGCGAGCAGGGACGAGGGGGCCGGTGCTGCCGCTGCCAACGCAAAGGCCTCCAGCTGTGTGCCTGCCACGTGGGCCCCGCTCTGGGGATTCAGAACATCGCTGTAGGCACACGACAATTACTCCACTGTTCTTATTCCACAGGTTTTACTGACCTCAGTGGTGGTCTCATATTGTGTACCTTCTATTCAGTACTATGTCGGCACAATATGATATTTGATATTGATTTACATTGAGACGGTAGCAAATAAAATGCCCCCGCAAAAATAAAAAGAGTAGCAAACTATGAAACACACATATCAGTTAATCAAAGTTATCTTTAGAAAATTGTCCTTAAGCGATTGTGGTCCTGCGAAAAAAGTTTCGATCGACGTGTTTCGTTA
The DNA here is from genome assembly GCA_947311845.1 of Poa pratensis. NCBI lineage: Eukaryota > Viridiplantae > Streptophyta > Magnoliopsida > Poales > Poaceae > Poa > Poa pratensis. Next base: position 1,726,250 of record CAMZMU010000066.1, on the reverse strand, counting down.
GCTACCACTTCTACGAGAAGATATGGGCAAGATATCGTAATGTGATGTCGCACCGGCCAGCTAGCAACCGCAGTGATGCTAAGTGAGGCTTGGGGAACATCAAGCTGAGCTAGCGGCGGCAGACCTGCAAGAATGGAAAACATAGTTTGGTTGACCTGCATGCATTATCCAAAGGAGTCTTTCTTATTGCCAACCTAGAACTCCAACTATTTACTGCACATGTGAGATGTGATAAGTCTAAAAACCAAGACCATCTAAATTATCTAGTGTGTTAAAAAACATTAGGCTTGAGTTTTTTGATTTATTAAGTGAACAGAACCCAGATCTATTCCATATCAACTTTGAGCCATATCTAGTTTTCCCCGAGACTATATGTGTCATCCTTTGTAGTAGTTTGATTTGCTCTGGTAGAAGCGTTTTGTACTTTTCCTAGGTTTTTCTTTTTTTACTTCTTTTGTATTATAACTTTCAAAAATAAATAAAGCTACACGCAGCACTCTTGTTCTGTGTCTCTTAAAAAACACTGGGTTTTCTCCTTTTTTTGAAATGGAGGTTAAACCCCTGGCTAAAAAAGCACTGTATCCGCCATGCACCTTCGAAACCCAAATAAAACCCTTTTTCCAGACATGTCTGGCTCTGGAGTGGGTGTCTGTGTGCACCCATCAATTAACAAGCCAGGAACAGTGCAGAGGCATCCAGATCCACGCTGCACTGCTGCAGCCTACGTACACGTAGCTGTCAAGATCACGGCCTTTACAGGTCAATTAATTAACGCGTCCCAGCCTCCAGTCAACATTTTAATTTCCGCAAGCTTTGTGTCATCGACTACTTAAAATTGCTCGTACGCGTGATATGAGAGTGTGATATGATGGCCCATCGATCCATCCATGATTGAGCCCGCCGTACAAAGGCGTTGCTCTCAAGTCCGCGTCTGCATCAAAGTGCCATGCGTGATTTAGCTTCTCTCTCATGCAGCAGCTTTCTCTGACTAAGCTTTCTTTGATGTGTGTATTTCAATTCAGGCACATTGTGTACATGTACGGTGAGTACAGTGTATGGGTATATGTGGGCGATTTAATTTAAGCACGTTTTTGGATTCTGTTTTAGGGGGTTGCATGTGGAGGGCGGCAGAGAAAGGGCACACCGTGATGGAGACTCAGCCGAAAGCTGATGATACGTATCAGTGTCACACCGGGTGGTATTACTGTTAGAATATTATTAACGGGACTACGGGAGACTGTAGTAGAGCCCCTACGTACAAACACGTGTGAATGTTCTCGTTCAGTCTTGTGTGGTGGCTCTCTTTTTTTCTGCATTATATTTAGCGCAAGAATGCAATTGAAGAGTAGATATTTGCTACAAAAATTCTAGTTTTTCTTACAGCCCTCAATGCTAGCCTCACGAATGTCTGTACGGAATTTTTCCGCTGAGTCAACCCCTTTAACTATTATTGGATGAGTTCCTAACACAAGCGCGTTAGACTAGTCACAATGGAGAGTATCATATACTAGTATCATGCATATGATACTAGTCTTTGTTACTACCTCCACAATGGGTAGTAACATATTTGTGGTATCATACAATACTACATTTATTAGGTTGTAGACTCATTTTGCATTGAAATCCGTTATGTTACGGTATCTACCTATGATACTACTATCACCTCTCTCATCATTAATTGCAGTGCCACGTCAGCTTTTTGCCAACATGGCATGCATGATACTACCTATGATACTCCCATTGTGGCTAGTCTTAGGCAAATGCTGACAGGAGGGAGCGAAAACTTCTGACAGTGGGACCGTCAGCTTGAGTTGGGCCGTGTTGTCACTTATGATCGCGTAGTTTTCTCCATATCACACCATCTTTTTGTACCTAGTGGTGTAGTTTATGTGAAAAGTGTAGGAAAGTACGCAATACACTTAGGAGGTGTTTAAGGACTCGAGGCCTTTACATGGAAAGTCATGTCCAAAATTTACACCCCATTTTCTAAAAATAATTAAAAAAAATACCAAAGAAGTTCAAACATGTCGTTCTCTCGCATGGATTCTGTTTATGTGTATTAGTTTCTACAAAAAATGTTAAATTTGAACTTTGACAACTTTCAATTTTTTTTTATCCGACGGAGTTCGGCGAGCTGACGGTGGGCCGATGGGACTTTGCCAAGGTTCCGGCGAGTCTCTAGCTTCCGACGGGAGTCCGATGGGAATCTGACTGGTAGGCGGCAAGGTCCGGTACTGCTCTAGTGAAGTTCTCGTTAGCTAGCGGGGATCCAGAGGTGCTCTAGCGAGGTTCCGGCGAGCTAGCGGGATCCGACGTCTGTCCAGCCGGTCTCTAGCAGGATTCCGCCGAAACTTTGATGAGTCCGGCAAAACTCCAGCGAGGTGGTTCGAAAACTAGTGCAACAACAATTCAAAAAGAGTAAGAGGAGGCGTGATAAAGTGGAGTGGTCGGCCAGCAGGTGAGACGTGCGGCTGGCCCATCCAATCCTCTCCTTGATACGTCTCAAATGTATCTATAATTTTAATGTTTCATGCTTGTTTTATACCAAATGCTACATGTTTTATTTACAATTTATACTCCCTCTGTTCCGTAATGTAAGGCGTATAGTTTTTTTATGAAAATTTCAAAATATACGGTATATTGCAATTTATGGACAATTTTACGCATCAAAAAATGAGTTTCAATCTATAACGGAGAGATTTAAAGGATTGTTTTCAATCTATGATTTTTAGGGATTCCTCTCTCCGATTTTTTTCCATGGGAAAATGAGTGCACCGTAGGCAAAATTCCCACGTCTTAATATTCGTGCAAAAAACTATACGCCTTACATTCAGGAACGGAGGGAGTGTCATTTTTATGCATTTTCTGGAACTAACCTATTAACAAGATGTCACTGTGCCAGTTCCTGTTTTATGCTGTCTTTTTGTTTCAGAAAAGCTAGTCGGGGAAAATTCTCGGAATTGGACGATAATTTACATGATTTATTTTTGCAATGGAACGAATACACCGCCCGAAGGAGAGGTCGAGGGGACCCACCAGGGGAGCAGGCGGGCCCAGGCGCGGCCTAGGGGTGGCCCGTGCCCCAAGGCCATGTGGGCCCCCTAGTGCTCCTCTTACGGCGCCCTTTCGCCTATAAATTGCTTGGTCCCCAAAAACCCTAAATACCCGATCAGAAATCCACGAAAAGTTCCGTCGCCGCCGTCGTCGTCAACCCTAGTTCGGGAGGGTTCTGAATCTCTTCCCGGCACCCTGCCGGAGGGGAGATCATCACCGGAGGGCTCTACACCACCATGCCCGCCTCCGGAGTGATGCGTGAGTAGTTCTCCACGGGACTACGGGTCCATAGTAGTAGCTAGATGGTAGTCTCTCCACTTTGTGCTATCATGTTTAGATCTTGTGAGCTTCCTACATTATCAAAATCATCTCTATGTAATGCTACATGTTGTGTTATCCGGGATCTGTTGAATTGTGAAGTTATGATCAAGTTGTTCATCTTTGATCTATATGTGTTATCTTGTTCTTGCGTGCTCTCCGTTGTTAGTAGATGATTTGGCCAAGTAGATGCTAGTGACTCCAAGAGAGGGTATTTATGCTAGATAGTGGGTTCATGTCTCCAGTAGTCTGGGCTCGAGTGACGGAAACAACTAAGACTGTGGATGTGCTGTTGCCACTAGGGAGAAAACAACAATGCTTGGTTTACGTGTCATTTGCATTGTTCACATTACACACTTTGCTTATTGCAGTTATCTGTTGCTTGCAACTTAACACTTGTGGGAGACATGGATGTTATTCTACAGGTGGATTATTAGTCATAGATGCAGCTAGCAAGCGGTCTATGTATCTTGTTGTAATGCCCAATAGATCTCACAGTGAACAAGTTCTTGTCATAATGTGCATTGTCATGCCCTTGCACTTTGTCAATTGCCCAGCTGTAATTTGTTTACCCAGCATGTTAGTTTATCTGTTTTATGGAGAGACACAACTAGTGAACTGTGGACCCGTTTACACTGATACAAACACCGTTTCCACTGTTTCCTACACTCATTTACTCGCTATCCAATTTTGCATTTATTTTTATTCTCCACACCATACATTTAATAATTTGTATACAGCAAGACAGGGAGATTGCCAACCTTCCTGTTACGTTGGGACAAATTATTTTGATTGTGTGTGCGCAGGTCCACGTCAGAGCTACAAGCGCCAGAGTAATTCTGACACCGTGTTGCAGCTCTTCCAACTCCTACTGGTTCAATAACCATGGTTTTGCAATCAAGAGAAATTTGCTACTGTGCTGCTTCATACCTTCCTCTTGGGGTTTCCAACGGGCGGTTGTAGATGCATCACTCCTCTTACTCCAAAAAGGGGTAAACGAAGTGGGTGTGGGATGAAATCACCTCATGCCTCCTCATTAGGGGGTGGTTTTCTGTTTAAGTGGGGGATGACATGAGTAGTTTGGAGAGTTCTCTCTCCATGTGTGCTGGAGGAATATCTAGGTATCTTTCTAGTTTGTCCCTTATACTTGTGGGGTTATTTAATACCACCACTATAGAGAACATATTTACACTACACACTCCTAACTAGTTGGGTATGCGACTATTACTACATATACATGGATGCGCTTAGGCTATGTGCTACCTTATCGGGCTTGTTTCTTCCTCTGTGTCTTCCAGATTGTGATCTTGTCTTCTCCGGTGGTTTGGAGCATCGTGTTCGTGATGGGGTCATCAGAACCGTAGTCATGTGTGGGACCCGCATATGGATGTGGGATCATTGGTAGCTGCCAAGGGCCAACAGTGCACCGCGTCGTACCTAGTTGGTGTGTTGCCCTCCTGGTGGCCAGTCGGGATCCAGGCTACAATCTTTCTGCATCTTGGGTCTTGGCTTTTTGGTATATCCACTTGGCCTATGTTGTGTCGAGTTACGATGGTGTTCATTTTCTACTATAGCACATTCACGGGAGAGGCGTGTATAAGTATCAGTGAGAGGCGTTACTTGTCGTATGTGCTAATTTGCATAGACTTTGGGTCCGAAAAAATCCCGAACCGCACAAAGAGGATATGTGTGGCAAAACCTCATGAGAATAAAATAGGTGGGTTCAAAGGCTATTTCATAGCTTTATTGAAAATTGGGGGCTCACACTTTCGGGACGGTCTCATGGCTTCGAATAAACATTTATTCCCATTTGGATATTTCTTAGTAATGATGGCTCGATGATTCCTTTGTCCGAGGATTCATGGCTTCAAAATTCCCTTCATCGAGACCAATATCCTCTTATGTACAACATCACACGCCACAAAAGCGACATCGTCACATAGCTACTGGGAACAACCCCACAAATTGTGAATTTTGGACGAGACTTAGTCGGTGCATTCCCCGCGACATGGGATGCCCTTCAAGGGCGGTTGGTATTAGTCCATACGTCGCAAGGACAAGATGTATTACAGTGAAACTACATGATAATGGTAAATTCTATTTGGACTTGTGTACAAATCACTTGTCCATTATGATGCACCAGTTATCAATAATAAACACATTTGGAAAATGAAGGTACCACTGAAGAGGCGTGATCCTAACCAAGGATAACCTCGCAAAGTACATATGAGAATGCAATACTAAGTATTTTTTATCATCATAACGAGAAAATTTAAACTTGCCTTTTTAATACAAGCTTGCACATTATATATGGCCACTCATCCAAATGGTTTTGAACGAGTATCCACCTCACGGTGTTGCAAATATTTATAGCATCTAGCTGCGAAACATTGATCACAATAGTAGAATCCTCGTACGGGTGGAAGTGGTAGCCTTATTATGATCGCTATGACTATTTAGGAGTGACATGATTTTCAATGCTAAACACTCATCTCTTTTGTAGGTTATTTGCCAATGCACACGTTGGCTCTGGTCGTGATCTATTATGCAAAGAACGGAACATTCTGAATTTTTCGGTGATGTGCTAACGTTTGGAATAAGTGGCGAAGGCTATCTTTACTTCTTTTTTTTTAAAAGGGAAAGTCCCAGCCTCTGCATCGATTTGATGCATACGGCTTTTTATTAACTTATTAAGAATCAGTCATTTCAAGAATTCATGGATCACACAGAGTCGAGACATGAATGAGCCGTCTAAAAAGGAAAGATAAACATGAATGACGCTGCATTAACATGTTATCTTTAAATCAGAACGCCAGCTGAACCAGGTGTACAAGTCCCGTGCAACCGTATCCAGTCGGTTGCACCCAGAAACCATCTCGGGATGCTTCTCCGTTGACTGTAGGTAAGACCACATACGGATCCAGTGCGTAGCCATTGGTATAACCTGCAAGAACGAACATGATTTTGCATTGTTAAAAATATAGTCATTTCTTATGTTCCATATGGCCCAAAGCACGACGCATACTCCAACTCGGATCGGTACTTTATCCTGCTTGGAGACGCCCCTCAACCAAGGATATCTTTACTTTGTATGGAATAGTCTTTGGATCGACCCACTATCGTTGTACCTTTGCACAGACCGGGTGTGGACCTTTTGCTTGTATCAACCTGATGCGAACATTTGAATTTCATAGAAAAAAAGTCATTTCTCGGAAAGAAAAAAAAACACAACCATGCGCACAAAAAACGTCCCTCCTGGTCGTCTACATATGGTGGAGACGCGTGGGACGTGATGGAGGACGCAGTGACAAAGCAAAGAGCAGGAATGTAGCTACAGTTGTTTTGGCGTACCGATGGATCTTGGGCTGGCTAGAGCGAGCCCCCCGCAGCAGTGGTGCCCTGCATGCACATACTGGTCCATGCGCATGCAAGGTACAGCGATAAAAGGACACCGGTGATCGCGCATGGCACGCAATTTCGCCCGGCCTCCCTGAGCCCTGATCGACTATGTCCCCGGCCTAGGCAGCTAGCTACCGTCAGGAACCTTTCTAGCGAGGCAACCAGCCCAAGCGTTCTCTTGGTTCGTATCCTTTGGCTCCATTTTCCATTCACAGTTTTTTTTTGAAATGAATGTTGAAAGCCCCGGCGCCTCTGCATCAAAATAACCTTTTTCCATTCATATATATAGTATGCTTTGCTCAATCTAAGTCGTATGAGATTGAGCCGTTTGATGTTTCCACATTGGCATTCAAGCAGGAGCAACAGAGAGAATGAAGATTACTAGCACTGAGTTAGACGACGTAAGAAAATCTAAATTATTACCACTGACTACGACATAAGATAAATCTAAACATACTTTGGTAGTTTGGTGTAAGCGCACCCTTGGATGATTTAGATGAGCGACATATCACGGGTAAGGTATCCACCGTGACGCCTTGCTCCCCGTCTATCGGTCACTGTGTTACTCCACATTCTCCTCATGTTCTCTCCCACCACGTGCCCCTTAGGGGCATGTTTGATTCGTAGGAAAAATGGAGGAAAAGTGAAGGAATACTGTTCACGGAGGAATATTTCCTATATGGCCGTTTGAAACGCAGGAATCACCACAGGAATTTTCATGGATAGGAACTCGTTTCCTTTGGTTTTGGAGGAAAATCGCAGGATTCCAAACATTCAGTCCAACCTCATTCTTTCTGCTCGTCGCGTAAGACCGAGGCACAATTAGCACTTGCTGGTATGGATGCATGCATGTGCTATTTAATATTGTTTGCATGTTGTTTCTATGACAAGTGGGGCTGAGCTTTAATGCATGCATGTGCTAGTTAATAGTAGCAGGATTCCTATGTTTCACGCTTCCTGTGTTTCAAACGCCACAACTGAATTTTCCCTTCGTCTTTCATTCCCTCGGTTTTGCACATGGATTCCTCTCATATTCCTATGGTCTTCCAATTCCCATGATTTTCCTATCCTGTGTTTCAAACAGGGCCTAGATGTCCCATGGTGACCCATGGCATTCTACACCCTACTAGATTCCTTGGCGCGGCTTGCCGCGCGCCACCCGCCGTTGACACTGGTTTTCAGTTTGCAAAAAACTATACCAAACATTCATAATATGACACAATAAGCTTTATAGGTTTAGAGCAAAGCACATTGCTCTTACATACGGGTGCCACCCGCCGTTGACAATGGTAATCACCAATCGCTATGATAAGCAAATTAATATGACACGGTAGTCAGCAATTAATATATATAGTAATGGCATTATAGTTTTACAGCAAAACACAATGCTCTTGCATACATGAAATTCACACCCATAGAAGTCTCTAGGATATATATATAAGTCTATCATTACAACATTTACAAACCATGTCAGAGATATGTAAACATAGATAGCAGAGGCCAGAAAATATAGCTTGGGAAGTGACCTGGGAAGTGATCAGCTTCACTTGAATCAGAGTCGACGTATGACCAGTTGGTAAAACGCTATGTAAGCAATTGTATGACATGACAGGTTGTTCAACATAAATTAATGATAAATGCTTAACAAATAAGTAGACGTGGTGGAGGATGTCGTATATGTACTACAATTTAGGATAGACAGACAAAACACGGATCAGAACGATTAATAAGGAGCAATTTAAGAACATGGTGAATAGTATTTGTCCAGAGCTAGCAGTCTTGCTGAGATAAATGCAGAACGACCTCACCTGAATAAGGAGAACAATTATTTGATAGGGAAGCAAGGAAAACTGAGCAATCTGAAGAATACACACGCCTTAAAAAGAACAGTCACAAAGCAGTATAGAAAATACAGCTGGCAGTTCAGTGCAAGAGAGTGGAGACGGCAATACACGCCTGGTAAGTCCTAAGAAATGACAAAACATTCCAACATACATCAACATGGTCTCTACAAAAGTGCATACAAATTTATAACAGTTGCTCATTAGTCATTACTCACTCTAGCAAGATTTTTAGTGTAGGAACAGGTATTCATCCTGATTGTCTCCAAATGATTTATCCAAGTGGGCGGTTATACGTTTCATTCTATATATGCCTCGTGTATTCATTGTTGGGAAAATAAATCGAAGGCAAAGGTAGGCATGCATTAGATCTAGCAAAAATAATCCAAAATATTATGCATGTACCACGAGCATAGACCCACATGAAATAAACTAAGTACGATAGAATGTGAGAAATACGACAAATCACATGCATTGGCCATAGATAGATCACAGATAAGCTCCGTGAATAGGGCTATCATTCGGGTTAAAGAAGACAAAGGCACCAAGGCCAAAAGGCAAAATCTTGTGTTCTGAATAAAAGGGCATAGCAGGTGAATGCTTGCAGCAATTGAATAGATGTCTATGAAGACAGTAAACTGAAGTTGCTATCAGAAACAAAGAAAGTCCTATTTTAAACCTTGCATGCGTAATTCTTTTGTACCAGAGAAAACAAAAAACAGAAATCAGGAATGAGAGCCTAAACCATCTGTGTAGTTTGTCCATATTACCAAGATGCCAAGATGGAGAACTAACAAAAAATTATTTCAGGGCACGACCCAACAACCAACATTTTGCAGTCTGAGCCATAAGCCGCTGAAAAAACTATGTTCAAGGAGATCGCCTAAAGTGTGAAATAACTGAAGTTGACAGCAGTAAATTATAATAGAGATATACCAAGAAAGTAGTACATATCATTCTTTTACCTCTCAAACATGGAGCATCACCTTCCCTTATTTTTTGGCCGGTGTGAGCATCGTCTTTAATCCTGCATCGACAACAACAACATCACAAAACTTAAAACCCAATCAATGTACCGAACTGAATGAATCTCAGCAGAAGCAAGTATCACTATCAATATCTAAAAAACCGTAGAGCAACAGAAGGTAGTAATGGCTTCGATGTAATATATAAGAATAACCCTAACATATAAGCCTCACATTAATGAATTTTTTTCTAATTCTTTTGTAGATATCTATGTATCAATCTTGGATACAATAAATCTTTGTATATTCCAGATTAGTAAGAATGCAAATACTGATGACATAATCATAAAATCACTGCACCACTTCTGTATTGACTAAATATAGAATTGTTTATTATGGTAATAAAACTTATAAAAGTACTTTGTGTGTATAACTGTGTCATTGCAGAAGCTTACTAAATCTCACGAGCCAAATTGACCATTCATGCTTATAGTTCTAGCAAGCTTGGTGTATCAAAGACCAAAGTCCCAAACAAAACAAAAAGTTGTCAATGGTGCTAACCAACTTTCTCCCTCTGTTCCACAATGTAAGCCTGGAACAGGGGAGTATATTACAAAGCGGCCAAACAGGAGCACACATGTCCCCAAACCTAAGGACAAAATTGTATTATATTAACTATTTAACATTAGGAACAACAAAATATTAAAAGCATAAAACACTAAGCTATTACTGGTTTTTTTTCACTTCAGGTTGAAAGTGCCATCTAATGAGCCTATGAAACATAAGATCAAAATAGAAAGGCTCAACGCCCAATAAGAAAAAATACCTTTAATATTATTTTTTAGGATTGTTTTCGTACAAAGCATAATAATTATACCTTATTTAAATTAAGTTGTATATGTACGGAACAACAATGAAATTATCTTCAGAAAAAGGTTTCGCAGCACTTCTCCAGAGCCTGCCCCGCGCGGCGGATAGCTTCCTTCCGCACAGTTCCGGCCCATCTCCCTCTCTGTCTTTTTCTTTTACAGAAAATGTCTAAATTCAATATCTTTTATTTTACAAATCCAAATAATGCAAATTATATATCTATTATGATCAGAAAAATGCAAGTAATATTAATTTGTCATCCATACTCTTGTTTGCATCATCTAGCTTGTTGCTTAGTGGTCTTTTGCATTATTTTCATTGGTTCTTATAATACTGAGAACGTGCATGGAGAAGACATTCACAAAAGGACAATACATAAAACTTCATTTCTTCAAAAAAAATAGTACAATGCCATTCAGTATCCAAAAAGAAGTTACTCTAATAATCGCAAGGACATGGGTCTGAGCATATATAGAATATACCTTATCATTCTGCCATGGTGTCACTCCCCACTGAAATAGAGCTAGCTGAATCTGATACAAAACCTGATAACTGAAGTTATGCACAACAATATAACCTGTAAATTTACTTGAACCGAAAATCCATACTGAAACACATAAAGCATCGAGAGGAATACCTTATCATTCTGCCATGGTGTCACTCCCACTCAAATGGAGCTAGCTGAATCTCATACAACCTGGTAACTGAAGTTATGCACAACAATATAACCTGTAAAGTAAGGATCATTTACCTATCAGTTGAGACATCTCCAAATTCATAATAGGGTAAAGGATTCCCAAAACAAAGTTAAAATTAAAGCATACCCATGCATTTAAGCCTATGACCCATGGTTCCAATGTTGAGAAGATTATTCCAACTTCATCGAAGGGGCTTTGTTCTAGAGAGTGGTTAAGAAGCAGTGACGAATGATGCTTCATATCTACTGAGAAAAGGAAGATATGCTAGCAGAGATCACATAATTATGTGAAAGAAACCATAGGAATGCAGAATATATAACATGACTACGATCTAGCAATGTTTATTACAAAAACAATAATCAGCAACAACAGAATGCGGACAAAAAAAGCAGCATTGTGCAATGAAGTACCAAACATTAAAATAGGCAGCCCTGCCCATTAGCTAACCCACCTGCTGGACATCAAAAATAAGTCAGATGAGATCCTTCGTCGAAGGGGAGCAACTGGCATCACAATTGACCTGTTCAAGCATAATAATAACATTGAGATCAAATTGAAAGCAATCATTGGTAAGCAAACATGTACTTTTGATTTGCATAACAATATAAGCTTGAGCAATGTTCTGTTGATTTGTAGGCGAGTAAACTCTGAGGAATGGAAGTTTCACACTACCAGAAATATGTACTGTTGATTTGTAGGCAGCCCTGCCCATTAGCTCCCTCCGCCGTCGGCGACCCTTCGCCGCGCACCAATGGACACTGTAGAGGGGAAGACGCGGGGAGCGGAGGCGCTATGGGACGGGGGAGGAGACGCGAGGAGCTGGTTGCTATGCATCCACTGCCCATGCACACAACAGCAGATTTAAATTTGAGGTAAAAAGTAAATCTGAGCCTTCGAATCAAGATTCGTTGATTGTTTGCAAGACAAGATTGCTTGCCTCTCTCAAAGGACGCAATATCAATAACCCAGCAAGAGAGCTGAAGCAATCATGCATGGCAATGAGCAAACGGAAAATGGTGGCGGTGGTGGTAACCTGGGCTAGGGGAAGAGCTAGCCACGGGCTGACAGGATGCACTTGAAGGACGGAGATCTTGTGGTGGATGAGCAGCCAGACACTTGTGGATGTCGGTGTTGACATTCAGAGAATGAACTTGCCTCTTGGCGTCTTTGAACCTGGAATTTCACAAGCATATTTCAGCAGTGTGGATGCATAAGAAGCAGCAAGAAAATGGAGCGCACCCATCTGGGTATACAGAAGATGAAGAGGAGGAGAGACCTCAACATGTCGGAGTGGTGGCCATGGACATCATCTCAACGGATGGCCGCCGGCAGCAGCAGCCCGGTCAGGTGACCGGCAGCTCTTCCTGCACACGGGAGAAAGTATACCTGCATATCAGCAACAGAAGGAACTTCATTACCATGGTGGCAGATGAAAAATAATTCGTGCTTGCGACAAAGCAATAGACCATATGAACAATCGTAATTTGGTTCCTCTTGTCATATTAGATATCATGCCAGGATGGAATAGACTATACAAATATCTTGGCACTGAGACCGATTAAATGTAACGATGCACATGGTTACACAAGACCATGGTGGTAAACAGAATATTGTAGAGTTAGGGATTCCATTATCAACCATTTTCAATTACTGCTAGCGAGTCTAGCTTATTATGGTTGTGCTTGCTTACGCATTAAACCAACAGGGAAAAAGGAAACAAAAAATCAGCAAGAATACATTGAGGAGAAGTGAATTGCTACAACTATGATGTACTACCGTCGTGTGTGACACACAGGGCATAGGAACATGTCGGCACGGTCATGAATGGCTAGGAGAAGACACATACATAGCACACGATCATGGATTGAAGGGCATGAGGAGGCACGTACTTGAGTAGGGTTGTAGCTGAACACGGAAGTGACCACTGGAGGCAGCGAGTAGACGTTCGTCTCCTCCCGGTTACAGTCGCTTGGCGCCGTTGAGCGAGGCCATCCTCCTCGGATATGCTTTGAACCTGGAAATTTCACAAGTAGTATGATAAGCAGCAGCAAGAAAATCGAGGTAAGGGTCCAGTTTTATTTACTCTGGTACTGGTGTATGCACAAGTGAAAGAGAGTATTTGCAGCCCGCACACATTAAACTGGCCAAAAGGGGAACAAAATGAAGCAAATGGAGGAGGATGAGATACCTCGACGGAAGCAGCAGCTCTTGCAGGAGCATGAGCTCTTTATTGAGGGGACGGGCCAGAGGAGGCGAGGTCGTGGATGGATGCTCCCTCCATTGCGCAGAAGGGCGGTGTCAGATGCGCAGCCAGGCGTTGCGGCTCCTCCCGGTTACCCTCGTCCGTCGAGCTCGAACCTGAAATTACATATGCATAAGCAGCAGCGGCAAGAAAAGGAGCGCGTCCATCCATTTGAGTATGCACAACTGCTTGAAGCAACGTGGGAAAGGAAACGAAGCAAGAATAAGATGGAGGAGGAGGAGGAGAGACCTCAACATCAGGGAGTGGTGGCCGGCGACATCCATCAGCTCGAAGGATGGTCGCCGGGAGCAGCAGCAGATCTTGCAGGCGACCACGGGCGAGCAGTAGATCTTGCAGGCGAGGAGGAGGAGGACCTGAAGCGGGAGAAAGGATTCGACGGCGCCGTCCATGGCGGCGCCGTCCATGACGGCGGAGGCTCGTGGATCCGGGACAGAGGAAGCCATGGCTGGCGCAGGTGAGAGATGTGGAGGAAGAGGCGAGTGGGAGAGAGAGGCGCCGCCGCCGCGACGCATCTGCATCTCTGGCTGCGGTGTGGGTGTGAGGAGAGGAGGGGATTAGGGTTTGGTTGCCTTGTGGGGTGCGATTGGGTCGTGGCCGCTCTTCTCCGGGACGACCTCCAGCAGCGCCTCCTACTTCCTGGCACCACGGCAGCCACGCCCGGCTCCGTCCGCGTCGTCGCCCTCCTCCGGGACGAGGTCCTGCAGTGCCTCCTACGGCCCGCCGGACGGGACGGCCGTCAGGCTCCGTTCGCTTGCCGCGCAGGGAGGGGCGGCGGCAGGCGCGGGGAGGAGAGGTGGCGGCCAGGGAGGAGGAACGAACGGGAGGTGGAGCACGATGGGGGAGGCGCGGCGGCGGCTGGCGGAAGGACGGGTGGAGGATTTCGCCTCGCGTGCGGGATTGGGGGAGGAAAGACGCCGCGCGCGATTGGAGGTAGGGTTTCACCGCGGGTGCGCGTTTTGTCTCAGCACTGTGAAACACACACCAGGACGGTGCTCGAAAGGAGAGGCTCGAAATAAAGTGCTACCGCAAAACGTACCCTTTCTCTGTGTAGCGGGACCGAAGCGGAACCGGCGACGTCTGGACCCACTGTCAGTGACTGTTGTGCGAGGTAAAATAAGTAACGCAGGAAAACGGACGGCCCAGATGCGCGCTGTGAAAGATCGATCCGACGGACGAAAATCGTCGATCGCTGAGGAGCCTCCTTGGGGTCTCGAGGTTTACCTCTGTGGATGCTCTCCCTCCCAGCTGTCTCGCTAGTCTACTACCGTGTTGAGATATGTGTCAGCATATTTGCACTTGTACTATCAGTAGGGGTTATTACCTGTTTAATTCGAACGCGTGTAAGCGGGGAATATAAAGGCACTGCGCGGTAACCAAAATAGACTGGCAGAGGTGGCTAGTATGGTCGTGGTACGGTGGTCGAGATGTGTTTGATGTCCCCAGCGGGCTTTTTGTTGTTTGTACTATGTTGATTTAGCACATAGGGGAGAACGTCTGTAGTCATGCCCCGGGGGTAGGCAAGATCGCCGAACCTCGTTAACTAATCTAGGTGTCGTGCTTGTTCTTTCGGAAAAAAAGGTGTCGTGCTTATGCTTGTATGATCCATTGTGTG
This sequence comes from Poa pratensis, assembly GCA_947311845.1. NCBI lineage: Eukaryota > Viridiplantae > Streptophyta > Magnoliopsida > Poales > Poaceae > Poa > Poa pratensis. The sequence continues at coordinate 1,711,230 of CAMZMU010000066.1, read as the reverse complement.
CTTCCGATGATCACATACCGTCTGCAATCCCTCCCCTTCCTCCTCACATGTGTTGTTTCCGCTGGCCACAGTGTCAAGTCACACCATCACACCCTTACACAATGGTCATCTGACAACCCTCCATCGCCCCCTTCCTCCACCATACGCTCTTCTCCTTCTCCCCAACTCGAACTTTTCTTCCCCTCATATGTGGAGCGTTGGGAGCGGCCTTAAGGAACGGGCGGACCAACAAGGTAACAAATCCCCAAACCGGGCATTAAAAGGCAAAACCAAACGAAGGAAGTTAGGAAAATTAATGGCTTGGCAAATTTCAAATTTTCCAAAAATAACAAGTTTCAATAACTATTTATTCTTTATTTTCTTGCAAGGATTCTTTGTCCTTATTAGAGCTATTTCCAAAAGGAAGTATCACCATTTAAGTACGTGGGTTTAAGGTAATAAGCGATTCTACAGCTGCAGTTGCAAGTGATGCACAAAATGCTTTTCCAAATTAATCTATTTGGGTCCTAAAATTAGCATTGATCACACTCAACATCAGAAAATTGTTACTATATTCAGACTAGAAAACGCGCACATAATGTGCAAGTGCAAGTTGTTCTCTCATCATGTGTGCATATGCTATTTATACTTGTTCACACTTCACTTTCCAATCATCTTGGAAAATATTTTGGAAGGTAATAATTGGCGCTCAGAATTAAATTATTTTAAGCGCGCACTGCACATGTATATCATAAACTAGTAAAGGATCATGCATACCTCCGGGGATAGAAAATATCGTTCTATAGACTATCGCCAAAAAAAAAGCATCACTGTAAAGAGAGAAAACTTGCATGCAATGTTCCAGACTTGCACACATGTATATACTGGCCATGGAATTCCAACAATTGCTATCTTTTCTAACCTAATTCGCTTAACATATATATCTAGTGTTGCCTTATCTTGCAGAGGCATATGCATGAATAGAGCAGAAGATCAGTTAGCTAGCTATACCATGTTTATATGAAGCTGATCAAATTTATACGGGAAAAAACATAATCAACAAAAATTATATGGGGTCGATGTATATGAAGCTAGCTATACACATGAACTGTTCATCTTGTCAGACAAACACGCAGAGTTGCAAGAACTTGAGACCAAGTGTGGCTAGTGCCAGGCTAAGTGATTCATAATTAAGTGTATCGATCCTATAACAAACAATAGTGATGCAAATAGCCTTAATAGGAGAAGATTCTCCATGTTATATATAGTAGCAAGAAAAATGAATCAGTGGTGGATGATAAGAAAGAAATATGGTATATATATTACAGACCACACGGAACATCAAATTACCATCTTCCCAACCAAGTCGTGATTTCAACATCTGTTTATGCAAGCTTGTTAATCCATTTGTACATCTATGGAAAGAAAACTAACTAATTTGTATTAGAGCATAAAAATCCACACTACATTTGCACTTGTACTCGTTATACCTTCCTTGTTCGAGGAAAAAACACTAGCGTGTACACTTGTACTCATACAGCTAAGAGTCTATCATCCGAAAGGTTAATGTCATTTTAGTTGGTCTTAGATCATATAATTGTGAATGCCCAAGACATTAGTAGACTAATCATACAAATAACTACTGGACTTGTAACTAATAGAACACTGGTATTTAGGCTGTTTGTAGCCCTAAACCTATCTTTTTAGACAAAGGAAGAAGACAGTAGCCATTCTAGACCTACATTTATTGATTGTACACCCCCTATATATAATATCTGGTGGGATTAATTCCGGTAAGTTGTATTTTCAAGCCTGATCTGTTCTATCTAACAATATTGAATAAGTATGTCATCTAAAATAAGGTTATTCTTATCGTTTACTCAAACAATGCACTATTTAGTTTTGTCTTGTATTTGTTAGTTTTATGTATATACAACCTAGACAATTGAACCAAAACATCCTCTCTACCACGTACTACATTAGGACTAACAGTAAGGTGAATCAACTGCTAGCAAATAAGAAAGCTCAAGAAAAATATTCGCCAATCAGATTGATGAATGTTAAATGTCCCCGAGAATAATCTTGAAGAAAGAACTCAATAAAATAGATTATCTATACGCAAGTTATATTGGTTCTAATCATTTTTTGCAGAAAAGTATGTTGTACCTCTCGCCTCTGCATTGACCGATGCACAAAAATATAGTTGGTTGCATCTATAGTGTACCCCCAAGAGCCTGTTTGTATAAAAGAACATCAAACTAAAATTCCTTGCAATCCAAAGTGGTTAAGTCAGATCAGAGTGTACTATCCAAACTCTTCACAAAAAATAAGTAGTATCCAAACAAGTCATGCATTTCTATCCAAGGGCAATCGATCGCAACAAAGCTGCTACATTAACTCTATACTGAATCCCTGACAAGGGCATATGCGTGTACGAGAGCCTGGACTAGTGGCACAAATCATCAATCAACACCAAATCTCTAGGCAGCAACGGCAAAAGTTAATCCTGGACTGTGGTACCAGTATGCCCAGCATTAAGTCCAAATAACGAATCACACATGGCTATAAAAGTTACTCTAGCATCTCATCTGCTGCCAGTAATTACTCTCTTCTGCAGATCATATCACTGCCCACGGATTTTTTTACAAATATGGCCCACTGCCTAATGTTATTGTCAAAATTGGCCCCCTGCGAAAATTATTGTCAAAACTAGCCCCTGGCGGGATGACACGTCGACTTCCGCCAAACCAGTCGGCGGGAAGACGCCTGCCGTCGACCTTCTACGAACTCACTTGGCGACACGTGTCACTTTACGCCGAATGGTATGGCGTAAGGTCACTTTCCGCCAACTGAGCTGGCGGAAAGTCGACGTGTCATCCCGCCAGGGGCTAGTTTTGACAATAATTTTCGCAGGGGCCATTTTTGACAATAACAATGGGCAGGGGCCATATTTGTAATAAAATCACTGCCCACGGTACCTGAAAGAAATCCAGACCCCCTAACTGTGCAAGTCTATTCTTAATTGCCATGCAAATGCTTTGCAGGAGTGGTACTCCTTACTACGTACTGTAAGCGACGCAATAGAATCGTAATGTGCTTGCAGCATATCCACATGGATCTCTCTCTTTCTCTCTGGGGGAGAACCGATCGAAGGTCAGCTGCAGGAGGGAAGGATCTACAGCTCCTTTTTAACGGACAGCTTTAATTCTTCTTTTTACTTTTTTTTTTTTTTTTGACACATCCAAACTTCCTCATATATTCACCTCAAATCCACGTACACAGTACATAGAAACAAGAACAGAGAAAGAACAAAGCGAAGAGGATGAAGAACCAGAAGCAACGGGAGCACCGGCCTCGCCGGCGACGGAGACGAAGACGACCACCTTCCTTCTTGCCGCAGTCAGGGAATCTTTTGCCCTATGAGAGACGCCGCCGTGCCCGCCCGCCGCGCCGCGGCGGAGCTTGAATCGATGAACGGCCGGGGCGAGCGCCCCCCTGTCCCATCTACACCTCCTTGCCGGAGTCATCTTCGGAGCCGCCGCTGGACGAAGCCGTGGATCCCGCCGAGCCCCAGGTTCCAAGCGAAACCACCGCCAGGACGGAGACCGTCGCTGGATCTGGCGGTAGATCGAGGCACGGCGCGGATCCGCCGATCCGCGGGTGCCAGAGGAGCAGGCGCGCCGGCCCGGAGCTCCACGAGCGCCGCCGCCGGAGAGGAGAAGCACCTGCAACAAAAACCTCGCCCGCGACACCTCCTCCTCCACGGTGCCGCCGGCTGCCCCAGACGAAACTACCACATATACACACGCGAGGCGGGGATCCCCCACCCTCCCGCCGCCGAGGCGGCCGCCGGAGGGCGAGGGATCCGGCGGATCGACGGTGCGGAGGTGGATCGACCCGGTGGATTCACAAATCGCCCTTTCCGCTACAGTGTTTGGAGAGGGGAGACGACCAGCGCGTCTGAGCCCGTTGCAGAATGGCTGGTTGGCATGCATGCGTACACAGATCTTGAAATTTAGTACGTAGTATGTACGCATGGTGTAGTATACTACAGTATGCATGACTGATGAACATTTCACACGTTAGGCATGCAGCTGTAGTGCTGCCGCAGAAGAAACAGCGGCAGCCGCAGAAGCAGAAGCAGCAGGGAAGAAGGAATTGCACATGGACAAATACGCAAGCCAAATCAAGGAGTGCAACATTACTCTCTGTGTGTAGAGAGAGATGCAACATATGTGTATGAATGTATGCGATTGCAGAGGCAGGCATGCATGTGTAGGAGAAGGATTTAGGATCTGACCTCCAGGCCTCTCCCATAACTGACTGTCCCAGCAAGCAAGCAAGCAAGCCTGAAAGAAGGCTGGCTCTGGCATCTTGGTGCTAGTGATCAGTAGCTCTCCCAAATTTTAAAGGCCCTCCCCGGACTCATCTACAGCTAGCTAGCTTAGCTGTTGCTTTGGAAGGAGAGCCCAATTGACCTGCATATGCCCACACTGGCTAGAGGCAGCAACAACAAGAACAATCCATGTGTACAACTACATGATATGATTAATTAAACATTGCACACCATCGACAAGATACTTGTAGGAGTATGCATATATAGTACAGTAATATAACTAGTTGTATATCAGTGTGTATTAATTGTTATCATATGTGGGGAGCACATTGTGTTTCCTAGGCTCGGTCCTGATATTTTAGTTCATTTTCTTCTATAGCAGTAGACAGTAGTGGCAGTGTGCATATGCTAGTTCTCCCACAGACAGAAGAACAAGAGATCATGCAAGACAACTTAATTATAATGGCAAATCAAAGCAAGTCGAAGCAAGAAACCGTGCATCAAAAGCTAGAAAGAATTCTTGTTTGTTGCTGCTGCTTTGTTCTTTTCATGTTTCTTGATCTCACACTGCACTGACTAGTTAAAGAGAAATCATAAGCTATATACGAAGAGATTACGAAGAAGCTAGATGAGTACTCGAGTATCCACACATGCACCGCTGGCCGCCGCCCCGGCCGCATATGTTTACTTCTCTAGTCGGCCTCTCGACCACACGGCGGCGGTTCCATTGGTGTCAGAACTGGAGTAGCGGTAGTAGTTGTGGATCGTACGACCGTCCACTTTTGGTGCTTCACAAGTCAAGATTCAAAGAGCACCTCGCTTTCCCTGATGAAGACGACGATGAGGACGCCGGCGACAGCAGCTGGAGCGACGGCGGCGCCATCCTCCCGGCCCGCTGAAGTCCTCGTCGTCGTTCGTAGACGCACACTCGAGATTCACCCGAAGAGCCGGACCCGCTTCGACCCCGACGTCGCCATTGACGGCTCCGGATGCCCTGGCGCCGCCACCATGCGCACCGGCACCGAGTCCAGGACCACCGACTGGTGGTGGTATTGCTGCTGCGGCCGGTAGAACGGCACCTGCCTGCCGGCTGCCGCCCCGTACCCTTCGTACCCGACGTGTCGCCGGTTGTGGTGGTGGTGTGCGTCGTAGTCGTAGACGGACACCGGAGAAGGCGCCGGCATGAACATCCTGCCTCCGCCGCCAACGGGGTAGTGCGTGGTCCACGGCGCGAAGGGCACGGACGGGAGGGTGAAGTGGCCATGGTGGTGCGCGAGCGGCGCGGTGACGACGTCAGGGCGGCGGCGCCAGTCGATGAAGAGCCTGTCCCTGGCGGCCTCCCCGACGCCGCGGCCGAAGGAGACGGTGTCCCCGGCGTCGAGGCGCTTCTCCTTGACGAAGCGGCTCCACCCTTTGGTCATGACGTAGCTCTGGCTGCTGTTCCAGTAGGAGTAGCGGAAGCGCCACGGCTTGCCGGCGCGGTCCTCGAAGCTGAGCAGCAGGCCCTTGTCGGTGGAGGAGGCATCCAGCGGGAAGTACTTCTCTGCGTGCTGCTTCGGGATCACAAGCCGATTCAGCTTCCCCACGTCGCTCGGCGTCACCACCTTGTCGAACATGTGCTCCTTCTCCACCGCCGCCGCCGACACCTGATCCGGCGACGGGCAACCGCTGCCGATCCTCTCGTACTCGCTCACCCCTGACGCCGCTGTGGAGGCCCTGATTGCGGTGAACTCCATGTGCACAGAGCCACCACCGATCGAGAGGTAGGTTAGGTAGATGGATGGCGCCTCCTCCCTTCCCTTGCCTTGCCTTGCTTCTCCTTGACCTTTGACCAGCAGATAGCTAGCTGGTGGTGGTGTGCTGCTCCTGCTGGGGTGTTTCTACTATTGTTTGTATAGGATTTTGCCGGGCTTATTATATGTGGCTAAGTGGATGGCTCACTTGGGATTGGAATTCAGAATTGCGCCGTGGTTTTCTCTTGGCCTACTAGCGGATCGTGTTGCACCTCTTGACCGACTTGCTTTAGTTTCTTGGTGGTTTCTCTAGGCACTTCACAGCAGATTTAGCAAGGATGGCGAGGAGGAGGAAGAAGAAGGGAGGGAGATGTGATGGGGGGTGAGGACTAGTACTATGAAGGCTCTTCCTTCTTCTTGGTGGAAGAATGGAGGAGTGGAGAGAGATGAGGATAGGTGATGGATGGATACTTACTTTTGGCTTGCTACCAGAAGTAATTGTCCTAGCTTAGCTAGTGTGTATATGTATGTATACGTGAGAGGGAGGGGTGATGGTGGTGTAGCCTGTCTAAGGAGGGAAGAGTGAAAAACGCACGCACCAATCCGAGCATCCAACGCTCGGTTCGTCAGCCACAGACCGCATATTTCTGGAAACCGTCCCCCTCTCCTCTCCTTTCTCTCCAGAGGCGACTCGAGGGCGACCCCGGCTCGGCCAGCGTCCGCCGGCGCTTCCGTGGGATTCCCTCCCCTCCGCCGGCCGCTCCGGCGGCGGGAGGTGGGGGAATCCCCGGATCTGTGCCCTGGCGGTGTAGATAGGGTGTGGATAGGGCGGATCTCGGGCGGTGAGGTCGAGGCGGGGAGGCCTCCGCCGTCTTTTTGCAGGTTTGCATCCTCCCCTCGCTCCCGTCGTCGTCCTCGATGGCGGCGGGTGGGTGCTGCCCTGGTCCACCGGTGCTTCCTCCGGCGCCGGTGGTTTCTTTGCGGTGGGCGTTTCGGTTGGTGTTCTGGAGGCGTGCGGAGGAGCTCGGAGGCTGCTGCTGCGCGGAAGAGAGGCTCGCAGGTGGAAGATCTGCGGCGGTGGTCGTGGATCTGGAGCGGAGGTTGCTCGGGGGCCTCCCCCGGCCGATGGTTGTTCATAGGCGACAGATCCAGCTCGGTGGAGCTGGTGGATGTAACGGCTCGTCAACGCCTTTGGGCTGGAGTTCCTCCCGTTCCGTTGGAGAGGGCGGCCGGCGGCTGGATCCTGCGTCGTCTCCGGCGATGGAGGTCTCGCGTGTTCGGCGTCCTGAAGGATGAAGATGATGTTCTGCAGCAGCGAAGCTCTCTGTTCTTTCTCTGTATGTTTACTACTTGTATTCGACTTTGTACTGCTTTCTTTTTCGTATGAATATAAGTGGAAAATTCAAAAAAAAAGGAGGGAAGAGTGGGCACAATACAAGTAGCTTGCTTTTTAAAGGGGGGATGAGAGGGAGGGATGGGGCGTGAGAGCTAGCTAGGTTGGGGCCCATGGATTATCTGGTTGAGCTCATGTGAGCTTGTCCTTGTCATGCTATAGGGAGAGACTTTATGTGAGTTAGGCAGGTGATGAGGAGCCCCAAAATGCCAGTTGTTGGATTAGAATTTTCAACATGCATGTTAGTATTGGTAGGTATAAGAATAAGTGTATTTTATGCTCATATTATGGGTATATATTATTTGTTTGTGTGTGTGTGTTACTGTTTAGAGTACTATTTGATTTGGTACGAGTCTTTTTTGTATGCAAACTTATTCTATTTGAAGTTGAGAAATGAAATAATCCAAGTGGTGTTAGCTAGATGTATCAACTGGTGGTGTCCATTCAAAACTTCGTTGCAATTTCAAATTAAGCTGGCATGGAATTAATGGATATTTTTTCTACTAAATATTTTGTTAGTGTCCGTCGATATTTAAGAGAAATAATATTTTTTAAGTCTAGGTCGATCCTGAAAAGTGCATCTTCAGTTGAGTCTATAATATATTTTATAGGCCCATATATGTAAACATCTGGATATAACATGCATGTGCTTAGACTTAGAGCATCTCCACCGGCGCGCCCAATAGAACGTCCGGCAAAGTTGCCGGACAGACGCTATTGGGCGTGCCGGCAGCCGTTGCCGCCTATTGGGAGCGGCGCGCCCCACCGGTCGCTCCCAATAGACGCTCCCAGATCACAAATTTAAATAGTATGTCTAAAATAAAATCATATAATTTAGAACTGAATACATAAATCAAATAGGACATACAATTATTAAAATTAAAATAAATTGGGCAGTCAATTAGGATGGTTGTCTGCTTGGCCGCTCTGAGTGCCCACAGATGCGCAACTAAATCATTTTGCAGTTGCTTGTGTGCTCCTTCATTCTTCATTTCAGCGTTAATTGTGAGAAAAGTGGCAAAGTCTGCAGTCAAATCTACATATTCATGATCAATCTGGCAAGAGGACCCTGATGATAGTATGGATGGTCATCCTGCTGTGGAGGATTAACACGTTCACTCTCGATGATCATGTTGTGCAAAATCACACAAGTCATCATCACCTCCGACATCTGCTCTTTGGACCAAGTTAGAGCAGGATACCTAACAATAGCAAAACGAGATTGTAGCACACCAAATGCCCGCTCGACATCCTTCCTGGCATCCTCTTGTTCTGCTGCAAAATGAGACTGACTTTGATCTATAGGGTGGGAGATGGTCTTTACAAATGTAGACCACCTCGGGTTGATGCCATCTGCTAGATAGTACCCCTTGTCATACCCATGGCCATTGATCTCGTAGTTGCATGGTGGAGCTTCGCCTTCAGTTAGTCGGTTAAAAACTGTTGAGCATTGCAGAACGTTGATATCATTTTGAGTTCCAGCCATACCAAAGAAAGCATGCCAGATCCACAAATCATAATCAGCAACAGCTTCTAGTACGACACCGCACTCAACATGATGACCCTTGTAAACTCCTTGCCAGGCGAATGGACAATTCTTCCATGCCCAATGCATGCAGTCGATGCTTCCAAGCATACCAGGAAATCCTCTAGCTGCGTTTTTTGCCATGAGCCTAGCAGTGTCAGCTTCATTTGGTTGTCTCAAATAGTTTGGCCCAAACACTGCAACAACCGCCCTGCAAAATCGATACATGGTCGCGATACATGTAGCTGAGCAAAAAAGAACTAAGCTGAGCAATGCGACGAACACCTTGCTTGCGCGGAGGTTCTCAGAGGCGGCGACGGTGTAGCGCCGGACAACAAGCGCGGCTCGACGGAGAAGAGACTACCGACACTGCGACAAGAGATATTGTACGCCGTTCCTGCCGCGGGGGAGACAGACGTCTAGCCAGAGGGTGGGTGGCGGCGCCGGTGATTCAGTAGGGAGGGATTGAGTACAGGCCACAAGGGACGCTGGGGGGAGAAAATAAATGGTCCCCACCCGTCAGGATTGGACGATGCGCGCGTTGCCGCGGTTGCCGGCATGCCCGCTTGCGTCCCTAGAAACTGGACGCAAAGCGGGGTTGCCGGACGCTATATTGGGGAGTGCCGACAACTTTTCGTCTATTGGGCGCGCCGCAGGGGGGTGATTTCGTGCCGGCGATCCCAATAGCCCTATTGGGAGCCGAGTTGGGTGCGCCGGTGGAGATGCTCTTAGTTGCTTGGTTTTTGTCACATATAGATGCTAAGTTTGAACTACGCTTGTTGCAACCAGCACACAATTGATATGCCATTGAAAATTGAACATGGCTTTCTTATTTTGTTGGTGTATTAAATTGATGTGATTGCACTATTTGTTAATACATATTGCCTTAAATCGCAACAGGTAAGATCTCCAAATAATTTTATAAATACATGCATCCACTAGACAGAATATATAGTTGCAACAAGAATCTGCTATGGGCAGTATTTAATTAGGCCGAACTGGCTCTGAACTTATTTCAGGTTATCTGATTGCAATAAGAAATTGGAAGAAGCCACTGCAGGGCCAGCGATTGTGGCAGGGCAGAGAAGATGAGGGGAGCGGAGAGAGGTCAGCATGGCTGGTCACATCTGATTCGGCCCCCAGGAGCGAGGCGTCTATTCTATGAGCCCACGCACACACATGTGGTGCATACAATAAGGTACAATCTGCGGAAATCCACTTCGGGTAGTAGGTGCACCCACTACACAAAAAACAATTTTGAAAATGTTAAAAAATTCAAAGTAAAAATTTCGCATATACGTCAAGACATTTTATGTTAACACACAAAGTTACGCGAAGAAAAAATATTTTTTGTGACCTGTGCAAAAAAGACAAATCCAGACGCACCAAAATGTTTTTATACGAGTCTTTTTATCTTTTTTGCACAGGTCACAAAAATGTTTTTTCACCACGCCAATTTTTGTGCTAACACATAATGTTCTAATGTACATCCGAATTTTTTCTGTAATTTTTTGACATTTTGAGAAAAAACTAAAAAAAATTACGTAATAGGTGCATCTCAAATCGCCGCCTACAATCTGCGGCTACTTACTACAAGTAGAGGCATATTTTATAAGGTGCGCACACATGTTGCTCGGTGTTCACTTGGCACATGAGGTAGGCAGATGATACTACCATATATTGTATATAAGTCCAGTTGGCTGTTTGTTTTCAGGGGGTTTTCCTACGTTTTGTGGAGAATCGCGGGGCATTGGCCGGGACGGGTCGTTGACGGCCGGTTTGAGTGGTGAAAAGGACTTTTCAACTCTTGTTTGTATTGGTATAATCAGTTCAAAATATACATTTTTTTTGCTAATATAACATCTAGCTTTGGTTATAGCGTCGAAGTTAACTACCCGGAAAAGTTAAATTACGACAACTTGTACTTTACTTACGGTTGAGTGTGCACGTATTTTAAGATGTATGGTCCTAGCAAAGCTACTAACTACGGGTCTACTTGTTTCAAGGTCAGGTCTATGATCAGATGGCAAGAGTTGTTTAACTTTCCTATGCTCCCTCGCCCTATATATTCCGTCTTTAACGTTTTGGTGCATCACTTTGCCCTTGTTTTACTAATGTCGACTATGTATTTTCCAAAACAAACATAAGAGGCTCCTCTATTTATTCATGTACTCCTTTGTGTCGATGATTTCCACTGTTTAGCATGGGGGTATGCATCTCAATTGGTCTAGCTGGGTCCATCCCAACTGGGGACACCCTAAGTAGAAAAAACACCCTTCTTTTATAAAGAGACAACAAACTACAACCCATGTCATTTATTTATGACTGTAGCGGATTCGAGCAAGCTCAAGACCTTTATTTACATTCAAGACTTTATTTGCCTCTCGAAGATCACGTTTGTAGATCGGGGCTGGTTAGAAATTGGTCAAACGTCCATTTCCCAAACAATCTCAAGTTGAGCCCAAAGATGCATCCCAAGTGACCGTAATTTGGGACCAGCCGGCCGCCACAGCTCCCTGTTGTGGATCGGTTTAGCACTTTGTTGACCATTGGACGGCAGTGTGCGTGCATTGCATTTTGCATGCATGCATGGGTATCTCAAAGTGGGCATGTAGCATGCCAATTTAGCAAAGAGATGAGTTACTTGAAAATACGTTGGAGCACCTGGGTATCATTGCATCTGATATAAAAAATAGAAATTCAAAAAACGTTTAAAACATTATGAAACTGGCATTCGGGCTAATATTATCAAGTATTATACTCGCACAAAAAATGTCGTCAAAGAATGACTTTCATTGCATCCTGGTCAAAGATTTGGCCACTAAATTCGTCATATTTTTCTCTTTTTACCCAGAAGTTAATGAGCATAATTTCCTGGCCAAATTTTTTATATGAGTAGAATACTTGATCATCTTTGGGCGCAACAAATGTTAGGAACTGTTTTAGCATTTTTCTTAATTTATAAAAAAAAGTTCTCACATAGGGTGCGCTGGTACCCAGGTTTTACAAGTTCGCATCCTGAGTATACTATTCTTTTCTCTTTTACTACACAGCAGCTGTGAGGACCTTCTCTGGGGCCCACTTGTCAGAAGACCGCTGATTTATGCACACATTTTGCTGCATCCGAGGTAGGGTTTTTTTTTTTTGCGAGGAAGTAGTATAAATTTTATCGCTGGTTATTTGGAAAATGGATTGTGGTTAACTGTCGACGTACCATGTACAATAAATAATTCTGAGCAGATCTATAGTGGAGTACTGGTACAAGGTAAGCAAGCTGAGCTTCTGCCCGTCTCCTGGCACAATTATGTGCACTGTTGTGCGACTGTACTGCATTTGTGAGGAATTATTGTTGTCTGTAATCTAGGACGTTATATTACTGTAGACATATACTGTGTACTTCTGGATCGTAATCCTAGCTTTCTGATGAAAAGTGGTACCACTCGAAGGCCGGTGATCTGGAACTTTAAATTTATGTGACATGATTCAGACATGATATGACTGCTGACAAAATCAACTTTTCTTTAGTTACCGGCCTGTACTACGGAGTTCATATGGAAGATTCATGGGCGGTTGACTAGCTGGCAATGTTAAATCAAGCCCTACTCTTAGCCATGCATGTCTTTGAAGTTTTATCCTGGCAGCATAACATTACCGTGCAGCTACAGTACAGTTCATAAATCCCTATCCCCAGCTCTCGTTATTTGCCTCTAACTTTGCTTGGAAAATAAATGTCAGCTCTTCTATTTCTTTTCAAAATGTTAATAGCGATGATTTAATCGTCACCCACAACACAGTGATGTTTTGAAGATATTGGGTATACATGAGGCACATGTATTCGATCGCCATGGAGACCAAGAAACATAGGAGGTCTAGCTGCACGCGCGAACGCGCATCCGCATTGTCAATTTAAAACGTCCACATCTATCCATTTGTAATTAACTGCCAAAATCAATTTGCAAAATCGTTGAATTGATCGATTCACCAACTTGCCGGGAGCATATATAGCATGTATTCGACGGTTGAACCACAAGTCTTCGATGTGCATGTGCATTGACAAAGTCAACAAGACAACAAAGCATGCTATTCCCTTGACAAATCAATCCTTGTCAAATTGACTCCTATCTATTTCCACTTCGTCTATGTTGCAAAGTCTTCCGTGTGCTAGTTCACTGTACATGAAGACTCTGACTCTCTAAACTTTCACTTTCCCGTTTTCTTCTTTGACTAACTGCATTTCTTTTCTTACACCTTATGAGTTTGGCCTAATTCATTTCTTACTCCACCCCTTTTGGTTTATAACTATAAGACACGCAAGTATTTAAGGAAAAAATTTGCCACAAAATTAGATCTAAAATATATGGATCCTTATGAGCGTTATCTCAGGTTATTTGGAAACCTGGTGATTCACACTTCTGGGCCGGTCTCATGGCCACGAAGAAGTTCTTCTTCCCACATGGATCCTTCTCTATTAAGGATGGTTCGGAAATTAGGTTCTGGGAGGACAAATGGCTAGGCCGAACCACGCTCCGAGAACAATATCCAGCCTTGTACAATATTGTGCGACACAAAGGCGATACGCTCGCTAAGGTGATGGGAACTTCCCCACCGAATGTTTCGTTCAGAAGAAGTTTATTTGGTCCTAGGCAAGCATCTTGGAATGCTCTGCTATTGCGGCTAGACTCGGTCTAGCTGACACAAGGCCCAGATAGATTTCTCGGTTGATTCTATGTACAAGGTGTTAATCCATCCTGATGTCTCAGTTGATAATAATAAGAAAATTTGGAAGATAAAGATCCCGCTAAAAACTAAAATGTTTGCATGGTATCTTCGTCGAGGGGTAATTCTTATAAAAGATAACCTTGCCAAACGCAATTGGCACGGAAGTAAAAAGTGTGTCTTTTGTCATCATGACGAGACTATTAAGCATTTATTCTTCCAGTGCGATTTTGCTAGATCTATATGGTCAGCCATCCATATAGGTTCTACCTTATTCCCTCCACGTAGCGTTGCGAATATTTTCGGCAATTGGCTAAACGGGGTGGATTCTAGGTTTAAACTTCTTATTAGGGTGGGAGCGATTGCCGTTATTTGGTCGCTATGGCTATGTAGAAATGACAAGATGTTTAATGATAAAAATACTTCTATATGCAGGTTATCTACCGGTGCACGGCTACGCTACGATCATGGTCGTCCCTACAGCGTGTGGAGCACCGCGACCTATTTTTGGAGGTGTCCTTGCGGTTGGAGGCTGCGGCGAGGGAGTTTTTTTCCCAGCATGGGTGGCAGCTTAATTTCCGGATTGGTCCTCCACCACCATAGGCGTCTCTACATTTTCTCAATTTGATATGTAATCGCCTTTTATTTTTTATTGTTTCGAGACATGTGAACTTGTTGGGGCTGTGTGCATCCTAGTTATGCAGAGGCCAGGTGTAATACTTAAAACTCTCTTTAAGTAATAAAGATCCCTTTATCGATTAAAACATATGGATAATACCCCACAAATGGTATTTCATTGGATTCATATTTAAAAGAAGTTCCCAATGGTATAATTTCCCTGGCATATGATTCATACCGTGTTGATCAAAGTCTTGGTAATTGTTTTTTATAATCTCGGCAACCTACAAAAATCATGAAAAATATTATCAAATATAACAAGAAATTGAGACAAATTGCTTCGTAGCTCCCATATTATTGCTCTCTACAGTCAAACCCTAGCTGTCCTCCACTCCCCCCCCCCCCCCCCCCCCCCCCCACACACACACACACACACTATCTCCATGCCATCCGAGGTGGTCGTTGGGGCAAGCTTGTGTGTACGACCATTATGACTGTGGCGAGGCCCCGCCATGCAGCTCTACTTGTCTCATTGTTTCAATACGCAGGAGTTTCTCCGATTGGTCACTTTGCGGTGGTGTTAGTTAGGCTCTTTGCCATTAAGGACGGTGAGGTGTGATGCGGTGCAAATCATGGCTTGAGGCTCGCTGCCAACGTCGTCTCCTCCAAGATCCAAATCAAGAGACTTTCATCCGGCTGCGGTGGATTGTCCAGTGAAACATCAAAGAGTGATGATATGTCATAAACGTATATATTCCTTGTCAAGATTTAGATAATATTTCAATTGAGATTTACAACTTTTATTGGATAATTGTACTGAATTTTTATGAATTGAAAATGCATTTTACCTTCACAAGCGACAAACCCATTTTGTGTATTTGTTTACTTAGAATTTCAAGAACCTTCCGGACCCGTTAAAAATCTGAGGGAAATAAGGAAAGTGAATAACATAATATCTCAGAGACTTGACTTAGGAGGAAACCGAGGGGAGCTGAAGGATGTGATACGAGCTTGAGAAGTCAACAACCTCGATGTTTCATATTATGGAAGCTATCAACTTAAATCTTCTGCTTCTCCCTCTGAATGAGCTGATATTCAAATCGTTGGGCCGTTGTGGGCGATGCAATCTGTACGATCATCTTCAGGACAATTGCCTAGTGATATGTCCAAAACGTATTAATAATTTTTGATTATTTCATGCAATTTTTATATTATTACTACCTATTTTACAATGATTATATATAATTTTATAGAATTATTCTGAACTAAACTATTAACATAGTGCCAAGTGCCAGTTTCTGTTTTTTTATCATTTTTGCATTGCAGAAAAGGGAAAAATAAATATCGTTGTAAAAGCACGCAAACTTCGGGAAAATCCTAACTTTACGAAAGAAGATCGAGGAGACAAAACCTTACGAGAGGGGCGCCACAAGGGTCCCACCTGTGGGCCAACCCTGGGCCACGGGCCCACCCACGTGGGCGCGCGCCTCCTCCACCGCCTTACAACGAGTTTTCGCCTATAAAATCCCTTTTGACCTAAAAAGTTGGGGGACGAAAAATATTTTGTGAAAAAAGATACTGAGCTGCCGCCGTCATGGAAAACCCTAGTTCGGGGTCCTGGATTCCTGTTCTGACACCCTGCCGGAGGGGAAAATCATCGCCGGAGGCATCTACACCAACCTTGTTGCCTCCATGACGTGAGTAGTTCATGCTTTGACTATGGGTCCATATATAGCTGTAGATAGATGGTGATCTCTCCTCCTTGTTCTTCGATCTAATGGTCTCGTGAGCTGCCTAACAGGATCGAGATCAATCTGAAGTAATTGCTCATACCTGTTGTGTTTGCTGGGATAGGATGAATTGTGATGTTATATTCAATTGTACATGTTTATTATATGATAGAAAAGAGCCAGCTTGTTTCATGCGTATCACATTGTAAACCGGCCTGCTGCGGTGTGAATTGCGGAGTACCTCCCTCGGTGCCGGGGGAACACGAGGATGTGTGCATGTGCGCACAATTCTCCTTGTCCTTCTCTCACAGCTCGCGTCACTCCTCCGCCCTCGGGCTTAGTCCTTCCGACTTTCAAGGCAAACCCTTTGCCAACAGGATTGTTGCCTTCACCGTCTGCCTTGGACACATGACAAAGGGCTTGTTTCCTGTAGCGAAGGTGAAAGGCCCCGCACATAAATAACACCTTACCACCACACCATTGCATGCGACAATTTTATTTAATCTTGTTTTGAGTGTTCGAATTGAATTTTGTCCGAATTTTTACTGGAGGGGCAAACGTTATTTTTTGTTACTGTTCGGCTGCCGGAAATCTCTGTAAAAATCCCTGATATCATGTAAATGTGTTGATCCACTCTAAGCTGACATACATATATGTTGGTCTGCACACGCCCTAGCTTAGCTAGGCACAAATAGGGAAAGGAAGTACATTTAGACACATTGAGCATGTAAGCTAGAACCAGATGCTGTCATCTTTGGGCCACAAGCATCCTGCAATCTCTTCGATGCAGAGGCTGGGGTGACCCTTTTCTAAATAAAAAAAACAAGCATCCTGCAATCATAATGCATAGGCATAAACATGCAAATGGTTAAATGTGGGTGGAGAGTGAAGAGGGAGGCAGCTAAAGAAGGCGCAGAGACGTCGATATATAGGGCCTGTGTGTTGCATAGAATTGTTTGCATGTAGTAGTAACAAGCCTTGCAGGAGTTGCAGAGAAAGCTAGATGCAGGTGGATATTAAAGGAAAGGCGTGTCCTAGCTCTTTATAGCCAGTGTCATGAGATGAGAAGCTGCGTGGAGCCTCCCTCCAGAGAGAGAGAGGAGAAGATGGATTCCAGGAGAGGGGTTGTAGGTAGCCTGCCTGATTGCCTGAATAATCTTCCTCTCTTTTTCCATTCCGCTGCAGGGCCAGAGAAGGAGGACTCGGGGATAGGCATCTGCCTCCCATGGTGTCTCATCTTATATACAAATGTCAATGCATGTGCCATTGTGCATGCCTAGTCTGGGCACATGCATACAGTAAACGCTCTTCAGCTTAATAGCTAGGCCTTGCTCTGGTACAGCTTGCAACGCTGACCTTGTATATATGCTGTTCAGGCTAGCAATAATAAGGACAAGGCAAATTAGTAAATAATTATGCATGGCATGTGCATGATTGATTTTTTTTTTTTTTTGAGAACACAGTACAACACAGACGCTCACAAATACGCACATACACTCACCCCTATGAACGCACGCACGCACACCCTACCCCTATGAGCACCTCTGAAGGACTGAGCCGGCAGATCTTGAGGTTGACGAAGTCACCACAGGCGCCTCGCTGTTGACGGGCACGTCACCTACCACTGAAAGAATAGCGCCGGATAATCCTGGAATAAATCCAGGTAAATGCAAACGCCCATGCCAAGTCTAGGACTTGAACCTGGGTGGGCTGGTTCCACCACAGGGAACCCAACCATCAGAGCCAAGCTCCGTTTGCATGTGCATGATTGATTGCAATGCTTCATGCATCTATTTGACATGTATAATTGTACTATTGCCTTTGAAACGATTGTTGCAAGCATCACCATCAGCTGCACGTCATGAGGGGCACATCATGGAAACCGTAGACATATAGTTTTGGTATTCTTCCTACACACGATCGATCGATCAGTTGTGTCTAGCGGCTTTCTCCATAATGCAAAGAGGTCCCATGCAAAAATTCAGAGGCCCATACTCCTACCTACCTATACCCTAGTGCACGCCCTGCGTATTATGTGCACCCCCCTCTACTTCTGAATTCTGATCGATGCAAAACTTTGAAGAAGAAGCTGAGGTAGATGATGATCGTGCATGCAAGCATCATCAATCCAAAGATCAGCATGGCATCTAATACCCTCGAGTACTAGCAGGGGGTGGCTACACGGAGCAAGCACCTTTCTCTCTTTAGTCTTTACATATGTAGGAGTACACGTCTATTGATCTATCTATGTATGATACCTCACCATCAACGGATCCATCTCCTGATCTCACCTCCCTTGAGGCGCCGTCGACGAAACGTACAGCGTCCCCGTCGCATGTCGTCGCCGTGATACGCTACCTCGCCGTCACCGGGCAGTAGTGGTGGTGGGCAGCGGCGGAGCTACCTTGTACCAGCCGGGTGCACAGGCACCCGGGTAGCTTTATTTTTTACATTATAATTAGCTACAAAATCAAGATGTGCACCCCTGTAATCAACGATTAGTGCACCCTGGTGAGAATAATCAACACATATTACATAGTAGTGCACCCGGATTGAGTTTGCTCTAGCTCCGCCACTGGTGGTGGGGGTGAGCTATGACTATGCCGTAATGGAGGTGGGAGGGGAGGTAGGAGGAGGGGACTGGCCCCTTTGAGATGGAATGCGACCGGTGAAGGGCCAGCCGGGCCGAAGCGAGTGAAGAAGGGGTGGATGGTGTGGTACAGTGCATTACAAGTGTTATGGCGCCACGCATGGACAAGATATTGATTTGCATTGCCCCCGCCATGCTTAAAGCTTCTCTTTTTTTTTTTGAGGAAAGGATCTGATTCATAAAACAGGAACTCAGTACAACTTACAAACAGGCCCAAAAAGAAAAGCAAAATACAAAGAGGACCCCGAAGCTTGCACAGAGCACCCTGAGACACCTGCAGAGAACACAATCAGATCCCGCGAACCACCCCAAGAGCCTAGGAGCCGCCGGCGACGCCGTACCACCCACCGCCGGCCTGCGAGCACCGCCACACCTTGTAGAGAGCCGCATGAGCCGTCCGCCGCCGCGCGACGGAACTGAGGATCGATGAACGACCACGGCCACAGCGCCCACCCACCGGAGCCACCCTCTTCCAGCCGCGCCGACGACGCCCAGGCCAACCTCCACCAGCAGCCACCTACCTCCCACCGCCGCTCCCCTCGCCACCAAGGCCGGCCAGAGCAGTGGAGAAGACCACCAGAACCTGCAAGAACAAAAAGGATCCACCCCATCCAGCCGCTACCCCCCTCGCCACCACGGCAGGCCGGAAAAGCAAAGAAGGAGGGGAAGATCCGACGAAGAAGCTCCACGACCTCCCCGGCGCAGAGGCCGGAACGGGGACAGAAGGGGGAGCACCACGCCCAAACACACCGACGCCATCGCCACCGCCTACGACAGCGCCGCCCGGGCACGCACACCTACAACTACAACCTAGCTACACCCGGACGAGAGCCGGAGCTCCCCCCCCCACCTCGCGGTGCCGAAACGGCGACCGGAGGCAGAGGGGAGCGGCGGCACCGCCGGCGAGGAACTGGAGACTTCGGTCGCCCTCCGAGTCGCCTTTCTCTACTGTAGAAAGGGATAGGGAGAGGGGAACGGGGGTATGCTTAAAGCTTCTCTCTCACTCTATTGCATATATATTTCTGTTGTTTTCTAGGTCATGCAAATACCTTGGCCATGCCATGCATGGACCACCAATTATGTGCCCTGAGGGCGTGGCCGGCCCTTTCAACATCACCAAGGCCCCTTTGGGATCGATTGGGGTCCTATTGCTAGCTAGAGTGTACGTACACTGGTTGCTAAGTGGAATACTCTGTACCTAATATATCATCATGTAAGCGTATGGACATGCTTAATTAGTACAGATACAACCTTTTGATATGAGAGGTAGATACATGCAATCATGCATGGCTGGTTAAGTTTTTTTTTGGAGAGTAGGCCAATGCTTTAAGTTGTCGTGAATGGATGGCAGCATAATCAGCCCTCCTCCACCATAGACGTTTTTTACAATTTATCATCATGATATGTAATTCGTCTTTTATCTCTTTTGGTACTGCTAGGCTGTGTGCATCCTACATATGCAGATGCCAGGTGTAATGATTAAAACATTTTAAGTAATAAAGCTCCCTTCATCACAAATTTTTTTTGTCGTGAAGTAGCTCCGGGCGGGCAGTGCTTGTGCTTTGGCTCTACCTACCTACAAATCTTGCATACCTCGAGACTCTCCCAGCACTGGCCTATAGGCGATTCAGCATTTCCTAAATGAAATAAAAAAAAAACAACAAGACCGGAGGGGGGACTCCACCCCGGCTTTGTCATTAAGGTAGAAGTGAGGACTCGAACCCGAGACCTGGCCCTTATACGCATATGCACGGCTACCACTAGTCCACGGAAGAGTTCTAAATGAAATAATCTTGGGTAAAAATTAAGATTGGTCTGAATATATCAGAAATCTGGCTACTTGTGTAAATGTGCAATATAATGACAGCAAATATAAATGTTGCTTGGATTTTACGAGCAATAACTGATGATTTTCCAATTAAAAAGAATTATACTTCGATGGTCCCTCTGCAGTGAGGATACCTAGCCAAAGGTGCCTTGATTGTGATGGGCCCTTGGAGAGTGAAAGGTAGCTAATAGCTAGGGGACCTCTAGCGAGGATATTTGTTGAACAAATCTTATTATGCTTTGCCAATATCATTCAATTCAGATGAGATGGCACTTTCTTATGCATGAATGCCTTAAGCACTATTATACATGTGAGTAACTTAATTGGTTCCATATGATATGTTTCTTTAATTGGGTCCATCTGAATGAAATGCAGTCGCTATCAGTGTGAGCGGTTCACCTGCCCTAATTATATTTTGGGTCATATTAATTAATGCGACCCGCAAATGAAAGATTACTCACAAAATACGCACGGTTTGCTACAGATCAAGACTATATAACCGATCGTATCATGTCTTCATTACACTTCAAATAACAAAATAAATATTATTCTCTACCGGAGCTTTTTAAGGAAGTGGTTAAGTTAGTTTGTTGTCAATGAGGTATTTTCTGTTTGCATTAGTTATTGTGTTATTTTTTGTATGATTATTTAAGGTATGTTGGAGATGTTGATGTATCATGATGACCGTCTTTGTCCATTAAAATAACATGAACAAAATTATATGATTTATTTGCAAAATATATAATTTACCACCTGTAGCCAAGTGAAAAAAAAGCCAATCTTCACACACGCACGCACGGGCGCCTACTACCGGTCCCCCTTGCCCGATAAAGCTAGTGTAGAATATTAATATCAAGAAGATATCAGGGAACCAAATATTAAAAGAAAAAAGCATTAAGGAACACAACGACCCAAAATAAGGAGCAGTTCGAGACATTGAGGATGGACGTAGCCAAATAGTAAAAAAGAAAAAATTGATCCAAGACACGAAACGATCAATAACGACATCTATCTCTGCCTTCCACTGCCCTAGCAAGACACGGGTGATGACCCACAAGTATAGGGGGTGTATCGTAGTACTTTCGATAAATAAGAGTGTCGAACCCAACGAGGAGCAGAAGGTGTTGACAAGCGGTTTTGATGAAGGATTCACTGTAAATGCTCTCAGACAAGTTTTTAGGAGTTTTTGATATGACAGATAAATAAAGTACAAGTAAATAAAATGCAGTAATAATAGTTGCAGCGAGTGGCCCAATCCTTTCTACAGCAAAGGACAAGCCGGTTGTTGTACTTATAATGACCAAACGTTCTTGAGGACACACGGGAATATTGTCAAGTGCTTTCGCTTCATATAGTTGATTAATCTTCATTGTTTTGATAAGTGTTGTGTGGGTGAACCTATGCTAATGCACCGCCCTTCCTAGGACTAATACATACTTGTGATTATACCCCTTGCAAGCATCCGCAAATACAAGAAAGTAATTAAGATAAACTAACCACAGCCTTAAACTTTGAGATCCTGCTATCCCTCATGCATCGATATACCAACGGGTGTTCAGGTTTCTGTCACTCCGGCAACCCCACAATTGGCAAACGAATACACAATGCATTCCCCTAGGCCCATAAAGGTGAAGTATCATGTAGTCGACGTTCACATGACACCACTAGAAGAATAACACCACAACTTAAGCATCAAACCATTAAATATTACTCAACATAGTTCACTACTAACATCAAGACTTCTCCCATGTCCTCAAGAACTAAACGAACTACTCACAAGACATCATACGGAACATGATCAGAGGTGATATGATGATGAATAACAATCTGAACATAAACCTTAGTCCAATGGTTTCACCCAATAGCATCAATAACAAGAGTAATCAACACCGGGAGAGTTTCCCCTATGAAATAGACAAGATTCAGCCCTAGATGTTACAGCGGAGACGGGGTGCAGCGGCGGTGATGATGGTGTTGGCGGTGGAGATGATGATGATGATGATCCCGATGAAGTCCAGCTCGATGACGGTGATGATGGCGACGATTTCCCCCTCCGGGAGGGAATTTCCCCCGGCAGATTTCTTCCTGCAGGGGAGCTTTTCGCTCTCTGGTGTTTTCCGCCTCGTGGAGGCGGCGGAATATTTCGATGGCCGTCCTCTCTGTGTTAGGGTTCCGAGGGGGTCAAGTACGCGAAGGGGGAACGGCTGAGGTGGGCCAGGGCCCCCAAACCACCGGCGGCGGCAGGGGGCCCACCGCGCCAGTGTGGAGGGCCCACCATGGCCCTCTCAGCCTCCCCTTTTGGCCTCCTCCATCTTCTGGTAAAATAGGACTTCCATATGTCTCCTTCGATTTATTGATCTTCAGAAAT
The DNA here is from genome assembly GCA_947311845.1 of Poa pratensis. NCBI lineage: Eukaryota > Viridiplantae > Streptophyta > Magnoliopsida > Poales > Poaceae > Poa > Poa pratensis. The sequence continues at coordinate 1,688,354 of CAMZMU010000066.1, read as the reverse complement.
AGTGCATCTCGACGGTGCTTTTTCCAGCAGAATCCTGACTCCGGTGTCCAATTCTCCATTATTCATCAAACATGCAAAATAGGTAAAATAACATAAGTAACACTTCTAAATATGAAATATATCGATGAATAGCAGTAAATTATGATATAAAATAGTGATGCAAAATGGACGTATCAACCCCCCCAAGCTTAGACCTCGCTTGTCCCCAAGCGAAAACTGAGCTCAGTAAACATGACCACAAGTTTATGGAGCAAAGTGTCGATAAATAAAATACGGACAAGAAGCATCACATTCATTGATACACAAGTCATTCTAGACAGCAACTTCCCTTCATATAATCTAACTTGAAATAAGTAAAGGGAACCACGATGAAGTGCATAAAGAGAACCATGATTGGTGAAGGCAAACTTAAACTCTTGGTCAGAGAACAATTAACAGATCATACTTATCTTTCGAGAAGAGTCTTTATATCAGAGCTTATATAGCAGAACTTACATGCCTTAATCATAACAGTCTCCTTACAGTCATTGATAACTTTCAAAGTTATATTCATTCGGATAAAAGCTATTGTGCGAAACAAGGAAATGAGAGATATGATTAGAAGTATCAACACATATAACTAATTGGATCTCAACAACTCAAATGCTTGCTTGAGATAGAGAGGAATGGGTTTACTGACTCAACAATAATGTAAAAGATAGGCCCTTCGCAGAGGGAAGCAGGGATTAAATCATGTGCTAGAGCTTTTAAGTTTTGCAAAGCATATAGAGAGTATGAAAATAGTTGTTTGAGCTATGTATGTCGTTGTCAACGAATCGTAGTAAAGTGAACACTAACCCCTTGTCAACCAGACTTTCAAGAGCGGCTCCCATGAAGGACGTTATCTCTACCAGCAAGGTAGATCATCCCTCTTCTCTTTTGTTTACACATGTATTTTAGTTTCTTTATAGTTGACACTCCTCCCAACCTTTTGCTTACACAAGCCATGGCTAACCGAATCCTCGGGTGCCTTCCAACATTCACATACCATGGAGGAGTGTCTATTTGCAAATTAAGTTGCTTACTGATAAATCAGGGCAAAACATGTGAAGAGAATTATTAATGAAAGTTGTAGTTAATTGGGACTGGGCACCCCATTTGCCAGCTCTTTTTGCAAATTGTTGGATAAGCGGTGTATATGCCACTAGTCCATTGGTGAAAGTCTGTTTGACAAAAGTGCTAGAGAAACTCTACAGAACCCTCATGAGCTAATAAACAGTGACACAAAACTAGGAGTAATAAGTTTTGAATAATTTAAAGGTAGCACATGAAGTATTTACTTGGAATGGCGCAAAATACCATATAGTAGGAAGTTATGGTGGACTCGAATGGCAATGGTTTGGCTCAAGGTTTGGATGTATGAGAAGCATTCCCTCTCGATACAGGTCTTTGGCTAGCAAGGTTATGTAGCAAGCATAAGAGTTGAGGGATACAAACAATTATACAAGTGATAAGAATAATCATGCAATCTTCCTTAGAAGCACAAATAGTTTAACTTAAGAATACTAAGCTTATGAGCTACAAAGAAAGAAAGATCATGGAATAATATATTTGCATGCACTCCCTCTCTCTACTTAAGTCTCAAAGTATTGTCTACTACTGACCAATGCTAAGTTTGCCAAAACCAAAAAGATTAACTTGGTGCTCTAAAAAGTGATCCCTATACTAACAACAAGGTTATCAATATGAAAGAGAATTGCAAGCTAAAATAAAGTATGCAGAAAGTAAATGATAAAACTTCTCATTAATATTTCATAACGGCAACTCACACCAAGGGATACATAGATAACCAACTAAAAGAGAGATACTTCCACATTGCAAACCATCATATAAGATAACTTCCCTACTCACGATATGACTTTATGGAAAAGTAAAAGGTAAAGATAATGATGTGATACCGCGGCACTCCCCCAAGCTTGGAACAAACCAAGGGGATGCCAATACTTATGATGAATTACTCCTTCGGTGGTGGTGGTGAATTGTCCTCATCATCAGACTTCCAGGGAAGGGGTTTCCCATCAACAAAGGACGACTTGGTTTCGATTATCCTGAAACTAGCAGCAGCGCTTATGTTTTTAAACCGAGTTTCATACTCACAGTTTTGATTCTGGACATCATAGAGTTGCGCCTGCAGTTTGTTGGTGGTGTTGATGAGGTGAAATATGTCTTCCCAGAGTTGTGCAGTCTCCTTCTTATGTTCAGCGACCAGCGCGGACACCATTGAGTGGAAGACTCCCACTTCACGTTCCGCCAGCTTTTTGTATGTGAAGACCTCTTGCTCCAGCTTCTCCATCCTGGCTTCCAGGCTCCCTTCTCCTTTGGGTCCTCGCACGTCTTCCGTCGCAGCTTTCCATCAACCATCTGCGACTCCTTGGGATGCATCTTCAGCTCATCCATGTATGGGGTGACGACGTTCACAAAGAAACTGTCCTTTGGAGGCTTCGATGAAGACATGGCAGCTCTAGATCTGAAAACAATATCTGGACAGAAACAGCTCGAAACGAAACACGATGAAAAGGCGAGATACGAACCTCGGGGGTTCGGGTGAGTTATATAGCAAAAAGTTTTACAACATAAGGAAGGTACAGGAGGAAACCTGATCGGAGACGAGCTCCGGGGTGCTCAAACCACCAGGCGGCGCGGCTGGGGGCCCACCGCGCCGACCTATGGTTTGGGCACCACGGGTGCCGTCTCCCATCCGGTTCGGTCTCTTATTTTTCCATATTTAATAAAAACGACGAAAATATCTTCTAGAAAGTTATTCGCGAAACTTTTCTTACCGAAACTGTTACCTATTCGAATCGAATTCTGCAGTCCCAGAAAAATGTTCTTCAATGAAAGTTTCCGGAGTCACCACTTTAATTGTATCAACCTCTTCATTAATAGAATCTCCAGAAATATAATGCTTGAGTCTTTGACCATTTACCACTTGTGTAGAGTTATCTTTCAATGAAGCAATTTTTATTGCACCTGAACGATACACCTCCACAATAACAAATGGTCCTTCCCATTTTGAGAGTAACTTTCCTGCAAAAAATCTGAGACGAGACCTATACAATAGAACTTTCTCACCAACATTAAATTCTCTTTTAAGAATTCTCCTATCATGCCATCTCTTAACTTTTTCTTTAAAGAGTCTAGCATTTTCATAAGCCTCACTTCTCCATTCATCTAAAGAACTTAATGCAACAACCTTTTCTCACCGGCAAGTTTAAAATCTCTATTAAGTTCTCTCACTGCCCAATAAGCTTTGTGTTCTAATTCTAAAGGCAAGTGACAAGCTTTACCATAAACCATTTTATAAGGAGACATGCCCATGGGGTTCTTATAAGCAGTTCTATAAGCCCATAAAGCATCATTTAACTTACTAGCCCAATTTTTTCTAGATTTATTAACAGTCTTTTGCAAGATAGATTTAATCTCCCTATTTGACAATTCTACTTGTCCACTAGTTTGAGGATGATAGGCTGAAGCAATTCTATGATTAACACCATATTTAGCAAGAGTCTTTCTAAAACCACCATGGATAAAATGAGAACCTCCATCAGTCATAAGATATCTAGGTACACCAAACCTAGGAAAAATGACATCTTGAAGCATTTTTAAAGAGGTCTCACCATCAGCACTTTTAGTAGGTATAGCTTCTACCCATTTAGTGACATAATCAACAGCAACAAGTATATGAGTATTACCTTGTGAAGAAGGAAAAGGACCCATGAAGTCGAATCCCCAACAATCAAATGGTTCAATAACAAGAGAATAACTCATAGGCATTTCATTGCGTCTAGAGATATTACCAACCCTTTGACATTCATCACAAGATAAAATAAACTTTCTTGCATCCTTAAAGAGGGTAGGCCAATAAAAACCTGATTGTAGAACTTTCTGCGCAGTTCTATCTCCAGCGTGATGCCCTCCATAAGCACTTCCATGGCATTTCCTCAGTATTTCCTGTTGTTCATATTCAGGAACACATCTTCGCATAATACCATCGACTCCTTCTTTATATAAGTGTGGGTCATCCCAAAAGTAATGCCGCAAGTCATAAAAGAATTTCCTTCTTTGCTGAGCTGAAAAGGTTGGAGGCAAGTACTTGGAAACAATAAAGTTAGCATAATCAGCATACCAAGGACTATCTCGCGAACTTACACTTATTGCAGCCAATTGTTCATTTGGAAAGCTATCATTAACAGGAATAGGATCATAAGGAATGCTTTCCAATCTAGACAAATTATCAGCAACAGGATTTTCAGCACCTTTTCTATCTATGATATGCAAATCAAATTCTTGCAAAAGAAGTACCCATCTAATAAGCCTTGGCTTAGCATCTTTCTTTTCCATAAGGTATCTAATTGCAGCATGATCAGTATGAATAGTGACTTTCGAATCAACTATGTAGGGTCGAAATTTGTCACAAGCAAAAACTACAGCTAGAAATTCTTTTTCAGTAGTGGCATAATTCTTTTGAGCAGAATCAAGAGTTTTACTAGCATAATGAATAACATTTAACTTTTTATCTACTCGCTGCCCAAGAACAGCGCCTACAGCATAATCACTAGCATCACACATAATTTCAAAAGGTAAATTCCAATCAGGTGGTTCAACTACAGGAGCGGTGATTAAAGCCTTTTTCAAAGTTTCAAAAGCTTCCTTACAATCATCATCAAAAACAAATGGTACATCTTTTTGAAGAAGATTAGTAAGAGGCTTGGAAATTTTAGAGAAATCTTTAATAAACCTCCTATAAAAACCAGCATGACCAAGAATACTACGAATACCTTTAACATCTTTGGGACAAGGCATCTTTTCAATTGCCTCCACTTTAGCTCGATCAACTTCAATACCTCTTTCAGAAATTTTATGTCCAAGAACAATTCCTTCATTAACCATAAAGTGGCATTTCTCCCAATTAAGAACAAGGCTAGTTTCTTCACATCTCTGCAAAACTTTGTCAAGGTTGTGCAAACAATTATCAAAGGAAGTTCCATAGACGGAGAAATCGTCCATGAAGACTTCCACAATTTCCTCACAAAAGCCATGAAAAATAGCAGACATGCATCTTTGAAAAGTAGCAGGAGCATTACATAAACCAAAAGGCATACGTCTATAAGCATAAGTTCCATAAGGACAAGTAAAAGTAGTTTTCTCTTGATCTTGCGCTCTCACAGCAATTTGAGAAAACCCAGAATACCCATCAAGGAAACAAAAGTGAGTTTTCTTGGACAACCTCTCAAGCATTTGATCAATAAAAGGCAAAGGATAATGATCTTTCTTAGTTACTTTGTTAACCTTTCTAAAATCAATGCACATCCTATAACCAACTACTACTCTTTGAGGAATTAGTTCATCATTTTCATTAGGAACAACGGTAATTCCTCCTTTCTTAGGAACACAATGCACAGGACTTACCCATCTACTATCAGCAATAGGATAAATAATACCAGCTTCAAGAAGTTTTAATACCTCATTTCTTACCACTTCTTTCATCTTGGGTATTAAACGACGCTGATGCTCAACAACAGGCTTTGCATCAGGTTCCATGTTGATGGCGTGCTGACATATAGTAGGAGAAATTCCCTTCAGGTCATCAAGAGTATATCCCATAGCTCCGCGGTGTTTCCTCAACACTCCCAATAACCTTTCCTCCTCTGTACCTGAAAGTTTAGAGCTGATAATAACAGGATATATTTTCTTATCATCAATATAAGCATATTTAAGATTATCAGGCAGAGGTTTCAAATCAAAAACAGGATCCTCCTTGGGTGGCATTGTGGTACCCAAATCTTCCACAGGTAAATTGTGTTTGAGCATAGGTTGACGAAGGAATACTTCATCAAGCTCATTCCTTTCTTCCCTGAAGTTCTCACTTTCATGATTCTCCATATGTTGCTGCAAAGCATTGTTAGGAGCAAGAACAATAGATGCAAGTTGAGCAATTTCAAAATCCTCACTAGGCAATTCAGTTTCATAAGGTGCTTTAGCAAATTTAGAGAAATTGAATTCATAAGATTCACCAGCAAATTTAGTAAAGATTTTCTCTTTCTTACAGTCTATAACAGCACCACAAGTATTCAGAAAAGGTCTACCAAAAATAATAGGACAACTATCATTGGCAGCCGACCCAAGTACAAGAAAATCAGCAGGGTATTTAGTCTTACCACAAAGGACTTCGACATCTCTAATGATACCAATTGGAGAGATAGTTTCCCTATTAGCAAGCTGAATAACCACATCAATCTCTTCAAGTTTACAAGGAGCAATTTCGTGCATAATTTCCCTGTAAAGCTCATAAGGAATAGCACTAGAACTTGCACCAATATCACATAAACCATAATAGCAATGATCACCTATCCTAACAGAAAGCACAGGAACACTAGACTTCCTAGAACTTTTAGGATGTGAGACAATATTAGAAGCATCCTCACAAAAGATAATGTGTCTATCTTCTAAATTTTCAGTGACAAGATCTTTAACCAATGCTACAACAGGTTCAACAGTTATTTGCTCATCAGGTTTGGTAGTTTTCTTATTACTTTTACTAACAACACCAGTTATGATAGTATGTTCCTTAATCTTATTAGGAAAAGGAACTTTTTCAATATAAGGTTCTGGAATAATGCGATCACAACATTAACCTCAACACCTTTAGATATATGAGAAACAGATTCATCTTTATATGGTTCATGATAATTTTTAAAACCCTCCTTCGGCAAACCGAAATAGGAAGCAAAGGCTTTATAAAAGTTTGCAACAATTTGAGAGTCAAGACCATAAGTAGTGCTAATTTTGCGATAATCATCAGTATCCATAAATTTTTTAACACACTCAAAGTCATAGTTTATACCTGACTCCCTACCTTTGTCATTCTCCCATCCTTCAGTGTTCTCCTGAATCCGATCAAGAAGGTCCCACTTAAACTCTTCTTTATTACGAGTGAACGATCCAGCACAAGTGGTATCCAATAGAGTTTTATCTTGAAAGGAGAGTCTTGCATAAAAGTTATCAATAACAACATATTACCAGGAAGCTCATGAATGGGACATTTGAGCATTAATGCCTTCAATCTCCCCCACGCTTGAGCGATACTCTCTCCATCATAGGGCCAGAAGTTATATATGAGGTTCCGATCCTTATGAATCTCACTTGGAGGATAGAATTTGGAGTAAAAGAGAGGTACAATTTCCTCCCATCCAAGAGAATACCCATTCTTCAGCAGTTTATACCAATGTGCAGCTTTACCAGACAGTGATAGAGAGAATAATTTCTTCTTAACTTCTCCCATCGAGATACCTGCACACTTAAATAACTCGCACAATTCATGCAGAAATAACAAATGATCTCCAGGATGGACAGTTCCATCTCCTGCATAGCGGTTATTTGTGACACGTTCAACAATTTTCATAGGAATTTTGAACGGTATTACCTGCTCATCTGGCGCCTCCTCTACTACCTTAGCAGTGGTAGTTGTTTTCCCAAATAGGAATTCAAGAGAAGACCCCTCACTACAACAGGACAGAGCTTTGGTAACACAATCATGTAACACGCAGAAAAATATGTTACATGTAAAATTCCAGTAACACATCAATTGTGCTACAACGACAGATAGTAACACAAGCTATCCAAGGCCCAAAATTGTGTTACGGAGATATTGACCAAGTAACATATAAATATGTGTTGTAAGTAATGTGTTACAGTAATATTGACATGGTAACATGTAAAATATGGTTGGTGGGAATGTGTTACGAACTTTCCTGAGAGTAACACATAATCATGTGTTAATCCATAGTGTTACGGGCTCAATTATAGAGGGCGATACAAAAATAAAATCAGATGCATGTTTATATCACAATTATCTTAACACATAGCATCCCCGTGTTTTTTAACAGAAATAATAAATAGACTTTTTGACGCATACGATACAAAACAAAATACAGTTCGGTTTAACAAACTATTTTGACCCGGCTTCAGTAAATATCAAATTAACTAATTTTGACGCGAATTGTAGTTTGACTCGAGGACCATACATGCCAAATGCTCTCAGTTTAAATTAATCATATAAGTAAAGTACTTGTGAGTCAATACTCATGAAGGAGCGGAAGACCGGCAACAAACTGAGATCATAATTGTTAATTTGAAGGCAAAGCATAAGCTAATTGTTGAATTGTACATTAGTACAACTAGAAGCATCAAGCAAGTACTCTCTCTGTATCAAAATATAAGACTTCCTATCAACTTTTCACTCACATGTATCTAGACATATTTTAGTGCAAGATTCACATGAACCTTTCACTAAAACATGTCTAGATACTTGTGTGTGGAAAATTGGTAGGAAGTCTTATATTTGATACGGAGGGAATGCTAACCAGTAGGTTTAGTAAACGAGTGCTGTACTAGCGCAAAATGAAGGAAAGACAGTTGTCTTGTGCTAATAATAGTTTTTCCCTGGACACCAATCGCACACTCACAGTAGTGCTTACCCCACGAGTATCGTTCGTAGCTGTAACTGAAGTCACTTGAACATCGACAATATTACAACAAGATCTGCAGCAATCAAACTAGCGGTCGTGCCAAGCATGCAACGCCCAACTAACAGGGCAGCAAGACAGCCAGCACCAAGCTGCAAGTGCAGGGCACATAACGGCCAGCGCCCTGCTGCAAGTACAAGACACAGATCACACACGCACATGCTGGTTCACAAGACAAACAAGATAACGTGCCCAGGTTTTCAAACCAAGCAAACATCCCAAATAAATCAAACATCCATTTCAAAAAGGAGTAGTTCAGTTTACAAGATGGTAAATCTGACATAATACTTCTTTGACAAATAGTTTATTTATTCCCTACGAAAATCTGTCATACAGGTTCAAATAGCAAAAACTATGCAAACATAGAAGTTCGCTAATAGAACGCATAACTTCATCCATCGGTTCAGAACAATTCTTCTAATCTTCACTTGCAAAATTTCCTGAAAATTAAGATTCAAGGAAGCGTTTGAGCAAGTTCATTACAAATCAGAAGAGTTGAGTTAAATTCAATACATATATAGGCTGTAACTGTAATATACTGTTAACTTAATACTACCTTATAATAGAAAATGAGAGCAAGGCAGGAGTTGTTTGAAGCAGGAGTAATGTTGCCAGAATGCTCGGCAGATCAAGGACTTCTATGTTGGGTTACAAAAAACTGAAACTGCTAGGAGTATGTCTCAGAGTGATCGACAATTAGCAAAGTTCATCTTACAAATTAGTCAACCCTCATTTTCTTGTTCCCAACTGAGCTAAGGAAGCAAAGTTTATGGTTTGAACAATTATATTAAATGCCTTGCAATATTTGATTGCATGAATAGGAATTATAGACCAAATGCAAGTTAGCCCTGAAAATGACAATTCGGTGATGCCCGGACATGTCCGTAACAACTCAGTACAAGAGGAAATGTCAGCGTGTATACAAACTAGCTAAGCAGTAGGTGCTATGTTCTTATGTGTCCAACGGACGCCATGGACAGCTGAATTAGTTTTGGGGGACGCCTCGGATACGTGATTTAGCTAATGTGGCTTATACCAGGAAACGACATGCATCTCTAGGAAAAGGAAGATTCAGTAAAAAAAAGTATCTTTATTAAGAGGAGAACATGATCTGATATAGCTTCAGATAAGAAGCACTTAAGCTTCAAAAACAAGAAAAAGACACAGGGCCAAGTACAGAGCTACTGCTAAATATCTTAATAATTAATTATTTCTGTGGTGGATGACATTTTGCATGATATTATCAACCAAGTGTCAGGACAGTAAGGATGAAGTACTATAATTACCGTAATCCACAATGGCAACATCCATGGAAAATATAGACCGAGAAACTGAAAAGCAATAAAGAAACCCAAAAATTGGGTTTGTTTACTGAATGGCAGACCTCGTTACTTCGAATTCTAAAGGGCTATAAGCTCACTTTACGGCTTTACGCACACAGACGATATAGATAAAACCAAAAGACCTGTGCGGCTAAAGAACGGCAAGAACATACAATGATTCTTAATGTCCTGCAAACTCATCTTTTCTCTTCAGGTAAGATGACAGTATATATAATCATGAAAATGTTGCTCACAGATGGAATTACCCGTATATGATTTTTTCTCAACTATTCTTCATTGATCAAAGCACTACTGTTGACATCCACCATTGTTCCTTTCTGATCATCGAATTAACTAAGACGTACTATTACGTTTTATTTCCTGCATCATGTCTTCACGATGGAGCAGGACGAGTATACCAAGAAGAAATTAACTGGAGATATGTATAGAGAGATGGGCACATGCCGTGACCACTACAAAATGATATTTAAAACTAAAAATAAATCAAATGGTTTCAGCAGTCCTAAACAGAAGATAAGATCTAGATCAGATGGTTTCTATCAAATCAATCTAGAACAGAACATAAGCAACCATAGCACCATAGTTATCAGCATAATGATAGATACATCAGGGTGAAGATTCAAAACAGGGATATATATGAACTTGAAGGGGGCGTACTGACCATCATCAGATAGGTTACCTCTAAGCAATTGATCTCACGAATTCAAATCGTGATGGAATTCGTGCTGTCAGCACAAACGCGCCCGCGTCGGCGTCCTTCGAGAGAAGCACCCGCGGCGGCGAGGTTCTAGGACCCGGCGAGCTGCTGCTGTATCGGAGGCTGAGAGCCTGAGAGAGGGCAGGAGCCGGCCGGGAGGAGGACGGTGAGTGCGTGAAGAGTTGAGGCCGCAGCAGGATCTGGGGGCACCGCCCAAGAGTCGGCGGGCGAGCTCGAGGCGCCGGGGGAATCTCACCTGGCGGCGGTGAATCGAGTGGGGGAGGCGGCTGGGTGGGCAACTGGGCACGGGCCAATCTTCTTCCTAACCTAGGCCAAATAAGATTTGGGTGCCCACTAATATGAAACGTTTCATGTGGGGCGACTACTAAACTTTAGGTGATCTAGACTTGTATGTAAATTATTCATAGCTCGAATGGTGATAGAAGATACTATATGAGTTGGGATCATCTAGCGAGCAAACGTTTGCTCCTACACGGGTTTGGGCAGCCGGCCAAATAAGGAAAGGATCAGTCCCCGCACGCACCAGAAACGGAAAGCATGCGATTACTAACTGCCCACGTGATCCCGGCCATGTGATCCTGGTTAGCTGGAGCGAACTAGGCACCGTCCAGCGCATGCATGGTTGTAACTTCCGCAATTAATTTTCTTTAAAAAAACAAACTGCTATAACTTTTGATTAGAGTGTCTAAATTAGGATCTGTTTTCACTGTTAGATTTCTAGGAGCGAGATCTTCAAATCTAGATCCAATTTGAGCATGTTCTAGTAATATTTTCTTTCAAAGCAACTTTGATGTTGAGACAAGTAAGTTTGCACACAAAGTTACTATTGAGGGTGTTGAAGTTGCTACTAAATGAACAAAGTTTATGATGAAAGATGTTGGATTTTTGCTGAAGAAAATATGTTGTGCAAGTAGTGTTAAAGCTGCCCTACATTGTGCCGAAGTTGCTAGTTTTAAAGAACCAGGTCTGAAACCATGGAGGTGATACGCCATTACCAGGTCTGCCAAGATTTTGAAGCCAATCTGGTGTAGATATGAAACAAGTGCAACTTTTATAGCCTCGGTGTTGCAACTTTCTGGGACTAGTGTAGGTAAAACATATAAAAGTGTGTGAAGTAAACTAGACCTGAACATGTGCAACTTTTATAACCCAATTTGCAAGTTTGTTCGTGCAGTGTTGCAACTTTGTGGGACTAGTGTAGCTAAAACAGGGAAAATGTGTGAAGTAAACTAAATTTGAACATGTGCAACTTTATAGCCCCAGTTTGCAAGTTTGTTCGTGGAGTATTGGATCTTTCTCAGACTAGTGTAGCTAAAACGGGGGAAAGTGTGTGAAGTAAACAAGACGTGAACATGTGCAACCTTTATAGCCCCAGTTTGCCATCCATTGTTCGTGGAGTGGTGCAACTTTAACCTCGAATTGGTTTTAAGAAGCAAAATATAGAAAAATTATACTGCGTGAAGGAACCCACTATATATAACTCAAATGAGTGACAATTGCAAATTTTACAAAAATATTGGCAGTTAATTATGTATGATACTAGACCAAATGCAACTTCAGCAAACTAAAAAAAAGGTCAAATGCTCTACCTGTAAGTATGTATGTAACCGGAAGCAACTAAATAGTGATTTTAGTAGCAACTATGCATCTTGTAGAAAAGAAGCAAACCATCTTCGGCGACTCATAATAACCAAAATAAAAAATCATGTACAACTGCCTAACCAATCCTGTAAACCCTAGCAACTTCGCGTGATTTTAGATGCAACCAACTGATTCATAGTTGCAAATTCGGTGAATTAATGGTGAAAAAGCATGTACATCTGCCTAACTAAATCCTGCAAACCCAAGCAACTTTGCATGACGCTAGAAGCAACTAACTCATTCATAGTTGCAACTCCGGTGATTTAATGGTGAGAAGCATGTACATCTTCTACTAATCCTGCAAACCCAAATAACTTTGCATGATACTCGAAGCAGCTAATTACCTCGTAGTTGCAACTTCGGTGAGCCAATGGTGAAAAGCATGTACATATGTCTACTAATCCTGTAAAACCAAAGCAACTTTACATGATGCTAGAAGCAACTAACTAATTCATAGTTGCAACTTCGCATGTAAATTATACTATCCTGCAAACGCATGTAAATTTGCATGATACTAGAAGCAGCTAACACCTTGTAGTTGCAAAATTGGGTGAGCCAAATGGTGAAAGCATTAACAGGCCGGCGTCACCACCCCTGCAATAACACAAAAGCAATGATGAATACGGCTTTGCAATAACACGAAAGCACTGAAACCATGTCCTGATTTGGTTCGACAACAACCCAGATGTAGAAGAGGGGATCCTTGGACTTACCACAATGGCGTCTAGCCTGAGGAAACACGTGCGAGAGGTCAGATTAGAGGCTGACTTGGGACGAATCGACACTCCTGCAACCTCTATGTGCTCGCCTCCGCACACGAGATCGAACGGAGGTCGCGCTCCTCGCCCTTCTCTGCAACCGGGAACCCGGAGACGATGTAGCAACCGCAGCCTGACCTCCGCCTGCACTCTGGCCGCGCCTCACCTCCCCAACAACCTCCTTCCTCCGCGGTGGACGAGATCGACACCACACACTCTTCTGCGACGCGAGCATCGACCGACCGCTACGAAATCAGCAGGCCGCCGCTGAATGCACGCCATGCTAATCCCTCTCTAATAGCGAATCGCGTGAGGAAATCGCAGGCCAACGCGCTCCTCCTCCTGCTCCTCCCCAGCGCGCACGCCCTCGCCGCCTGTTGCGCCTCCTGCCTCGAGCCGCCCCGCCGCACCCACGACTCTCGCGATGCCGCGGCCGCCTCCTCGTCACCCACCGCGGGCGCATGGTACGGGGCCGCCCTCGCCTGCTGCGCCTACACGCTGCTAGTGTAGGTCGCCGCGTCCCGCCTCGCCGCCGCCGAGGACCTGCTGCTGCCGGCCGTGCAGGCGCTTTCCTGGGCGGCGATGCTGGCGCTGGCCGCGCTGGCCGCGCGGGCGCGCGCCAGCGGCTGGGGCAGGTTCCCGGCGCTCGTGTAGGCGCCTCGAATCGCCGAAATCACCTCTCTCTCCCTCTTCTGACAATGGCAGCGGAGAAAATGGGGAACGATTGCGAGGAACGGCTAAGCAACCACGCGCCACGTCACCCACGTGAGCTCGCTTCAGGTGCTGGCTTGGCCGCGCATACGTGAGCCGTCTGCTCGCATCGGACGGTGCGGAAGGGTGTGCGCCAGAATCAGTCAAATAGCAAAGCTTTGCTCTTTATCATTTATAGGATATGAGTTTTTTTTTTTTGAAATTCATTTAGGATATGAGTTAGTGCACGCGAGGATAGAGCTTGGTTCGAGTCCTTCCCTTACAATATATACTTTATTATTTTTAATAAATTTTGTGAAACCCTACATATACATATTTTTTTAACGAATTGTGTGAAATAAGTAGAAAGATATGTCATTTTTTAGAATAATTTAAATTGTTTTGCATCATAAACATTTTAAATATTCAATACAAAGAAATTTGACTGTCTAATAATATTTTCACAATTAATTCCTCCAATAAATACAGCCAGATTATTTTGCACTTTGTTAGCACCATGTGAAACCCTTCATATACATATTTTTTTAACGAATTGTGTGAAATAAGTAAAACGATATGTCAATTTTTTAGAATAATTTAAATTATTTTGCATCATAAACATTTTAAATATTCAATATAAAGAATTTTGACTGTGTAAAAATATTTTCGCGCTAAAAGGAGTTCTCACTGAAAGAGTTCTCACTAAAGGAGTCCTCGCTATAGGAGTTATCTCATTTGATGGACCACCTATTAGTGTGCTAGATATCAGCTCCATTTCTTCTGACAGAAAAGGAGTCGTCAATAAAGCATACGACTCAAAAGGAGTCGGCATAAAAAAGACTTAGCCAAAACTGACTACCCAGAAATCAAAGCGATGTCGGAGCAAGAAGGACTTGGTAGCCAGCTGAATTTGGTACTTGCGAGATGCCCAAGGACCTAGAAATCAAGTCTATTCAAGATTGAAAGGAAGGCAAGTTTGAGGTCAACACGAAAGAAAAAACGGTGACTTGCTAAAGGAGTCGGAAAAGGACACTTGGGTCCAGGTTCAGCACGAGACCGACCAAAACCTGCCTAGTTTTAGAGATAGAATCCGACTTAGACTGCGAATTGTAATCCTTGTAGAAGTCCTTTGCTTGTACGAGAAGTCTATCCGCCTCATATGTATGTGAGAGCTGATGGCCGATTAAATTTTTACTTCATATCAGTACAACCCTACTTTTTACTTCATTTTTCCTTGTTCATACTTCTGTTATTCGGCGACTCCTTTTGAATTTCATCGAATATCAACAACCGAACCCCGGAGCGGCCAAGTCCGGTCGGGTTCAACCAATCGTCGCCAGCTTCCTTTGATGGGCTTCCCAAAGGGCTGGGGCGTCTGGTATAGAAGTGCATGCTTCCTGTTTTGATAGTGCACATTAGACTAGTGCAACAAGCATAACATCTAATGCCATGACACTGCAATTCATGGCGACGAAAGGCTATGACGGAGTTTGAAGAACGTTGTACACTAGTGTAGTCTAAACATGCACAAAGTTTAGTACAAAATCTGCTCATATATGACCACCGAAATAGAAAACTTACAACATGAAATTTGTGCGGAACATTGAGATGAAGCTACACTTTGAAGGAAAATTTAAAATGGTCGACCGAGTGCGAAGAATTTGACAAATTCTTTAATAAATGGTGCAAACTTCTGTCGAAAATTAAGAATCTAGAGTACACGAAACTCGAAACGAATTACGAAAGTTGTACGTTTGTTTTGCCTTTTTTCACAGGTCATAAAAATGTTTTTTTCGTGAAACGTTTTGTGCTAACATTAAATATTATGATGTATATCTGAAAATTCATTTGAAATATTTTGACATTTTGAAAAATAGATTTTTTTTTACATAACCCGTGACCAGAAACGCATAGATCTGAACTCCTTTTCACAAAAAATTAATTTCCCTCCATCGTTCCAGTTATTTAGTCGAAAGGCAAAACCAGTGGAGGGAAAATTTTAACTATTCCCGCTGAAATACATTTTTCTCTCTATTAATAGCTCCTATAAATAAAGCCTTTCTCATTAATCTGGCCAGCGCCAAACAAATCACGCCCCCAAAAAACGCATCTCACAGTCGCCTCCCACCAATGGTCACCACGGCCTACCACGGAACCGACCGCCGCCGCGCCGCCACCCCATCGCTGACCACCACCGCGCCGCCCTTCCCCCCATCACAGAGCCACCCACCGCCGCGCCGCGCCGCTCCCACTGCCCACCACCACCACGCCGCCCCTCCCAGACCACCGAACCGGCCAGCACCGCGCGCTCCTCCCCCTCGCACCCGGAACAACATTCTCTCCTCCCATTTGCGCCTGAAGGTTTGCTCCGTCCCCCTCCATCGCCCCGGCATCGACATCGTGTGGTGTGCAGACATTTCTTCAGGTCGAGGTAATTCGCCAGCCACAACTTGTGCTGACCATTGGTGTTGGTGGGATTTGATTTTCCTGCCCGAGACTACACACTTACTTAGAACCCATCAAGGGCTGCTGCCCGCCGGCGAGCTTCTGGTGTCAGCTGGCCTCCGGACTGATATGGAGATCGAGGCTCAGCTCGATAAGTTCTTGAATCCATCCCAGCTTTTCCAACCGGAGGTTCAGATCCTGTAGGTGCCACGGCCAGTATCGTGCTGTACAGTGTACTCCCAGTCTCCCACTAGTATTAGATTCAGACTTGTGATGACCGGCGGTACAATTAGACTATGATCATAGTGCCACTGAAAGAGTTCCAGATTGATCTACAAAATTCTGAATTACAGTAGCTCCATAACTAAATATATTATATATAGATCAGCAATATGCACAAAAGCCAATCAGTGCAGCTTATTACACATGCCTTTATGAACTAGTTGAGCAAAACAAATGTGCACTCCTAGGCCACAATGTCATCGCTACATGTACCAAAGAAAGGAATTTCTCAAGGATTTACAAGCATGGTTTGGGGGACCTGATGAGAGTCCTTGGTTGATTCCCCTTTGAACTCCCCTCGTTATAGGAATAACAAAGAAAAAAGACAGTTATGGGAATATTGGAATATAAGATGAGGTGAAGGAATTCCTTTTCTTTTCCTTTTGTATGCATTTCTATTGATTGTTTACTCATACTTGTTAGTTCTGTAGGAAAATCTCCAGTCAAACGATAATGGTATTTCTCTATTACCAACACTGCATGGTTATATCATTGCTAGTCACTTGAAACCTATGTATTAATATTTCAGTTTCCAGAGAGTTCAATACAACGGACCTGTTGAAGTACACTCGACTATGCAACATGGCATGATTGAGGATAATAATTTAGTGCTTTCACGCGAAAAGGTTGTTACTGCACTCTTACTCATGTCACAAATATAGAATGTAAAATAATTACTTGCTCATCATGTACTTATATTGTCTCTTTGTAGGTGAGGAAAGAGAGAAAATCGGCGGGTCAGCAGCAAGGGACTAGAAATCAACAACCACGCTCAGCTTCCTCAGATGAATGGCGCACTTCTTCATTCAAGGTGAAGATCCACCAAGGGGCATGAGTGTATCTACAACCAGTCTTTTTGGCTATAAATTTCTATATATTCTGCATACTAGGTACATGTGTTAGCAGTGCTGTAGTCTGAGTAACAAACAACACCCTAGTGGTCCAAGCAGCAACTTGCTTCCCTCTTGCTAACTCTTATATGCAAAATGAATTTTTGTTAAAGTTTCTGTGCAATCTGTTATGTGCAAGTAATGATAAGGATGTCGTGCCATGTTTTCTGGCCATGACAGATTGTTGTATTGCGTAGTAAGTGATTTTAATCCTTTCTTGCCTTCCCGTCCAAGCTACAGATTGTTTGATTGTGTAGTAAATATTATATTTAGCATCGGTTATAGATCTTGTTGTTTCTTGCCTTTCCTTACAGTATGACAAAATATACGCATCTATTGTTCCCTGTCGGAAGGCAGCCCAACCTGGAATCGCAAACAAGATTTTATGAGAAATGTACACACACATTATAGCATTATTAGTCATGCACATTGGAAGAGCACCCTGGAGGAGCAAACCAGTATGGCCAAGTCTATGCATGTGTATTCATTACCATATTTTTCATGCACATTATAGTATTATTGTCGTTGAATACTAATATTGATCCTAATATAGGTTGGTTCCGAAGTAGTTCTAAAGACTTCAACATATCCCAACAAGCGGAATGTTGCATATGCTACTGTCCCAAGTACTCATCCTACAGTGGTGCTCAATTCGCGCTTGTGCGCATAGTTGAAACTATTTAGATAATGAGAGTTAGTGAGAGAAGTAGGTGATTGCAAGATAGTTGGTGATGCCTTTCTCCGGGATTCTTAATTGCTTGGCCTTCAGCTTCTGTAAGTTAATTGAAGTTTTTTCATCAAATTCCTCAAATCATATTTCTGTATATCTAATCTTAAGTATATGTCTATTTGTTTTTTGCAGATTCGAAAGAAGAATGGTTGAGTTCCTGCTTAATTCTCTAGCAGATGAAGAAGCAAATAAATTGCACTTATCAATAATTATAGTTTTACATGGATAGATTGAAAATGTAATATTATTCACTATATCTTTTTTGGTCGGAACTTATACATATTCTATGGTGTAATATTCTTTGTGAAAGTGTTTTTCTGTAGTCAAATTGATATGAGTGCTACGGTGTCACCGGTGTAATTTTGATATTTATTTGTTGTGGTGCAATATGTATACTGCAATCTTGTATCTTTGAGATATCTTGATAATTAAAATTTTCAATGCGGCCTGCTTCTTTTTTTTTGTCAATTGCATAGTGATATGCATCAAATAAATTAATTCGTTGAACATGTGCAATTATTTTTTATTCTAGTAAATGGAATATACCAAATTTTGCGATCCTAAAAAACATAATTTGTGTTTTTAGTTAAAAAATAAATACATTAATTATCTTTACTCATGGTGTTACTATGAGTACACAAATGTGTGTTACTACGGTAGTTGACAACAATGAATATTGTGTTACACTATTTGGATATTATGTTACTAGTTGTATTTGGAAGTTATCAACATGTTACTAACTCTCTTACTATGGCTAGAAAATATGTTACGACCAATGTTCTACCTGGATGAATATATGTTACTACTTATGTTACTCTAGTTAAAAAATGGTGTTACTGGTGCAGTTGGTAACACATAATATGCGTGTTACTACAACATAATTGTAACACAGTTTTTGACATATGGTAACAATTATTATGTGTGACAGTGGACACCTCTTAGTAACACAGCCTAATGGAACACATTTTAAATTGTGTTACTGTATGGCGTAGTAACACTCTTTAGAACCTGTGGTAACACAAGACTGTGTTACCAAAGGTCTGTCCTGTTGTAGTGCCTCCATAATGAGATATAGCAGCAGGCAAAAATAAAAAACAGCACGTACAATAAATGTTTCCCTTACCAATTCCACTTACCAATAGCGCTACACTCCCCGGCAACGGCGCCAGAAAATAGTCTTGATGACCCACAAGTATAGGGGGTGTATCGTAGTACTTTCGATAAATAAGAGTGTCGAACCCAACGAGGAGCAGAAGGTGTTGACAAGCGGTTTTGATGAAGGATTCACTGTAAATGCTCTCAGACAAGTTTTTAGGAGTTTTTGATATGACAGATAAATAAAATACAAGTAAATAAAATGCAGTAATAATAGTTGCAGCGAGTGGCCCAATCCTTTCTACAGCAAAGGACAAGCCGGTTGTTGTACTTATAATGACCAAACGTTCTTGAGGACACACGGGAATATTGTCAAGTGCTTTCGCTTCATGTAGTTGATTAATCTTCATTGTTTTGATAAGTGTTGTGTGGGTGAACCTATGCTAATGCACCGCCCTTCCTAGGACTAATACATACTTGTGATTATACCCCTTGCAAGCATCCACAAATACAAGAAAGTAATTAAGATAAACTAACCACAGCCTTAAACTTTGAGATCCTGCTATCCCTCATGCATCGATATACCAACGGGTGTTCAGGTTTCTGTCACTCCGACAACCCCACAATTGGCAAACGAATACACAATGCATTCCCCTAGGCCCATAAAGGTGAAGTATCATGTAGTCGACGTTCACATGACACCACTAGAAGAATAACACCACAACTTAAGCATCAAACCATTAAATATTACTCAACATAATTCACTACTAACATCAAGACTTCTCCCATGTCCTCAAGAACTAAACGAACTACTCACAAGACATCATACGAAACATGATCAGAGGTGATATGATGATGAATAACAATCTGAACATAAACCTTAATCCAATGGTTTCACCCAATAGCATCAATAACAAGAGTAATCAACACCGGGAGAGTTTCCCCTATGGAATAGACAAGATTCAGCCCTAGATGTTACAGCGGAGACGGGGTGCAGCGGCGGTGATGATGGTGTTGGCGGTGGAGATGATGATGATGATCCCGATGAAGTCCAGCTCGATGACGGTGATGATGGCGACGATTTCCCCCTCCGGGAGGAATTTCCCCCGGCAGATTTCTTCCTGCAGGGGAGCTTTTCGCTCTCTGGTGTTTTCCGCCTCGTGGAGGCGGCGGAATATTTCGATGGCCGTCCTCTCTGTGTTAGGGTTCCGAGGGGTCAAGTACACGAAGGGGGAATAGCATCAATAACAAGAGTAATCTCGAGGTTTGGGCTCCCCAGGTGCCGTCTCAGCCTCCCCTTTTGGCCTCCTCCATCTTCTGGTGAAATAGGGACTTCCATATGTCTCTTTCGATTTATTGATCTTCAGAAATAGTGCATCTCGACGGTGCTTTTTCCAGCAGAATCCTGACTCCGGTGTCCAATTCTCCATTATTCATCAAACATGCAAAATAGGTAAAATAACATAAGTAATACTTCTAAATATGAAATATATCGATGAATAGCAGTAAATTATGATATAAAATAGTGATGCAAAATGGACGTATCAACGGGTCGCGAGAAGGTTATCCCAAAGCGACGGCTTCAACAAAGGTAACGACACGCAAGTGTCGTTGTTGCCGGATCCAGTGAAAGATCATAGCTTGGTTTTCACTCTAGAGAGAGGATTGAGCCGGTGTCGGTACTCTACTCATGAAGAACCACCAAAACCTCAACCATGATATGTTGTCTCCTCCGCTTGACCACCGCCGCATTCTTTCTAACCTTGATATACCACCGAACACAAATAGACACCTATACGCCTGAAGATATGCGCCATGTAGCATACCACTCGGCAACGAATATGCAAAATCCTCGCGCACGACGTCCATGGAACAGATGTAGCAGGGCGTCTACCTTGAGCTTGGGCTCTTAAACGCCGCACTGGAACGATATTGTCTGTGTGTTGAGAAACCAACACAATAAGCAAACTTTCAAGTAAGACGGAAAAGCAATGACGTGTGCAAAGTAACGATACCAAACTGTGCCTACAGAATCCATATCTACTGCCTGTGTACTACTTCCTCGGTGCATGAATATATGACGTTTTAGGTATCCAACATGTTGTCTACATGCATACTAACATGAGTGCACATACACATTAAAATATGTCTACATACATCTAGATATATGTGAATGTAAACAAATGCTACTCCCTCCGATCCATATTAGTGGGCATAGCTTTGTCTAAATTCATATGTATCTAGTTAAGTATTTAGACTAGATACATGTGTATCTAGACAAAGTTGTGCCCACTAATATGGATCGGAGGGAATAAAACATTTTTTTATATTAAAAAAACGGAGGGAGTACCTAGGTACGAAAAATCAACAGAAGCACGCTGGACTACAAACTGACAAATCCGTAGATCTGCGCGTGTGGGCCCCAGCTGGGCGTGACCCAGCGCGCCTGCCAAAACCGTTGGTTCGCTTTCTGCACACCCTTTTTTTTTTGAATTTTTCCCACGTATATTCAAACGAAACCACATACAGCGTACATAGTAGAAATACACGTACAGAATACGTAGAGGAAAAAGGACCAAGGATCGAAGACCACGCCCTCGCCGGCGTCGGAGTCGAAGACGACCAACTGCCGCCTCGCCGCAGTCAGGGAGATCTTTTCCCTATAGAAGACGCTGCCGTGCCCCTCCGCCGCGCCGCGCCGGAGTTGAAGACGATGAACGACCGGGGCAGCGCCCCCCGGACCCAACCATTCCTCTTTGCCGCAGCCGCCGTCGAAGCCGCCGCCGGAGGAGGTCGTAGAACTCGATCCGTCCGCCGCCAGATCCACCGCCGCCTCGGATCTGACGGAAAGCAAAAGATCACGAGCGCCACGCCGGGCCTCGGGATCCAGCCAGTCCAGCGCGAGGGGGAGGAGCTCCGAAGACCTCCGCCGCCGGAGAAGCACACGCCGGCACCAAAACCACCCGCCCGCAGCACCCACTCCTCCAGAGCGCCGCCGGCGAGAAACCCGCCCTACCCTACCGTATATACATGCCGGAGCCGGGGATCCCCCACCCTCCCGCCGCCGAAGCGGCCGGCGGAGGGGAGGAATCCCCCGACTCGCGGCGCGCACGGTGGATCGACGGCTCGCTCCAAAAATCGCCTTCCTTCCTCTTGCTACAGTAGCGGGGCGGGGAGGGGATAGGGCTTCTGAACAGCTTTCTGCACACCCTGCCTGCCTGCCTCCTCCGTTCCCCACCCTGTACACACGGTGGAGTATAGTGGACGGCGTACCGTGTACACACGGATCGAGACGGCAAATCCTCGGCTCGCAGCTGCCATGTGGGACCAGATCAAGTTTTCTCAGAGCGCCACGTGGCCGATCATCGGTTGCAGGACAGGAATAATACCCAGCCCAGCCCTGGAACAAGATTTCGCGATTAATATATACTCCTACTAAACGCAGGTGAGCTGAGCTGAGTCTGACCGGTGATCCGATTCGCAGAATATACTGTATACTGCAGCATGGAGATCGTATCTGAATAACTAATTAGCTAGTCTGCACCATGGGTCGATCTTCCCGTGATTTGATTCGACGAAATACTAATTAGTTGCAAACACGCCGTGCTGGAACAGTGGTCAACAGTGTAACTCCATGCGTAAGATCCACAACCTCTCCATAAAAAAAAAGATCCACAATCCTCTTCAGGACTCAGACTCAGTACACGGTGCAGTGTGTAGTAGTACCAGCTACGGTGGCCTGGCAGCTTTAGCCCGATCGATAGAATTCATTGGCATCTGTAGCTTCTGCTTCCATGAGATCTCAGATTAACCGTGCATTGCCCGGCTCCTGCACACATAACTCCGAATCCATCTGTTGCGCTGCATGCGACACCGGCTGCCTGCCAGCCTCGCCCACTGTGGTGTAGGCCCGCCATCTCTCCCTCACAAGGTCAACATAGACATAGCAGTCGCAACAACAAAGTTTACTGGCTGCATTACTCTGTAGTAAAAGATAAATCTTGGCTAAGCGCCATGTTTGCAGCCTGGAGCCTTAATTATGGTCCTGCTGCCTCGCCCTGAATCTTGATGCGCACTTTGGAGGCCTTTTGGCATGTTTCACCATCAATACGGCGTGAAATTTCACAAATTTAACCCTTGGGTCAAACTTCAGCAAAAAATAACCTTTTTTCGAATCTAATTCAAAAACTAACCCTTTTGCATAGCGCCCTACCACGGGTCGCTATGCTCTACACCATAGCGACCTCCGATCAGTCGCTATAACCCTGCCAGCGTGGATCGGTGGGGCCGCAGGTGCTCGACCATAGCGACCTACACTGAGGCGCTATGCCTCCACCATAGCGCCCTCCAATCCGTCGCTATCCGTTGCATATTTAGACACAGAGAGCAGTCCAGCCCGACGGGCCCCAAATTTCGCTAAGTCAGAGCATAGCGCCCTGGTTCTCGTCGCTATGTTTCTAGGATAGCGACGTACGACAGGTCGCTATCCTCTTCCTTAGCCGTTTTTGGAGCTCAGACGAGCAACCAGCTCTCTGTCTCGTCGGGTGCCAAATACCCCAGACCATAGCGACGTGCCATCGGGCGCTATGCTCACAGCATAGCGACCTACGGAGGGGCGCTACCCTCTTCCTTAGCAGTTTTTGGAGCTCAGACGAGCAACCAGCTCTCTGTCTCGTCGGGTGCCAAATACCCCAGACCATAGCGACGTGCCATCAGGCGCTATGGTCAACAGCATAGCGACCTACGGCGGGGCGCTATCCTCTTTGTCAGAAAAAAATCAATCAAAACTGGATCAAATTTGCTTACAGTTGATCAATATTGCACACAAAATCAGAAGAACATAAAGCACACTAAATGTTCAGACAAACTGGATCATAACCACAACAGGGTTCAGACAAACTAAATGTTCATCACATTACAAGGTTCCCGCAAATTAAATGCCCACGACATTACAAGGTTCACACAAACCCAAAATCCACGACATTACATTGTCCCTACTGAGTAAGACGTGGATACTTGCCCTTGCGCCTCGCTGGGTCTGGTTCCGCTCGTTCCTCCTCTCGTGCACGGCGATCCCTCTCACGCCTTCTCGCATCCGCCTCCTCTCGTGCATGGCGAGTACCTTCACCTTGTCCTCCCGCCTCCTCTCGTGCATGGCTAGCCCTCTCACGCCTTCTGGCATCCAACTCCTCTTGTGCTTCCCTCTCACGCCTTCTCGCATCCAACATCCCTTGTGCACGGCGAGCACCTTCAGGTTGAGCCTCCTCTCGTGCACGGCGAGCACCTTCACCTTGGCCTCCCGACCCCTCCCTTCCAAGTTCGGCCTCAAACGCCGCCCACGCCTCATGGTACCTTCCATCCTCTAACAGCCCCTCCCTTGCACGTTCCGCCTCCCACGCCTCCCTTGCAACACGTGCCTTCTCAGTCTTCTCCCACCTCTCCATCTCGCGGAGCATCATTTCGTTCTTAGCCTGTAGTGCATCAATTTTCGCTTGCTCATTCTCCTTCTTGGCCCGCTCCTCTTCACGATCTTTCTCCCAGAATCGCTCCCACGCCTTGTCAGTCATATTTTTTACCTCCCACCGGTAGAGGCCACTTTGCTCAAAGTCTATCCACCGGTAGTATTGGCAAATAGGCGGAGGTGACTGCAAACATAATAGCGAGTCAAAACATGCAACTAGATAAAGATAAATTCTTTACAAGAGAGGCGGAGGAGACATTTACCCGCGGATGCTCAATAATATTTGTTTGCTTCGGCTTGCGTTTTGTTTGCTTCGACTTGTTTTTTGTTGGCTTCGGCTTCTCCCAAGCATAGTTCGGGCACATCCAGAACCTCCTTCCTCTTCTATCGTCCCAATCGCTGGACTGCTTCATCTTGCAAACGTCACCACACCAACAAGTCGGCGCATCGTGCCCGACCCGACTGTCAATGCTGTGTTGCCATGCCACCGGCTTCTCCTTCAGATCGGAACAGTCCATCCCTACAAAATTGCAAGTTTAAACTTAGTTGACAGTAAAATGGAACAATTGAAAAATAAGAAATAACAACCAAATAAATTTCAGTCATACCAATCATCTACGTCTACCACCTCTACCGCCACTACGACTACCCCCTCGTAGCTCGTCAAACATTGATGTACGCCTACCGCCACCGCGACCGCCACGATGAGAATGACCATGTTGGCTACCACCATGGTGGATTGTGCTACCACCGCCACCGCCATGTTGAGGATGACCATGTTGGCTACCACCATGGTGGCTTGTGCCACCACCGCCACCGCCATGTTGAGGATGACCATGTTGGCTACCACCATGGTGGCTTGTGCTACCACCGCCACCGCCATGTTCAGAATGACCATGGTGGCTTGTGCTACCACCGCCACCGCCATGTTGAGAATGATCACCTTTCGATCTCTTGTTTCGACCACAGCCTCTAGCGTTGTGCCCACCACGATTGCATTCTCCACAACGGGCACTACCACGAGGCTCCTCAAAATGTTGGTTGCCCCATTCTCTCATGCCTCCAGCACCCCATGCATCCATGTCATTTCTAAAACGCTTTGTCTTCCGTCTTCCCCGTTTCATTACCTTCAACCCCGGATCCGGCCATAGTTGAATACCATGATATTCCGGCCATTGTGATTGGTCATAGTAAGGTTCAAATCTACCCGCCCATGTCTCCATGGTAGCCTCGATCGAGTACTCGGACAACCTCACTGGATTGCTATATCCCACTTTTCGAAGGCGTGCGGCCGTCCGCAAGTGCGAGCATGGGAGATGAAGCAATTGAGGCCTTTGGCATGAGCACTCACATTTCTTTAGGAGGACTTTGCACGCCCGCCCTCCGTGTTGCACACCACCTAACGTGGTTCCTCCCGGCTCATTGACTTGGTAAATCCACTCATTGTTGTCAAAACATTGAGCCGTATTTGTGTCCGCCTTCCTGGACTGGTATAACATCCATTTGTCAACTTCAGGTGGATACTCGTACTTCTTATTTTTCTTGTTCTTCCCTTTCATCTGCTCATATGTTTCCTCGCTATATTTCTGAAAATATTCATTCAACTTGTCGAATGTGTATTGCACTATGGCTGTCACGGGCAATGCACGGACACCCTTGAGCACATTGTTGAAACACTCTGCCATGTTGCTTGTCATGTCACCGTACCTCCTACCGTCCGGGTCAAAAGCTTTAGCCCACTTGTGCCTCAATTCCTCATGCCTATGTAGAAATTCTTGACCCCCCGCCGATGTTGTGAGAATGAGCAATCGGTTGTACAATCTTGCAAAATGTCCCTCGGTGAAAGCCAGACAACAATCTTTTAGATCATCGGACAACTCCCTATTCCCACATGCCCTATAGAAGTTGGACACAAAATGCCTCATGCACCATCGATGGTGCAAAGTAGCATGTCCGGGAATATCAATATCCATCGCGCGGAGTATGCCATGGTGTCGGTCTGAGATAACACAAACCTCTCTTTCTGGCGCAAATACCTTGGTCCTCACTAGACCCATAAACCACTCCCAATTGTCATCGTTCTCCGCCGTAACCAAAGCAAAAGCCAACGGCAACAACCGGTCATTGGCATCATGAGCTATGGCAATCAAAAGTGTGCCTCTGTACTGGCCGGTCAAGAAGGTGCCATCCACGGAAATAACCGGCCTACAATGCGTAAATGCATTTATGCATTGCCCGAAAGCCCAGAATGCACGGCCAAATACACGGACGGTTGCACCCTTGTAATCCCTCGTCTTTTGGCCAAAGGGCTCCACCACAAAACACATGCCCGGATTTGTAGCGGCCATAGCTCCCAACATTCTAGGGAGTCGGTTGTATGCTTCCTCCCAATCACCATACAACATCTTGAATGCGGCTTGCTTAGCCTTCCATGCCTTCCCATACTTCACCGAGTAACCAAAGATTTCTTCCACCGTGTCCATGACAGCCTTCACCGTAAAAGTCGGGAATGCCTCTATGGAATTGCAAAGCCTATAGCCAATGAACTCGGAGGTAAGTTGCCGATGACCATGCTTCACATCCTTGCCATCGCCATCCTTGACACTACACATGTGAGTTGACACACATTTTTTAAGAATCCATTGAGGGCCCCCTTTCCATGGTCTTGCACGCACAATCCATGGACACCCATTATGCGCGTCCTCACACTTAACCGTGTAACGTTTGTTCACGTCCGAGTGCACCACTTTGTACGGGCGGAAGTACTTAAGCGCATACTCCTTTAGCCATGTCTTCAACTCCAACAAGCTTTCAAACTTCACTCCCTCCGCAATACCATACTTCTTGGGATCATTATCCTTCTTCGAGATTGGCCTTGCTTCAAGCAATTTACCCGAGCCACCATCAACCACGGCTTTCTCCGAGAGACTAAGATCTCGGAACAATGATACCCGATGATCCCGGCCCACAACCTTCTTAAATACTTCAGCTTCTTTAGCCGTGAACCCATCCTCATCAACATCTTCCTCGGGACCATCGTCATCCGAGTCCGATGCGTAGCATCGGTTATAGGGGATTTCAGGGTCCATGTCCTCATGCGCACAATATGCCTCCATGTCACCAATAGCATTGTTATGAAGTTCAACCTCCAACTCATCTCCTTCATAGTCATAACTCTGCTCCTCCCGTTCTTCATATTGGTCATTTCGAAACGGACTTGGGGGTTGGCTTCTTTCATGTTGGGTCATGTGAGGCGAACTCGACGTTGAGTCGTACACTTCATGGTTATGAGGTGGCTCTTTTTGAACCGGGCTACTAACTTCATGTTCGGAGCCACACCGGTTCAAGTCAAACGTCTTGGTGGCAAATAACTCGAGAGCCTTGTCTTGAGATGCCGCAACCGTCTCCTTATATACACTCCAACACAACTCGGAGTTGAGAGGCATGATCTTCCAACGCGAGTGCATTCCGAAACCAACATTATGCCTTCCCTCCAAACAAATTAAATCATTTGGTTCCGTCCAATGCAATGCAATCCTCACTTTCACAACAACCTCCGCGTAGTTTGGGCTACGGGCAAACACCACCACTTTCTCTTCCGAGTCATGCTCGACATTGCCTTTCAAAAAGGCTTCCTTGTCCACATGATGAACACTAACCATTCTCTCCATCTAAAAAATTATTTCAACAACACAAATGCATCAAATGGTACACAAGTAACAATAAGCTATGCATTTTCAAACAAATATAATAACACGATCTTGCTCATTATCTACTAACCCTAGCTAATAGCCCTCATTACCCACATACACCAAAAACCCTAACCCTAGCCTACCAATGAGCACGCTCAACTCTTCATAGCCATCATACTAACACCCATTCACCAATATAATCAAGGAAAGACCCCAAATTTCGCACCACACAAAATTTCTAGGGTTTGAAGAAATACACACATGGCACCAAATTGAAAGATTTTGATTGGACAAAAACATAGAGGATGGGGGAGATTACCTCTCTCCAAGATGGGGAGCCGATATCCACAGCCAAATCGGACCAAAGAGAGTGGATTTGTGAGGGGGGTGAGAGTGGGGAGTGAGGCAGAAAAGAGAGTGAGCTCGGGTTGGTGAAACAGAGAAGGAATGGCGCGGGCAGCTGGGCTATTTAAGTTGTCTCGAAGCATAGCGACGAGCACAACGGCGCTATGCTCTTAAGCATAGCGACGAGCACAAGGGCGCTATGCTCTGACTTAGCGAAATTTGGGGCCCGTCGGGCTGGACTGCTCTCTGTGTCTAAATATGCAACGGATAGCGACGGATTGGAGGGCGCTATGGTGGAGGCATAGCGCCTCAGTGTAGGTCGCTATGGTCGAGCACCTGCGGCCCCACCGATCCACGCTGGCAGGGTTATAGCGACTGATCGGAGGTCGCTATGGTGTAGAGCATAGCGACCCGTGGTAGGGCGCTATGAAAAAGGGTTAGTTTTTGAATTAGATTCGAAAAAAGGTTATTTTTTGCTGAAGTTTGACCCAAGGGTTAAATTTGTGAAATTTCACCAATACGGCACATGCATGCTCTGGATCTGAGACTAGTAGCCAAAAGATAGTATGTAGGTAAACAAAGTCAGCTAGCCCTGCAGCCAGCACAGGCGGCGGCTGGCCGTCCAAGTTGCAGGTTTTTTTCTGAACATCACGGAGTGCAGCATGCATGCTGTCTGGGCTGGCTAGGTGCAGAACGAGAATTAGGTATCCGTACCTCCAAACAGTACATAGAACTATAGAAGATAGTATATGCATATGTATATGCTGATTGCATCGTTATTCATCGCGCCACTGAAAGGCAAGGCAGCATAAAAGCAGCTCAAAACTAACTGGTTAAACTTCATAGGGTCTTGAAAATAAATCTACAGGATCATGCCATATCCTTCGTAATAAACTGTAACAGCAGCAAACTGCATGATGTAACTGCTTGAAAAGGGACATCCGGAGAATCCACAAGATAATCAGAAGTAATAGATATCATGGTACACATAAAAGCTTCAAGGATCACTTATTACGGTAATATACAAGTGTCAAGTATTGTGCATGACCCTTTCAAGCATACAACCAGATATAGATAGAGCAGTCAACATATATATTTACATAAAGCTCGTTGTGAGCCCTGAGCGAGATTATTTTCTCTTACATAAAGTTTCAGTTTTAGGCACCATCTATGATAGTTGAGCGTGGACCTTATGTCACAAGCTCTGGTTTGCATATTACTGAAGTTAAGAACATATATACAGCACATAAAAGATTTTCGAATTAAAGCAAGGCGCGAGCAGATGCGCCTCACTTCAAAGGCTTGCCTGGGAGAAAAAATCCTCCTTCAGCACATGCTCCCATTCTGATGGCGACTGGCTTAGCCGCTCGTCGTGCATACGCACACTCGCAGGTTCCGCTGGAGCTGAGGGAACATGGCACTCTTCGAGCAATGAACCGACGTACTGGCTTGCAGTTTTGCTGTCCGCTTCATCAGATAGAGCTCTGAACTCAACATCATCAGGCAAATCAGTCTTCTCGATTAGCTCACCATGCGCTCCGCGACCAGACTGTTTTCTTTCAAAGTGACCCACCCAATCATCGGAAAATACCTCTTGTCCCTCCACGCTGCTATCGTTATCTACACGCCTTTTCAGCACTTGCAACCTGGCCATAACACCATCTTCAAGCGGATCAAAATGGCTGAATTCATTTCCGCTTGCTGTTTGGAGCTGACAGGCATTAACCTCAACGCTGCTAGTGTTATCAACACGCCTTTTCAGTACTTGCAATCTGGCCATGACACCATCTTCAAGCGGACCAAATTGGCTAAATTCATTCTGGCTTGCTGTTTGGAGCTGACAAGCATTAACCTCACCTGATGAGCTTGTATCGTCACTACAGCACATCAAATCTTTAAGCTTAGCCATGAAAGCACCATGGTATTGCTTCCACTGGATTCTAGCTGTTCTACGTTGGTGTCCTCATCCAATGAACTTGCATTGTTATTACAGCTTAGCAAATCGTTAAGTCTGGCAGAGGTAGCTCCATCAGCCTCGTCACCTTCACTACTACTTGCTTCTGTGCGCTCTTTGATGATGTCCTCCACTAAAGAGTTTATCCTAGCATCAACAGCATCATCAAAAATAGTGTCATCAACATCTGTCCTGTTATACTTGCTTATTTCGTTTTGCGGCCCACTATTGGCCTCATGAAAGCAATTAATACTCTCATCACGGAGCTTCAGAACTTTCAGTCGAGCAAAGACATCAGCATCATCTCCCTGAGGTAGTAACGTTTTATAGATATGGCTTTCTTTCCGAAGGATTTGTTGTTTGCTAGAATCATCACTTTCTCCAGTATATAATGAATTCTCAGGTTTGGGCAAGTTAGAGCCTTTGGCTTGTCCTGATGAATCAGCCGGTGCTGTGGCAGTAGCTACAAGATTATTTAACACACAGGAGTAAGGGAATGTTCAGAACTATCCAGATAAATTAAGGCCACCTCTTGCTAGACACACACAACCACAAGTACTGACCTGTTTGCTGATTGTTGTATTTCTTTGCAAGTTTCATGCGGGCAAGTTGCAGTTCATATTTGAGTTTACACATGGAAGCTTCAGCTTCGATCCATAGATTCTTGTATATCATCAATTGTGCATCGTTATCACTGACCACATTCTCCTCCGGAAGCTTAGCAAGATCCTGTCCGCAAGAAGATAGCAATAGCATAAGTTACATGCTCGAGGAGATATGTAGGACATACCAACATAATCCTAAGTAATAAATCACTACCTGCAAAATAACTTTTCTGAAATCTGCACCAATGTTCTCCCAATCAAGTCCGGCAAGCTTCTCAGGCTGATGACTGTTTCCGTTGCACTTCGTTTTTTCTGACTTCATTTGGTACCAGTTGCTATTAACATCGTCAGCTTTCAATGGAGCCTTGCACGAGAAAGTAGAAAACCAAAATAAGAAAACCGAGAATTTGACGGCCATTTTCATAATTGACTAGAAAGACAACTAGATTTACTATTTCAATTACCCGAATAAGAAATCTCGAGCATATCCAAGTGTACACTTACCAACTTATTATAAAAGTAGGCGTTAGGTTTGTATAGCAGGCATAAGGATGACGGTGTTAACTACCAGGTCCAAACCATGTTCAGCATGACATGAGATGTTGTATTAGTGGTGGTTAACAGTTAACACTGCTAGAAGGAAAGCGTGATGAATGTAATGTTTCAGCCAATGGTGGGTAAGATCTCAGTTAAGAAAAAATAGAGTATGGAACTAGCTCAGTTAGCAAAAACATAAAACTGGTCAAAGTAAACAACAAGCATTCATATCACGCATAGCACTCAAGAGTGACAAAATTTGAACCATTTTCAGGTTTTATGTATTTCTCCACAAGATCAATGAATGTTGAACAAGTCATCCAGAGTGACTTTATAGTATATAAATGAAAACATAATTTAATCAAGTTGTGGAAACTTAAAATAGTGGTTTTGTAGCATACAACCATACCTTGCTTATCGTGGAACTCAAACAACTGAGATTTTGTATTACAGATTGAACAAGTGCATGTTCAGATTCCTCCAACTGATAACCACCATTGCACGTAGATAGAAGCATTACTGAGAAATTATAAATTGACTTGATTAATTCTTCTTGACTCTTCGATCTGCAGCTGACTTCGGCTGAAGATATCTTCACCGACCCCTCAAAACCTGTGTTGCAATGGGTGAATTGCTCCAGACCTTTGTTCATAGGCATTTTCGAGTACAGATTTTCCCATGCTGACACAACTTCATGGACACCAGTATTTCCTTGTAGACTTTCTTTTGTCAAACTGCCAACCTGTGCAATTGGAGCCGCACCAACATTGCTTGAAACTTTCTTACTAGATTCCTCACTTATACCCACAGCATGACTGCCAACATTTCTGCCTGACAACATGGGTCCATTTGTGTTTTTGACAAGAAAAACACTTCCCTGCTGACCTGGTGTCACCACATTTCCAGAACTTTCTCCTGTCTTACAGGACATGTGTTCATCTCTTCTAGTGCCTTGGTCTACAGATACGTAACCAGGGTGGTTAGACTTTTCCATACCACCAAGATCCCCAGCATTGGACGGTTGTTTATCGTTATGACCTTCAGATTTGTTACACCCTGAAGGCAGGCTGAATGCAGACAGATAATTTACGTAATAAGGTACACAAGGATCATTTTCGGGATTTGATGTACCATGACTCTTGGGAAGTAACAAAGAATTATTAGCACTAAACTCAGAAAGTTTCTTGTTTTGGTGCAAATCATGCAGGTCACCCGAGCCATTAGCAGAATAGGTAGCTTCATCATTTTTCACAATACCAAATGATGGCTGATGTGCAGTAGGTGTCCCTTTCCAGCAAGGAGAATCAACAACTGGGTTATTTAACTCAAGTGACTCAATGAAAAGTTCACGAGGTTGAGAAAATGAGTGTTCGGGTGGAGAAACTTTAGAACATGATGCTTGTAAGTTCTTCAAACCAGATTTTCCTTCTGATAAAGGCGGCACGAGCCTCCCAGTTTCGGAACTCTCATCCAGAAGATGGTTCTCTCCAACTCCATATCGACTAAGTGGATAGGTTCCTGGCTGCACAGGTCTCCCAGTTTCTGAACTTTCACCCAAAAGATAGTTCTCACCAGCTGCACGCCTACTAAGCGGATAGCTTCCCATTATTCTTGTACCATTATCGGAGCTACTCCAGTCACCATAATGTTTATAAGCAGTCTGAGATCCAAAGAGATCTTTCTGTTCATTCTGCATGGTATCAAAATAATCAAGATTTAATCTGCAAGGGTTCATATATGGTGCGGAAAATGCATTTTCCGATATATGGCCATCTGTTGTGGGCGAAGATGATTTTGCTGCAGCACATACTTCAGGTGAGGCAGCAACAGATGGCATGGACAGGTCGTAATTCAATGGATATGTTGAGGATGATGGAAGATGTGAAGTGTAGTTATCATAAGCAGAATACGAGGAATACTGATTCACGGGCTGAGGTGTAGAACAAGGCTTTTTATCTAAGCAAGCAAACATATTAGGAGACACAGAAGGCTGATGGACAGCTGACGATCCACAATCACTCGAGAGGGCCTTTGACGTTCTCTGGTAAATTCCAGGATACTTCTCCTCCA
Source organism: Poa pratensis (assembly GCA_947311845.1). Lineage (NCBI taxonomy): Eukaryota > Viridiplantae > Streptophyta > Magnoliopsida > Poales > Poaceae > Poa > Poa pratensis. Next base: position 1,654,534 of record CAMZMU010000066.1, on the reverse strand, counting down.
TCCACTCTGAGCTGCTTGTTGTGAAGGGAAGTGGCTGCATGGAGGTACCAAAATGATTCCCAGAGTACATGTCATTTTGTGCATTCTCAGAAACCAGAAACCCATCAGAATTGGAAAAACCTGCATAATTTGGTTGGTGTTGTCAGGTAACAATGTAAGTTCGACGCTTGACAACAGTACACAACCAGCATACTGCAACATTTATCCTATAAGACATCACCCATGACACTAGAATTATCACACAACACTCGTAGCATGAACAATGAGATGCATGTAGATAATATCATGGCTCGTGGCTAGCTTACCATACATGCAGCTGCGCAACTAATTATTCTATGCCTCGAAGTTCAGATACTAAGTTACTAACTCAATCTGCTCATATATGTTCCTATCTATGATCGCATAATTACTCCGTCGATACTAATGATCGAATCCCATAATCCCAGATACTATGCCCCACACACATCCTCAACCCCCTGACCATATCTCAGATCAGTCGAGAACCAGGTACAATCCAAGATGCGTCCTAGCCAACTATCGCCACATGAAGGCATCATCAAAACTAACAAATCAAGCTGCGTAATTCCACGACCCTGGCCATGGGAGAAGGCATCAGCTCACCTCGGAACCCCGGAGCGGAGCCGGCCTCCAGATCCATGTAGCTCGCCGGGGCTCGACCCAGGAGTCGTAGAGCGAGGGCGCGGTGGGGAGCTCGGGTAAGGGCTAGGGTTAGCAGGGCGTTGGGGATCGGATCGGGGGTGGCGTCGCGCGGACAGCTTACGTTGAAGGGGGCCGCGGTGGGGGAGAGGTAGGAGAGGGTCGGGGGCGGGGAGGGGCGGCGATCGCCGGAGTACGGCATCGTCTCGTCGCCGGCCGGGCTGTGGCTGCTGTTCCGTGCAGAAGTGGAGAAAGTGAGTGTGGGTTTGGATCGGGTCGGGCCGTCGGGGCAGAAGACGCTCTGTTAAGTGAGAGGAGTTGGGCCTTATGGGCCTGTCAAGTTGGTGTGCCCAGGACGTATCCGGTCCACGCCGAAAACAAGCATCAAGAACTGTAATTTCGTTAAAAAACAATTTCTCTAAAATTAAGAACAGGAAATTTTAACCAAAAATATCAAAAGTATTTAAAACTGAGAATAAGTAAGAAATTTGAATACATCGTATATTATCATACTGAAAATTTAAAGTCCAACCTACATCTTACATCTTGAGAAACAAAAAATATACTCCCTCCGATCCGGAATAACGTTCGCAGCTGTACACAAAATTTGTACTAGGGCAGTACGTTCTTCCCGAACATTATTTCGGATCGGAGGAAGTACTAGAAAAAGGGTGCCCTCTTTTTTTTAGCATCTCCCCACGTGATGGCGTGCAGATAGGGGCCACCTCTCGCATTTTAGAAGATTTTTGTGAGAGGGCGAGGCCGAGTTAGGTGCTTTTTCCGTCGATTCGAGAAAAAAAAAAGACATCTTTTGAACTGAGCGTCCAAATCACAACTCGTGTTCATAGTTGTACTAGTTGAATGCCCGTGCGTTGCTACGGGTCCTCAACAACCATAATAGTAGAATTCCTATGCGTGGTTCTATTCAAGCTTGATATTGGATATCACTTTTCATTGTGCCCACATAAAACTGGTGTGATTGCCATCATCAATTATTTTATAGGAGGGCACGACGTTCCTGCAATTTTTATAGAAGAAAAGCGCCCACTTTATAAGTACGACCGGGCCCATAGACCATATATTGCCCTCTTTATTAGGAAAACCGGGCTAAAAATACACACAATTTGAAGAGACCAATGTAATAGATTGAATATAATTAGTCCTCTGCATTGTCCATGTGTGCTTCCATGTCTTTCTAGGTGCTCCATTCTATCGAAACAACCATAAACTGCACCCTAACACACGTTGATGAATTGCCCATGCCTATAGTTCGCATCAAGATCTTAAAACTAGATCATATGTTGATAAGATTCGAGAAAAAATTGTGTCATGTCTTGAGTGTATAGTTCGCGCTGTTTCCATGATGCACTGCTTTCGGATGTATTTGTTTGTGTCTTGCCTCCCATTGAACTATGTTTGAAAGCGCTGCACCAATTGTATGTTATGACATGCATTTTGCATTCAGATGTGATGCATTGAGTGCATGTTATGTCGTGCCTTTCCGCTTAAATGTGTTCGGATGTTCTGCACTGAGTGCGTATCATGGCTTGCCTTCTGATGCACTTCGTTCAGACATCCCTGTTCTGGGTGCATGTTATGTCATGCCTTCTGACTTCGAATGTGATGCCTTTAGTTTGGATGCCATGCCTTTCGGTTGCTATGCATTTTTAATGTGATGTGTTTTCTTTATTGTGTTGATTTCATTTTTTTTCACTTCCTTTAGAATGGACGTTTTTCTTTCTAGTTTCTTAGTTGCATTGCTTTTCAATTGTACCATTAAAACAAGAGTACAGAAAAACCGAAACCGAAAATCTCAGTACACTAGTACAGAACGACACATCGAAAACGGGCCAAAAACCCCTTCGGCAACGGAGAAAGGGTCCGTGTCCACGACCCTGTCACTGATATGAAGGCTCTCATCGGCAACGGACAAGAAAAACCGTCACCGATGAGGCTTGATTTTGGCTACGGTTGCCATCCAGTCTCCGTTGCCGATGTATCTGGACATCAGAAACGGAGATTCTGTTTCTGCTCGTTTGCATTGAGGTTTCTTCATAAGCCTAGAGCAGGAATAGATTTGGCACTGGACATTTAAAATTTCACAGCAGAAGCACAAAAATGCTAACAAATTCATTCATAAGGTATAACAAATGTCACCGATACATTGCATCACAAGACAACCAATTACTTATCTTCATTGTCATGCCTCTCTAAATCTATCATTGACATGTCTAGCTAAATCTATCTATGTCATGCCTCTCTAAACTTATCCTTGTCATTTCCAACTTAATTTATCTTCATGACTTGCTGTTAGAGTTCATGAATACAATCTTCTTCTTGGACGGTGTCGCCAAAATATAATCAACTCGCCGCTTTGTCCCCGACCTTGTATTTAGCTCATTTAAATGAGCTAAACGGATCAGCACCATGCTCTGCACATAGTGCAATAAGCGAGTGCTGATGTACTGAAGGTGCCTCTTTTGTAAAGTGGTCACTGAAATGCAAAGAGAGAATATATGACTCCATGTTAGCTCACTATACATCTAGCATAAAGGACATACAACACAAAAGGATGCATAAGACAGAATAACAAACTTACAAATCCATTGCATAGTTGTTGTGTACCAACAATTATGCCGGACGACAAGCGCACCTTGGCTAAGGACCCGGCTTTTTATACAGTGTCACCGAAATGTACATCTGTTTTGCAAAGGAGATAAGTCAGCCATGAGTTTCATACACTACCGATTTGTGCTAGTTATGTTCTTTTCGAGCGACACTACGTAGTCGTCCTCAGTGGCGGAGCTAGAACATATTGAACCAGGATGCACACATTTACCACAATACATTTAAAACAATTTTTAGGGGTGCATATGTGATGAAAAAATGCTAATTTACAAAGAAAAATTCCTTCTCCCGGTGTCCTGTGCACCCGGCTGGCTCAAGGTGGATCCGCCAGTGGTCGTCCTCATCGTCCTCGGATGTATTACAACCCTAGTTCTAGTTCTGTTCATGAGTGTCCTATGGAAGAAAACCTAAGCAGAACAATGACAACAACCCTAGTTCGTCGGCACGACGGCCGGTCACAAATAGATGTATTACCTTCGGATCTGGCGGCGGGAGTACGTAGTCGTCCTCGTCGTCCTCGGATCGACACGCCATGCGCCCTCCAGCTACAGATCGGGCGACGAGATCTGCCCGGGGAGCAAATAACGGGTACGCGCTGCCACGGTCGGAGGAGAGGAAGATGCGCGCCGATACGGTCGGAGGGAGGGAGATGCGCGCCGCCACGGTCGGAGGAGAAGAAGATGCGCGCCGCCACGGTCGGAGGGAGGGAGATGCGCGCCGCCACGGTCGGAGGAGAGGAAGATGAGCGCCGCCACGGTCGGAGGGAGGGAGATGCGCGCCGCCACGGTCAGAGGGAGGGAGATGCGCGCCGCCACGGTGGAGCTAAGATCTGGTGCTGCGTGGAGGCGCCGCCACACTTTGAGAGTGAGGCTGAGAGCGAGAGCGATGGAGTTTAGGGCTGTGTGAAGGGCGCATTTATAGCAAAGTAGAACATCGGAAACGGAGGGTATAAACAACCGTTTCCTTTGATTTTTTCACTGACAAACTGGGCTTATACTGATCTCTACTAGTATTGAAGTTGAAGAACATAAAAATAAATAACTATAACTACTCCTCGGCCTCCGCCTTCTCCTGCTCGTATGCGAGGAGAGCCGCGTAGTCGTCCGTGTCGTCGCGCGGCTCCTCGCCGACGATGTCATCGCCGCCCGTGCGCCCCTCCCACATCTCGTCGTCGTCGTAGGCAGGATCGTCGCGCAGATCCGGCGGGAGGAGGAGCCGGCGGCTCTGAAGCAGCTCAACTCTTTCCGGCGGCATAGGCACCGACGCGCGGTTGAGGTGCCAGCCACCGGGTAGCCGAACCTTTGACCATGGCACTGGCCTCCTATATTGCCAGTGCCGCTCCGCGACGGCCTGCCCGACGATGACGCGGTTCCATCCAGGCGACCGCGGACGAGCGTCTCTCCGCCGCGGCGAGCGGCTGCGGTCGCGGGCGCCCGAGGATCCCGCGTCCTCTTCCGGCGGCATAGGCACCCTCCTGTGGTTGACGCGCCAGCCAGCGGGGAGGCTAACATTTGACCAGGGCACTGGCCTCCTATATTGCCAGTGCCTCTGCGCGACGGCCTCCGGCACGACGACGCGGTTCCAATTCAGCGAAAGCGGGAAACTGCTGCGGCGAACGCCCGAGGAGTTGCTAGGAGTATCCATGGCTGCGGCGAAGTGGCGTACTGAGATAGCAGGGAGATCGTGGGTTTTTAAGGAGTAGTGGGCGGTGCCGCGGCGTCACTACGCCACTACGCCATAGCAGTTACTCCGCTCGCATCGAATTCCAAGAAGATGGAACGTGTCCACATTGCACACGGACACACAAAAGTCTCCGTTGCTATAGAGGCACATATCGGAAACGGAGCCAGAATTAAGACCGTTGCCAATACTATGGGCAACGGAGTTAATACTTTCTCCGTTACCTATGTTGACGGGCCAGCCACGGCCCAGGTCAGGTTTGTACGCACTAGCCGCGCGGAAAGCGCGATTCTCCGTCGCCTAACGCCTGCCGTTTCCATAGAGGGGTATCCGATGTGTCGTTCTGTACTAGTGGTACCATGTGCTTGTGGGAAAACTTTGCATGTGCCTCGTCCCATATGTTCTTCCGCTCTCTGCTTCCACGTGGCGATCAACCACAACACATTACCATAAAATATGGTCTAAAATAGCCACCTCTATGCCAAAAAATGAACATTGTCATAAAATATGGTCTGAAAGTGAACATGACCATGGTCATTTGGGTTGAAAGTCAAGATAATTCACACATGAAAGACCATTTATGAACATTTCTTTTTGAAAAGTTTCCAAAATTTAGGTTTAACATTTTGCTTGAAATAGTACACGTAAAATAACTTCATGCCAAGCAATGGCGTTTTTTTAACCTTTTTATATTTTTAGTTTTTTTAAATGTTGCCTATTGTCGGCACGATTTTCTACAGAAAGGAATCAAACTGTTCAACAACCTTGGTGATCTTACGGATAATACTACTTGGTTATATGAAAATGGTTTTTGCTAAATCGTAGGAGAATAGTATCACACTTGTAGTTCAAATTTGAATTAACTTTGGAAAATTGGCCGAAGTTCATTTAAATGATCAAAAGTAGAAAACAAAGCATAAAAATACAGTCCGTCGACAATGACGATTCAATATAGTCTATTTATGTTAAATGGTTCTACTGCACCGTATTTATTGAACTTACTTCACAAAGTACCTTTTTTAGAAAATAGAAACACATTTTTTGGAACATAAAGTTGCAATCTTTCTTGACACTCTTGTTTGCATGTTTATAGCCACCTCTGAGCCACAATGGGTACATTATCATGAAATATAGTCTGGTCATGAGCTTAAATATTTTCGTTGAAAGGCAAAAGAGTTGATAATGGAAAGCCATTTTGTGAACAATTTTTTTCGAAATTTGTAAAACTTCAAGTGTCACATTTTTTTGGAAACTAGTACACATAAAAAGAATCATGCCAAGGAAGGACATTATTTTACCCCTTTTCAAATTATTTGATTTTTCAAAATGGGCGTCAAATTATTAGCATATATAACTTTCCAAAAAACAAGGACTTGAAATATAACACCCTTATGGATCTTACATATAATATTAATGAGTTACATGAAACTAATGGTAATTTTTATGAAAAATCTGTCACACACTTGTAGTTTAAATTTGAATTACTTTTCGAAAATTTACTGAAATTCATTCAAATGGCCCAAAATATAAATATCTTAAAACTCACAATCTTTGGACATACTTTGCGCGAAATCTGAATTATTCCATTGTGCACCATATTTATGGTACCTGCTTCACAAAATACCCTTTTAGGCATTTAGAAAATCAAAAAAAAAAATTTGAAAAAAAAACAGTTTGAATATTCTTTGACTCTATTATTTGCATGTAATATAGGCACCTTTGTACCAAGAATGGGCACATTATTGTGAAATATGGTCTAAAAATGGCTACGATCTTGATAATTTGGGTTGAAAGTCGAGATAGTTCATATATGGGAGAACATTGTGTGAACCATGTTTTTTTTAAGTTTTAAAAAAATCAAGTTTTACAAAAAAATTTACTAAAAATTGCACGCACAAAAAGACTATCAGCCAAGAAATTACATTTTTTTTTTGCCTATTTCATATTTTTATTCCTTTTGTCAATATGGGTGCAAATTGCTTGCACAACTTTCCATAGCAAGACTTGACATTTTCAACACCCTTGGGGTACGTAAAACTAGTTTTGGTAATTTATATGAATACTATCACACACTTATAAATAAAATTTGAATTGCCTTTAGAAAATCGGCCAAATTCATTTAAATGGCCAAACGTATGAACAAATTTTAAAAATTCATAATTTTTTGAAAGTGGACATTCAATATGGTGTACTTTGTGTGAAAATTAGAATAGTGCCATTTTTACACCATAATTATTGTACTTGCTACACAAAGTACCCTTTAGGCATTTAAGAAAATGGAAAAATATTTTGTAAATAAAAAATTGGAACCTTCTTCGGCATTCTTGTTTTGGCAAGATAATAGGCACCTCTGCGTAAAATATGGACACACATTATCATATAATATGCTGTGAAGAATGTCATGACTTTGGTAAATTGTATTGAAACACAATATAGTTCATACATGAAAGGTCATTTCCTGAACCATGTTTTGAAAAGTTGTAAAAATATATTTAGCCATTTTTGCTAGAGACTGGTAGCATAAAGCATTCATTAACAAGGAATTATTTTTTTACATTTTTTCATATTCTTTGTTTTTTTTTTGTCAAAATGGGGTGCAAGTTTTGGGAAAACATCGCATAGCTAGGGCGTCAATTTTTCAACACCTTTGGGGTCTTACACATAGTCCTACTTGGTTACATCAAAATTTATTTAAATGGCCAAAAGTAGATCTTCGTTTTCAGAATTCACAACGTTTGGACAGTGGCCATCCAATATGATCTTGAACATTGAAATGGTTCCTTTGCACCATATTTATTGTACTTGGTTCATAAAGTATCCCTCCTTAGGAATTTATGAAATGAAATAAAAACATTTTTTTATAAAAATAGGTTGTAAGCCTTCTCAACAATCTTGTTTGGCACGCTAATAGGCACATTGTGCCAAAGTGGGCTCTTTATTAGGAAAAATATTTATGGTTCAACACACACACTTTTTTATTTTAAAACTGTGTGAGATTGACTCCTCCATCGCACATTTTTGGTTATGCAAAAAACATGTGTGGAGCATGGCACATAATTTTATTTTCTCGATGTGCATGTTCTGTACTGACTGCTCATCTTGCCCATATCTCCGGCTTGGCAGGTAGACTCGAAAGAACAAAAAGAAACTATCTTGATCTTTGGCAGAGTGAACACCCACACAATTTCTATTAGAAACTAATACAAAACACCTATCCTCCTTCCCTAGGGGTTGAAAGATACGAAATCCAGGGAGGATATAATGCCTTCAAATATCTATTTTCTTACTTTATTGTTATACGATGTTACGGTTTGCGATTGCCTTCTATATTGAACACCTTTCTTTCTTTTTTGGCAAAAACATGTGCAAAGCATCGTTTTTAAACGTGTGTATTTCGGAGGTGCTCATAGGGGTAGGGTGTGCGTGTGTGCGTTCATAGGGGTGAGTGTGTGCACGTGTGTGTGAGCGTGTACGTCTGTACTGTGTATTGCAAAAAAAAAAAAACGTGTGTGATTGTCTCATACATCACATGCTCTCTTTTTTTCAAAAAAGAAAAACAGTGCAATTACGTCCATACGATTTTTTTTTAAACGTGTGTGATTGTCTCATACTCCCTCCGTTTTTTAATATAAGATGTTTTAGCTTTTGTCCACATGCAAATGCACACAAATGTATGTAGACACATTTTTGTGTGCATGCACATTCATTTTAGTATGCACCTAGACAACATGTGTACCACCTAAAACATCTTATATTAAAAAACGGAGGAAGTACATCACTACATAGATGATTTTATCAGTGAGATATTGTCCATCCAAGATTGGTAAGCCAACAAAGATACCGGGCCGACGTGACGATATCTCCTCCTGGACATGGATCGATCGATCATATCAGTGATCTCAACCTCGATCGTGGCCTCCTCCTGAACAAATTCGTGGAAAAAAAAAAAAATCGTGGACGAGGCAGCTAGCTAAGGCATCGAACCCGGATATATAATATCGAGATGCCGAACGTAAAGCCGGCAGTCGGCACTCGCCTCCATGTCCATGTCCATGTCCATGTCCATGTCAGCTTATATTCCCAGCCCCCGACTAACCGTAGTGCGCCGGGAATCCCACGGCCGGACGGCGCGCGTGTAATCAAATTCGTTGCTATCCGAATCGCTCGCTCACCCGCCATCCCCTGTATCTTCATCTATCCGCTCTCGCCGGCGTCGCCGTCCCGGCTCAGCTGATCAAGTAACGGCAGCGGCCGGCCGGTGCCATGGTGGATCATCGGAGTTGGTTGTAGGCTGTAGCTAGCAGCTAGCTTCTGGTGCTGTGTGTGGATAAGGAATGGATTAATTCTGTTCTCCTAGCTAGCCAGGTACTAGTAGCTAGCTTAGGTGAAATGTGGTCGACTGTGGTGTTATTTAGCCTTTTTGTCACATCTTTATTGTCTGCCACATTATATTCGACCGGGTGAAATCGACGAATCTTTTTAATTATCTGGTGTCGCTGATTCGTGTAAGTGGAAGGCCAAGAAAACGGTCGCAGGGTTCTAGGCGAGATTTTTCAGCTAATTAAGCAGAAGCAAAATGCAGCGGGACAACAATGCAAAGTTTGTTTCGTACCATGCTATTGTAAACCAGACTATGTCGACAACTGAAACAAAAAAGACAGGTTGATATTTTCGGAGGCTGAACTCCGGACTGCTTCACTCAGCTTGAGCAGAGCATTTCTTGCTTTCTAGCTATTCGCGGTTATTCTCAGCTTTCTCTCACGATACATTGTTACTTTGCAGTTCTTGAAGTGTTCTGTCCTGACACAAAAATGGACCCGTGTGTTCTCCAAAAGGGCACTGCTTTTTGCCTCCAAATCTGACTATGTTTTTGTTGTACCCCAATCTCTCACTCATACACACATAATCTCGGATACAGGTTTCCACAGCGTCACGCTGGGCGAATTGAACTCGACGAAGCGAGAGAGGAAGAAGAGATCCTGTCTACGACAGTGTTCCTAGTTCATAATTAATCGATCCACCCCGATGGGACGGCACCTCGTCCTAAAAGCACCTGGTAGCCCTAGCCACGGTCGTCGCCTGGGTCGCTGTTGGGCTGGGCTTCCTTTGCGATGTGGGCTTCACGTATTGTCTGTCTTCTTTCGGCCCTCCGTCGAACACGTAGAGCATCAGGCAGGATGAGGGTCGTGACATCACCCCCTCCTCGAGTACCAGCTTGTCCCCAAGCTGGTGAAGCTGGGAACTTGTCGACGATGTAATGCAGGTGTTCCCAAGTGCAGTAGGAGTCCGGCCATCCCACCCAACGCACTTGAACTTGAGGCACTTGCTTGCTTCCTTTCTTGATCATGCGCTCCGCAACAATTTCACGTGGCTGTACACAGACAGAAGCATCCATGAGAGCAACTGGAAGTTGTTCAGTAGCAGACTCACCAGGTTTCGGCGCCTTCTTTAGCTGGGATACATGGATGACAGGGTGGATGCGCGCCTTGTCTGGCAGCTGGAGCTTGTAGGACACATTACCCACTTTCTGCAATATTTTGTATGGTCCAAAGAACCTGAAACCCAATTTCTGAGACGTCCGATATTCCACCGACCCTTGGACATATGGTTGTAACTTGAGATATACCCAGTCTCCCACTTCAAAGCTTCTTTCCGATCTATTCTTGTCGGCTTGAGTTTTCATGCGTTGCTGAGCTCGCTCCAAGTGTTGACGAATCAGTGGCATCATCTGAGCACGTTCAGCTAGCCAAGCATCCAAATCAGAATTCCCAGTGTTCGCATCATTTCTGAATCCAAATGGTCGAGGTTTCCTACCATATAGTACATGGAAGGGTGATGTTCCCAACGCTGAATGCAGCGATGTGTTGTACCAATGTTCTGCCAAAGTAAGCCATTTGGACCAGTGCTGAGGGTTATCATGTACAAAGCATCGCAAGTAATTTTCCAAACATTGGTTGAGCCTTTCCGTTTGCCCGTCTGTTTGAGGATGGTAGGAGAGGAACTCATATTCAAGGTGGTATCAGCCAATTTAAACAACTGTTGCCAAAATTGACTCGTGAATACCTTGTCACGGTCTGATATCAACACCTTTGGCATGCTGTGCAGCTTGAATACGTTGTCAAAGAAGAGCTGTGCAACAGTAGTAGCAGTGAAAGGATGTTTCAGAGGTATAAAATGGCCATACTTAGAGAATTTATCCACAACAACCAGAATTGTGTCAAACTTGTTGGATTTGGGCAGCCCTTCAATAAAGTCCAACCCTACTGAATGCCATGCTTCAGGAGGTATTGGTATGGGCTGCAGTTTCCTGGCAGCTTCTTGTGTTCATTTTTTGCTTGTTGGCAGATTTTGCACTGTTGGACATACTGGAGTATGTCCAGTTTCATCCCTGGCCACGAAAACAACTGCCGAACTCGATGATAAGTGACATGGAACCCAGAATGTCCTCCGATACCACTGTCATGCAAGGCCTATAGTATTGCTTGGTGAGCTTCTTTGTGTGCCCCCAACCAAATTTTCCCTTTCTTTCGAATGACACCATCAGTTAGAGCAAAACCTTGGTCATTGGGTGATTGCAAGCTTAGTTCAGTCAACAATTGCTTAGCAACTTCATCCTTCGTATATCCTTCCACAATAATTTCCATCCAACGTGGGCGAATTGCTGATACTGAACAGACCTGATGTGGGCGTCGTGACAAAGCATCAGCTGCTATGTTTGAAGCCCCTTTCTTATACACAATTTTGTATTGCAGTCCCAATAGCTTGAAGAACGCCTTTTTCTGAATGGGGGTATTGAATTTATGGTCTCCCAAATGTATTAGGCTTCGCTGATCAGTGTGGATCACAAATGGTGCAAGCTGCAAATAAGTTTTCCACTTATCGACAGCAATGAGAATGGCCAGACACTCCTTGTCGTAGATCGACAAACTCTGGTTTTTGGGACCCAAGGATATGCTCAGAAACGCCAAGGGATGACCTGCTTGCATCAAAACTGCACCCACACCAGTTGCACAAGCATCAGCTTCGAGAACGAACTCCTTGGTGAAATCTGGCAGGGCCAACACAGGTGCCTGCTGATGCATGTAAAATGCATACATGAACTTTACATTTTATTACATGTTATTCCATGTTATTTGCATCATATAAGGGTTATATTCATGATTTATATTAAGTTTTGGGGATAATTAACAACTCCCCCATTTTTCTGGAATTAACCCTGCGCTGTCAGAAAACCCCTTTTTCTATATTTTGATGTTTCAGGGACCCAAACGACGTCCAAATGACCTGAAACTTTACGGGGATCACTTTTTTGGAAGGAACGAAACGTAGGCGCAAAGGAATCGAAGAAACGGAGACCAGAAGGCAGAAAGGGTGGGCCCACGCGGCCAGATTCCCTGACCGCGTGGGGTCCCCCATCCTGGCCCTCGGGCCTCCGCTGCCGTCGATCTTTCTTCCCGAAGATTCGTCTTGACCTAAAACCAACTATAAAAAGAGTCCCCCGAGGAGTTTCGCGAGGAGGCGGTGGAGAAACACGAAACACACGAAACAGAAGACAGAAGGCTGCCGCCGGAGAAGATCAGAGGGGGGAAACGTTGCCGGAATCACCTCCGAAAGGCTCCTCCATCCCCCCTTCGGAGTCTCCATCAACACCAACGTCAAGACCAGCACCATCTCCATCACCATCTTCGTGATCCACTTCATCCCCCTCATAGTTTGAGATTGTTGAACCCTAGCTATTGTTTAAGTGCTATTCTACCTGTGTATGATTAGCTACTTGTCATTGTTTTGTGGTGAGACTATATTTTCAGATTGTGTTGTATCATTTATACCACTGAATCACATCATGTCTTCACGTTGTGAGTAGTTCTCTCATGTTCCTGGGGGCATAGGATGGATTGGCAATGATCTATATATAACATGTGTTGGTATTTTGTCTAGTGTTTATCTTTTTATGTAATTCTATGATGGTGTTGTGCGAACGTCGACTGCACATCACTTCACCTAGATGGGCTCATAGGAGAACACCGTAGTGTAATGGAGTGAGGGAGACTTGGGAGGACATGTAAACCTGAGACCGAATTATGAAGTTACTTTATGAGGGGATTAATATCGGGGACCTTAGAGTGTAATGCTATGGTGGGATTTTATATCTTAATAACTCTTATGCAGTCATTTACTTGGCCACAAGATCCATCATAAGAGGTTTAGTATATTTATTTAGCTATACCTAATAATGGCTCCGTCCTAAGAAGATTAAAACTTGACAAAAGGCTACCTTGTTGTTCTAGAAATATTTATGCCATGAAATCTAGGTAGCCCTTGGGAACGTTTTCCACCTATAAGAAACACACACTTGAGCTTGTCCTCTTGCTGCATAGAGGATTGGGCTTTTCTCTCTTTGAAAGCTGTCACCTGCTACTATTTGTCTGCTGCATTTTTACTGTCTTGCAATTATACAACCGAAAACACCAAAAACACTTGCATCTTTCATTGTTTTTATTTATCATTCTTGCTAACCAATACCTTCAGCTCCTCGTGGGTTCGACAACCTTTTCTAATCGAAAGGTACTACAATTGATCTCCTGCACTTGGGAGTCATCACCTGCATCAAGGCTTTTTTCAATGCTAGAAATGCTTCATTGACTTCTGGAGACCACACAAATGGTACATTCTTGCGCAATAAATTCGTTAGTGGCCGTGCAATAATGCCAAAATGCTTGATGAATTTCCTGCAGTAACCAGCACATCCCAAAATTCCCCACACTTGCTTCACATTCATAGGCTGTGGCTAGTTTTGCACTGCTTCAATTTTAGATGGGTCAGTCGCCACCCCTTGGGCACTAATTATGTGGCCCAAATATTCCAAAGACTGCTGCGCAAATGAGCACTTGCTGCGCTTGACTAACAGTTTGTTCTGTTGGAGTAACTGGAACACTGCTGCCAAGTGTTTGCCATGTTCTGCCAATGTCTTGCTGTAGATGAGCACATCGTCCACAAATACCAACACATATTTTCTGACAACATGTGCAAAAATAGTGTTCGTTGCTGCTTGGAAGGTTGCTGGAGCCGAAGTCAATCCAAAGGGCATCACCTTGAATTCAAAGTGACCACTATGTGTTTTAAATGCAGTTTTCTTCTCATCCACCTCTGCCATTCGGATTTGATGATAGCCAGATCGCAAATCTAATTTGTGAAAAACTGGGCACCAGACAGTTCATCAAGCAGCTCATCGACAATAGGCATTGGAAACCTGTCCTTGACAGTTACCGCATTTAGCTGTCGGTAATCAACACAGAATCTCCATGTGCCATCTTTTTTCTTTACCAACAATACTGGCGAAGCAAAAGGACTTTGGCTTGGTTGGATTATGCCTTGCTTGATCATCTCAGCAATCTGCTTCTCGATCTCATCTTTCTGTTGTGGGGAGTATCTATATGGCTTCACATTCACTGGTTGTGCGCCTGGCATTAATGGAATGTGGTGATCGAAGGATCTATGTGGGGGAAGACCTGATGGCGTGTCAACACATTGCTCATTTTCTTGCAACACCTTCTCTATCTCTGCGGGTATAGCAGTTTCCTTGTACTCCCCTCCGATTGGACATAACTGAATCAACTGTGCTAAGCCCCTTTGTTTAATGAGCCCTTGTAATTCAGCAACAGTGATGGCATCACAGCTACGTATCACATCCTTAACACCTTTCAGTGTTATCCGTTTCCCGTCTACTCTTAAACGCATTGTCTTCTTGGGCCAGTCGATCCACATTTTGCCACACGCGTCAAGCCAATCCATTCCGAGCACCATGTCATAGCACGGAACCTCAAACACTCTGCAAGGAGTACTGAATTTTGTTCCCTGACATGTCCACGCTACTTGCTGGACAGCTGTTGTAATTTTTGTTTTCCCACCATCGGCCACCTGCACAGTGACAGGTTCTAATTCCACTGTTGGTAAACCCAATTGCTCTACTGTGGTCTTGCTCACAAAGCTCCCACAACTACCCGAGTCCACCAGAATGAGCACTTGTTTATCATTGATAGTGGCCAGCTGTCTAATGCTTTTTCTTGGTGTTGTGCCTGCCAAAGCACATTGAGAAATGTGGCACAATGACCCGCTGGAGCTGCTGTTCCCTGACTCATCATCAGATGATGGTATTTGCAGTACTTCCATCAGTTCTTCAATCACATGAATCGGTACTGTTTTAGTGCACTTGTGACCGGGTTGAAACTTATCACCACATGTGAAACATTCTCCTCGAGCTCTTCTCTGTGCTCTTAGCAACTGCATTTTCTCATCCCATGGTGGACGAGCTGGTCTCTCCTCTGTTTTCTTTTTCTCTTCAGGAGTAGTACCCATGATGCCTGGGCCAGGATACCCTGTTTTGGTGTAAGAACCTTTGTACTCTACTTTATGACGTGAGCTACTATAGTATCTCCCTTCAGCGAGCATTTCTTCTTGAGTTTCTGCCAGAGACAATGCTGCATCAACAGTTCTGGGTTTGTGCAGTCGAATGGCTCGCTGTATATCCTTCCTCAACCCGGAAACAAATTTTGTTACAAAGAAGACCTCGTCGTAATGCTTGTTGTGCACCAACACCTTGTGTCTCAGCTCTTCAAATGTCATGCTCAGCTTCATACGTCTGTAGCCAGAATGCAGCATTCCCCACAAAATGCATTGTTGCAAATCTCGCCCATGTTTCATGTTCAACAGCATACAGCGCAAAATATTTCTCACAGACTGACTTCCACCATTTTGGATTATCACCACCCTTGCTCGCGAGGTTGTGGAGTTGTTGCAGGTGGTGTTGCCCTTGCCTGTTGCACCTCAGCTTCCTCAATACGAGCCACTTCCAGTTGTGCTACTCTGTCTCCAACCTCATCCAACGATTTCTGAATTCCTTGAATCGTGGAGTCCACTTGCGGTATCCACGCGCCGATCCGCTTCAGGGTTTCATCGATTGTTTTGAGAGTCTCTGCCGTGTTGGCGCACTGCTTATGGAGTTCATCACCTTGTTTCTTCAGCGCCGTCAGATCGGCTTGAGCTCGTTCCATCTCTGCTCCGTCAAACTCCCACACCAACGCTCCCGGTGCTAGCGTCAACCGTCGCCGGTCCAAGCCGCCTCCAATGGTGTACAAATCAAGCCGTCAAGCCAGAATTTCACAACCACGGTGAGAATCCGTGATAAACCGCTCGCTGCCGCTAGATCTACACCCGAACAGTCTACCGCCACCACACGCCACCGTAGGTCGTCGGAATTCGCCGATCGACCCTCCGCCGCCGCGAGTTAAGAACCGTGGATGGGATTTTACAAGATGTTGCTAAACCACCCACGTCCCGCTCTCGAATCGCCTCCGAATTTCTGTTGCTCGATCGGGTACCACTCTCCCTCTCTCGTTTTTGTGGATTCAAAGAAAAAAAATTCCAATCTAAGATCTACTGCTCTGATACCATATGTTGTACCCCAATCTCTCACTCATACACACATAATCTCGGATACAGGTTTCCACAGCGTCACGCTGGGCGAATTGAACTCGACGAAGCGAGAGAGAAAGAAGAGATCCTGTCTACGACAGTGTTCTTAGTTCATAATTAATCGATCCTCCCCGATGGGACGGCACCTAGTCCTAAAAGCACCTGGTAGCCCTAGCCACGGTCGTCGCCTGGGTCGCTGTTGGGCTGGGCTTCCTTTGCGATGTGGGCTTCACGTATTGTCTGTCTTCTTTCGGCCCTCCGTCGAACACGTAGAGCATCAGGCAGGATGAGGGTCGTGACAGTCTTCTGATCAGATTATTCCAGCACGACACTTCATTCAATCTAAGCCAGTGGTTTGTGCTTTGTTTGCTCACCCTTCAGGTATCTTAGTACACGGGTACATATTACTTACTGGAAAAGAAAAATATAGTCATGGGAATAGTAGTAACGTCGAGATGATATTTTCTGCAGGTTTGTTCACTCTTCGGAGAAACACATCTCTCATGCATGGAGATGATAGAAGGGAATATTAGGAAAATGAGAGGAAAAACTTTAGCAAGAAAGTAATTTTTTGTCACTATCCTTGGCGCCGAAAATAGCAAAACCCTTTCAACGACCTAGGGAGCACCGACTTCGAATAAAAACAAACGATATTATTCTGTATTCTACGATATTTAGAATCTGTATTTTTCTCTTAGTATATAATCTCCAATACAATGTCTCAGGACATCTGCATCGATTGATGCACGCATCCATTTCATGAAATTTTTAACTGGTCAAAAAGATTAAAAAAATGTTACCCATTTGCTTCATTTTACGCAAACGAGACCACATGTAGCACTTATTTATCATTAATTGCTAAATCGCTATCCAAACCGGTTGAACAAAGCCCATGCTCCTATCTAATGTTGTACCCATAGTCCAGAAGTTCTCCTGACCGTGCATGTTGAAGTGAGGACAACATAATGATTCGATATGTAACTTCGTAGATAACCTAAAAAATAATATTGTTAAACATACTGTCATTGCGATAGTCCCATATATAGACCAACATGAGACACTAGCTCACTCCCACCGATATTAGCCTTTAGTTGTTTGCTAACCCTCAGCCAATTTCCGCGGGTGGATTAAAAGCTACATGCATAGTTTTCCACAGTTAAAACCCAAAAGAACATGATCGATCGTGGTGGATCGACTAGCTGCTACTACCTCTGTTTCGAAATATAACATGTTTTAGCATTTTTCATATATGGATGTATCTAGATACGTATTTAATATGGTATATTCACTTATTTTGGTTCGTATGTAGTCCATATTGACATATCTAAAACATTTTACTATATTTTAAAACGGAGGGAGCAGTTTCTAGTGCTTCGTGAATAATAGTGTGAATTTCATTCTCCTAGCCAGGTACGTAGCTTAGGTAGCTAGAATGTGCTAAACTATAGTGGTATTTACCTGCCTTTTTGTCACATCCTGATCTGCTGCTAACATTATATTCGAGCACACTGGAATCAAAGTATCTTGTTATCTACATGGCCTCGTCTACTCGTGCATCTGCAAATGAAATCTCGGAAGATAGCCTCAATCAGAGTTTTAGCCGATTTTTTGTTCAGATTAGCAGAAGCCAATCATGCATTGGTAGAACAACGCAATGTTCATATGTCGACAGCTAACTTACAATGTTGATTCTGTTAGAGAGTGAGCTCCATACTGCCTCGCTCAACTTTTTGACGAGGAAGGGCAGGAGCTCTGCCATTGCATTAAAGATAGAGGAAACACGTTAGAGAGAAGTTACCGGAACATCCGGCTATGTTTCACCCTTCGATGGCGTTGTTGCATTGTCTCGGCGAAGCGGCTGCGTTGGAGTACTCCTCACACGGTAATTTGCTCCGAGTTTCTCAGAGTTTCATGTTTGTGTGTGTGTTTTTCTGTTTATCTCTCCCCTCTTGTAATCCCCGTGTTCCATGATTCATTTGAATCTATCATGTATAGGTTGCAAAGGGTTAAGGCAACCATCAATGAAATATATTCATATGGGGATTAACTACCCCCTGATGACCCACAAGTATAGGGGATCGCAACAGTCTTCGAGGGAAGTAAAACCCAAATTTATTGATTCGACACAAGGGGAGCCAAAGAATAAATATAAGCCTTAACAGATGAATTGTCAGTTCAGCTGCACCTGAAAGTAGACTTCCTCGACACAGATTATCAGTAGCAACGGTGATATAACAGCAGTAGTAACAAAGTAATAGCAGCAACAGTGTAACAAAGACAGCAGCAGTAATTTCAGTAAACAGCAGGATTAAAAGTACTGTAGGCATAGGGACGGATGTACGGGCGTTGCATGGATAAGAGCGCTCATGTAATAATCATAACTCAGGGCATTTGCAGGTAAACAATTATAAAAGCATCCTAGTACTAGTCAAACATAGGCATGTGTTCCGTATATAGTCGTACGTGCTCGCAATGAGAAACTTGCACAACATCTACTGTCCTGCCAGCCCGTTTGCAGCGGGGCCTCAAGGGAAACTACTGGCAATTAAGGTACTCCTTTTAATAAAGTACCGGAGCAATGCATTAACACTCCGTGAACACACGTAATCCTCAAGTCAAAGCCATCCCCTCCAGTTATCCCGGTTGCTGTCACTCCGGGGCCTCGGGTTCCGGACAATAACAGGTGAAAACAACTTGCAGATATGATCTAAAACATAATTATTCTCATGCATCAACAACATGTTCAGATCTGAGATCATGGCACTCGGGCCCTAGTGGCAAGCATTAAGCACAACAAGTTGCAACAATGATAAATAGCACTAACAATGGATACTAGGCACCATGCCCTAACAATCTGGCAACTTATTACATGAACAATCTCATCCAATCCCTACCATCCCCTCAGCCTACAGCAGGGAACTACTCACACATGGATGGGGGAATCATTGATGGTTGATGGAGAGGCGGTGGTGATGACGATGGTGATGATCTCCTCCGAATCCCCGTCCCGGCAGGGTGCCAGAACGGAACTTCTGATCCCCGGAATAGAGATCGCGGCGGCGGCGGAGCGTGGATGTGTTTCGCGAAATATGGTCGAACCCCCCTCGATATTTAGGTCAAGGGCAATATATAGTCCAAAGGGGAGCGTCGGGGGGCGACCGAGGTGGCCACGCCACACTTGGGCGCGGCCCCACCCCCAGCCGCGCCCAGCTATGGCGTGGCTGCCTGGTGTGGCCTCTCCGACTCCCCTTCTGGCTCCGTGGGTCTTCCGGTGAAATATGACGATCGCAATTGTTTTCGGAGTTTTTCTCGAAAGTTGACTTTTCTGCACAAAAAGAAGACACCAGGGCAATTCTGCTGAAAACAGCGTTAGTCCATGTTAGTTGCATCCAAATCATACAAGTTAGAGGTAAAACAACAGCAAAAGTGTTCGGAAAAGTAGATACGTTTTGGACGTATCAACTCCCCCCAAGCTTAGCTTATTGCTTGTCCTCAAGCAATTCAGTTGACAAACTGAACGCGATAAAGAAACTTTTACGAACACAATTGCTTCATATGATGTATACATACTTGAATTATGATTATACTTACTAGCTCATGATAGGAGATATGCATAAGATAAAAGCTTGATAAATATGCAGCCATGAAAAGATTCTAACATACTAAAGGTAAACAACATGGCATATAACTAAGTGCAGGATTGCAATGTTCGTAATTGGGTATGGCAAAGTGGTATCTCGCTTGCCCGAATGTGTGCAGCAAAACATAAATGCCCAGGCACCTCTGAAGTTTACAGGCAGACTAGAAATAAAGCTTATCAAAGATAAAAGCATCAAGCTATGTCACTACTAACCTATTCTGGGACAAGCACATTTCACTAAGAATGACAGTCATGCTCTCAAAGAAGTGCTTTAAAGAAGGATGGTGACTCAACATTAAAATAAAAGATAGGCCCTTCGCAGAGGGAAGCAGGGATTAAATCGTGTGCTAGAGCTTGTTAGTTCCCGAAGGCATATAAAGAGTGTAAAAATAATATTTTGAGAAGTGGTTGCAAGTGTCAACAAATCCGCGATAGAGTTCTTGTCATCTTCCATAACTAACCAACTTTTAGAGCGGTTCCGAAAATTCATATAGTTTGCATTATATCATGCTTACAGATTTTTGACACTCCTCCCAACCTTTTCTTCCACAAACCATGGCTAACCGAATCCTCGGGTGCCGACCAACAATCACCGTGGAGGAGTGTCTATTTTAATATTAAATGATAGGTGGACTAACCAGCTCTTTTGCAAAAATAAAAGTGGACAAGCAGATGAAGCTACTTGTCCTTGGAAATCATTTAGCATGGAAGATGACAAGTTCTACTACCACATCCTTATGAGCTACACGCAGTGACACAAAAAGGGATTGTACAATTTTGAATAGTTAAAGATAGCACACGAAGAAATTTACTTGGAATGGTTTAAAACCATGCATAGGAATTTATAGTGGACTCTTTGGAATAACTTGGTTTTCAGGATTTTGGATGCACAAGCAGCATTCCCGCTTAGTACAGGTGAAGGCTAGCAATAGACGGGGAAGCGACAACAAGAGAGCACAACTGTCATAATCATACTTGCGACAGAATAAAATTAGCAGTGGCATAAAAGTGATACAGAAACTCTGAGTCACAATAGATCGTCGAGGCTTGACTTTTGTTTTGAGTCATAAACATGTGTAAGCATGTGCCAAGTCGAATCAAGTAAAACATTCAGAGGAGGATACCACACTACAATACCACTCTACGAATAAAACAATGCATGCAAATAACTATATGACATATGGTGCACCTTCAGGAGATTAGGATTAATCATGAGAAAACATGGCTATCAAGCATTCATCAAGTAACATAGCCCATACCATAACTACTAAGCGCAATCATATGGACAGGTATGTGTACAAAAATGAAAACAAATACGGTTCATACCAGCCTCTCACCACATCAAGTTGTCGAATATCGTCATTATTGCCCTTCGCTCGCATGACTTGAATGATATAAAATGAAAACCAAGCTCCAGGTGGAGTCACAGACGGCTGTTGAATCTGAAAAGAACTATACAAAACCAAGAAGAACAACAAATATTTTTGGTGTTTTCGAATTTTAAAACAAAGCAAGGAAGAAGCAAATAAAAAGGAAAATATTTTTGGGTTTTTTGAATATCAACTCGAAAATCAAAAAGACAAAATAAAACTACAACTCGAATTACTAAAATAAAAGCATAGAGAAACAACGAAAATATTTTTGGTATTTTTGGGTTTTGAGAAAATAAACACCACAAGCAAGAACAAATAAAAGAAAGCGAAATATGGATATACAAAGAACTGACATGGAGCGAATATAGAAATGAGCGAACTGTCAGTATACGCGTACCTCCCCCCAAGCTTAGGCTTTTGGCCTAATTGGGAGACAATCATCCCCACGGACCCCATGCCGAAGCGTCGTAGGCGGTCGATGAAGAGGATCCTCCTTGCTGGTCAGGGTAATATGGCGCGCCGCCATAATAGGGGACGTCAGGGGCCGCCGGCGGTGGCACCGTAGGCTGCCCCGGCTGCCCATCTGGGTAGAACCGCGCGTGGTATCGCGGCACCACCATCTGTGTGCTCAATTCCTCCCGCGAATATGATAGAGGATCCCTGTAAATACTGAACAAACTTGGTTGCGGTAGAGGAACTTCCAGCTCCGCCTCGTTAGCATAAACAATTCTATAAACCAAGTTATCAAGAGTGGATCCAGATGTAACAAATTTATGTGCTATCATAGCAGAGAGATCAAGTTTTTCAGGAACTAAAATTTCATCAGTAGGATCAGCCTCAAGACTAAAGTCAGCTAAAACACGCGCAGCAATAATGCCTCCAAAAATGGGGCCTTTGGTGGCGAGGCGGCGAGCAACTAAAGCACCAAGATTATAAGTTTTATCGCCCTTCAAAGCAGTAGCAAGAAATGCTAGATGCATATTCGAAATATTACTAGTGTTTTCCCTAGGAAGAACACTTCTAGTTAAGTAGTATAGGAAATACCTTATGGCCGGAAACTGAACATTTCTTATCTTACCACGGTGGGCTGAGCGAGAGTCTCCATAACACAACTCCTGGTAGAGCGCAGTTAGCTCGGATGGCTGCTCCTTAATCTTCTTGGTCGTCCCCGATGGGGCAATACCTATGATCCTGCAAAAATTATCTAGCTCCATAGTACATGCACGATCATAAATTTTAAAATCAACTGTTGGTTTATAAGCTTTGCAGTTAAATTTGAAACTCTCAACAAAGATCTTAGTGAGTCTAGAATATTGGGTCCTGGTATCCCCCATGAATGTTTGTAGACCCACACTCTCAATCATGCTCATGAAGTCCTCATAAATCCCTGCAGCCTGCAAAAATTGAGTACATGGAAAAACAGATGGATGTGGTGCTCCAAGGTCCCCCGAATCATCAATCTCTGGAGTAATAAGATCTTCATTGTAAGATCTCCTAGGAACTTTGGCTTCAGATGACCTGGTCTTCCTTGAGGATGATGGTGCACGCCTCTCAAACAACTCTCCAAAGGAAAATTTCTTCATCTTCCTTTTCTGAAATTTTTCAACAAGTCTCATAAAAAATGATTTTGCAACTATAGAATCAAGGCAACTACTATAGAAACTTGCAAGAGGGCTACACATGCATCAAGGATAATTAATCTAAGCATAGAACAAGCATGCAAGCTCACTTAACCAGCAACATACAGCAGCAAAATACTCTAGAAATACAACACTAAACAAAATTCTACTTGGATAATCGAAGGAGTCACATACCGGTGAGTAAACAAGCAAAGTTTCAGCAACTGAAATGGGCTGAGCAAGGAGATCGAAAAATTCGAGCTCAAGAGCAGCAGGAACACGAGTTTGAACAATGGATATGAGTTTGGTCGGGAGAGAGAAAGAAAGGGGAGGAATCTCACCTTGTGGAGGCTCAGGTGGGACCCACGCCACAGGGGGGCGCGGCCTCCACCCCTGCCGCGCCGAGCTATGGCGTGGCAGCGTGGTGGGTCCCCCTGGTCAGCCCCAGGTACTACCACGTTGCATTTTTCAAAATAGGAATTTACGTAAAATTTTCAGATTTTTCTGACAACTTTCAATTTCGAGCAAAAACTGGGCACTTAAAATTCTAAACAGCAGCTAAGCAAAATTTTAACCACACTAAACAACATTCTAAAAATTTATAAAGACAGCAATATAACAGAAGGTATAACAGATGAGAAAGAGAGAATGTGGTTTAACAATTTTATGCAACTAAAATGTATTTGTCAACAAGGTTGATCAAGTCTTGCCACCAAATATATTTTATTTGACATAAAAGAATTAAACTACATGATACCATTATGTTACCTTATATTGAATAGATATTGTCCCAACCATAATACTTTCATATCCTTCATGGTGGTCATAAATAGGACAATCAATACTTCCAACTTTGATAGTTTTATAACTTGCAATTGAGCTAACTCCACATAATACATTTTGCTTCTTGGGAAAATAAACAGTATGCTCTTTGTCATTGACATTAAAAGTAACTTTCCCTTTATTGCAATCAATAACAGCTCCTGCAGTATTAAGAAAAGGTCTACCAAGAATAATGGACATATTATCATCTTCAGGCATATCCAACACAACAAAGTCAGTCAAAATCAAACAGTTGGTAGTAACTTGAACAGGAACATTTTCACATATACCAACAGGAACAGCAGTAGATTTATCAGCCATTTGCAAAGATATATCAGTTGGTATCAATTTATCTAAATAAAGTCTCTTATAAAGAGAGAAAGGCATCACACTTACTCCAGCTCCAAGATCACAAAGTGCAGTTCTAACATAATTATTTTTAATAGAGCAAGGAATAGTTGGTATACCTGGATCTCCAAGTTTCTTTGGAACCTTACCATTGAAAGAGTAATTAGCAAGCATGGTGGAAATCTCCTCATTAGGAATTTTCCTCTTGTTAGAAACAATATCCTTCATGTATTTCGAATAAGGAGGCAGCTTAATAGCATCAGTCAAAGGAATTTGCAAAAACAAAGGTTTCATCCACTCACAAAACTTGTTGTAGTGTTCTTCTTCCTTGGATTTATGTTTCTTATTAGGAAAAGGCATTGATTTTTGCACCCAAGGTTCTCTTTCTTTACCATGTTTCTTAGCTACAAAATCCTCTTTAGTGCAATTTTTATTTTCAGTGTCACTATCAGAATCGCTCTCAACCTCTTCATTATTATTAGCATTGTTTCTATCATTATCATTAACAGGTTCATTACCATTTTCAGTTTCAGCATCAGACACAGATATACTATTAGGATCACTAGCAGGTTCTTTTTCCTTAATAGTTTCAGAAGACTCTACAGCAGGTTTATGTTTCTTCTTCTTTTTCTTAGAAGGAGAGCTGGGCCTTTCAGCTAATTGAGAATCTTGTTCAATTCTTTTAGGATGTCCCTCAGGATACAAAGGATCTTGAGTGGAAGCTCCACTCCTAGTTGCTATTCCAAAAGCATGTTTTCCATTACTATTAGAATTTTTAGCTAGCAAGTCTTTTTGTACTTTAGTAATTTGCTCCATTTGAGTTTGAACCATACTAAGATGTTTAACTAGACCTTTAATGTCATTTACAGTTCTTACCAAAACATCTTGCAAATTACTAATAATACGAGAATTTTCTAACAGATGATTTTCTACTCTCATATTAAAATGCTCCTGCTTAACAATAAAATTATCAAGTTCATCTAAGCATTGATCAGGAGGCTTACCATAAGGAATATCACCAGCATCGAAATATTGTAGAGAGTGTACCTCAATTGAAGGTGGAGGAGTCGGCTTACATAAGTCTTCTATTGGAGGTAAATTTTTAACATCTTCAGATTTAATACCCCTCTCCTTGAGAGTCCTCTTGGCTTCTCTCATTCCTTCATTATCAAGTTCAATAACACCTCTCTTTCTTGGTGTAGGCACTGGCGCAGGCTCTGGTGTGGGAGTGGGTTCAGCTATAACCCAATCTTCATAATTTTGGCTAATCTTAGCCATTAATTCCTCAGCTTCATCTGGAGTTCGTTTCCTGAAAACACAACCAGCACAACTATCCAGGAATGTCCTAGATTCATCGGTTAGTCCATTATAAAATATATCAAGAAGTTCATTTTTAGGTATATCATGTCCAGGTCGAACTCTAAGCAAATAACAAAACCTTGACCAAGTTTCAGAAATATTTTCTTCCTGCAATTGCTTGAAGTTAAAAATTCTCTGCAAAGCAACATGTTGAACACTAGCAGGATAATATTTATGGAAGAAAACATCAACCAATCCTAAAGGATTTTTAATACAACCGGGAGACAAATTACCAAACCAAGCTTTAGCATCGCCTTTCAGAGAGAAAGGAAAAATTTTGGTAACAAAATAGGTGCGCAATTTAATATCATCAGAGAACAAACTACTTAAAGTAGATAACTTGTTCATATGTTCCATAGCACTTTCATCTTCAGCACCACAAAAAGGATCTTTCTCTACCACAGATATAAAGGACAAATCCACAGAAAAGTCATAATCCTTATCAGTTATACGAATAGGAGATGTTGCAAACTCAGGATCAGCAGACAATTTGTAGCTAACAGTGTGTTTTTTCAGAAAATCCATTATAGTGGCAGAATCAGCAGAAGAGTCAAGATTCCTGCATTTTTCAGCAAAAGCTTCATCTACTTCTATATAATCTTCCTCGGGGTCATCATCATCGATGAATTCCCTCGACTCAGGAGAAGCAACAGGTGTGACAACATTTTCATTAGGCATTTCAGAATTTTCAATAAGTCTAGACCTAGCAATCGTAGCATCTAGAAAAGGACCTAACGAACCAGTTTCACTAAGCACAGTAGAAGCATCATCAAATTCATCAGAAACAGTTTCAGATTCAGTAGTGCCAACACGCGAAGCAGGTGCGTGTGGCGGTGTAACCAGTTGATTAATAACAGATGGTGAATCAAGAGCAGCAGCGGAGTTCAGAGCCGTACCTTTCCTTGTAGTGGATGGCAGAATAGCCACCTTCTTGTCATGAGTTTTCCCCATGATAAATGGATTGCAGCAAAGGATATCACTTCCAGATGAACTTATAAATAAAGCTATGCTCCCCGGCAACGGCGCCAGAAAATAGTCTTGATGACCCACAAGTATAGGGGATCGCAACAGTCTTCGAGGGAAGTAAAACCCAAATTTATTGATTCGACACAAGGGGAGCCAAAGAATAAATATAAGCCTTAACAGATGAATTGTCAGTTCAGCTGCACCTGAAAGTAGACTTCCTCGACACAGATTATCAGTAGCAACGGTGATATAACAGCAGTAGTAACAAAGTAATAGCAGCAACAGTGTAACAAAGACAGCAGCAGTAATTTCAGTAAACAGCAGGATTAAAAGTACTGTAGGCATAGGGACGGATGTACGGGCGTTGCATGGATAAGAGCGCTCATGTAATAATCATAACTCAGGGCATTTGCAGGTAAACAATTATAAAAGCATCCTAGTACTAGTCAAACATAGGCATGTGTTCCGTATATAGTCGTACGTGCTCGCAATGAGAAACTTGCACAACATCTACTGTCCTGCCAGCCCGTTTGCAGCGGGGCCTCAAGGGAAACTACTGGCAATTAAGGTACTCCTTTTAATAAAGTACCGGAGCAATGCATTAACACTCCGTGAACACACGTAATCCTCAAGTCAAAGCCATCCCCTCCAGTTATCCCGGTTGCTGTCACTCCGGGGCCTCGGGTTCCGGACAATAACAGGTGAAAACAACTTGCAGATATGATCTAAAACATAATTATTCTCATGCATCAACAACATGTTCAGATCTGAGATCATGGCACTCGGGCCCTAGTGGCAAGCATTAAGCACAACAAGTTGCAACAATGATAAATAGCACTAACAATGGATACTAGGCACCATGCCCTAACAATCTGGCAACTTATTACATGAACAATCTCATCCAATCCCTACCATCCCCTCAGCCTACAGCAGGGAACTACTCACACATGGATGGGGGAATCATTGATGGTTGATGGAGAGGCGGTGGTGATGACGATGGTGATGATCTCCTCCGAATCCCCGTCCCGGCAGGGTGCCAGAACGGAACTTCTGATCCCCGGAATAGAGATCGCGGCGGCGGCGGAGCGTGGATGTGTTTCGCGAAATATGGTCGAACCCCCCTCGATATTTAGGTCAAGGGCAATATATAGTCCAAAGGGGAGCGTCGGGGGGCGACCGAGGTGGCCACGCCACACTTGGGCGCGGCCCCACCCCCAGCCGCGCCCAGCTATGGCGTGGCTGCCTGGTGTGGCCTCTCCGACTCCCCTTCTGGCTCCGTGGGTCTTCCGGTGAAATATGACGATCGCAATTGTTTTCGGAGTTTTTCTCGAAAGTTGACTTTTCTGCACAAAAAGAAGACACCAGGGCAATTCTGCTGAAAACAGCGTTAGTCCATGTTAGTTGCATCCAAATCATACAAGTTAGAGGTAAAACAACAGCAAAAGTGTTCGGAAAAGTAGATACGTTTTGGACGTATCACCCCCCTCCCCCCCCCCCCCCCCCCCTGTGACCATTAAAAAAAGTATCCGGAACATGCCGGCCCAGAAATTGGGGCAACAAAGAGAGAAAACGACCACTCCCATAACACCTCTCTCAAGAGGGGAAGTCCTTTATCTGTAATAAGCTGTAGTACACCGCTTGCCGCCATCGATCGCCCCTGGAAGGTCCTTTTGTTCATTTCCTTCCGAATGTGCCAAGCAATGCGGCAAAACAAGTCTCCTTGAGCAGAGCATTTCTTGTGTTTTCATTATTCGCAGTCATTCTCAGCTTTTTCTCACGATACACTTCTACTTTGCAATTCTTGCAGTGTTCTTTCCTGACACACAAAATGTACTTGTGTTTCTCCAAAAGGTGCTCCTTCTTTTGCCTCCAAATCTGACTATGTCTTCAGACCTTCCAGCACGGCATTCCATTCGAATTAAGCCACTAGTTTGCCCTTTATTTGCTTACCTTCGGATCTCCTGGTACACAGGTACATATTACTTACTGGGAAAGAAAACTAGTCATGAGGAATATCAGTAACGTAGAGATCTCTGGTCCTGTGGTTGCCCAGCCACCTATATCTTGGATGTGTAACCGCACCTTCATGACGACGGACTTACCGCAATCCAGTTCTCTTTTCTTCTAACTAGGGAGCATGTAACCTATCACTAGGTAAATTTAGCGCGGCGTCACGCCGCGCCTGTAGTGTAAAATTGGGGTGATATAATTCTGATGTAATTTTTTTCATGTATTTGAATTTATGTAGGAACGTAAGAGCACGACTGCGTAAACATAGAAAGAAGTTAATGATGTATTCATCCTTTTTGCCTGTAGAGAAGGTAGTATAGAGAGGTGTAGAGATAAAACACACATTTCAGAAACTTTGATTAAAGAGTTTGTACTCTGTTTTAGTGTATGCATAGAGGCACTGAATAAGAGAAAACTAAAGAAAGGAGGTAGGACACGTATTGTAGTTTGGTAGCTGATTTGGAGGCGGGTAGCTTCGGAAGGCGGAATGAGCAAGACGGAAGAAGGGGTCGAGGAAAACAGAGTGGGGTAGGTTGCTCTATTTCCTGCTTAACTGGCTCTGTTTTATTGAAGCGGTGTGGTTGGTAGGAGATTTTTTTTCAAGGAAAACTATGATTATTCCGTTATTTTATTTTTTGAGCCTATATATTTTGATGGTGAAAGTGCAACTGTATGTACAATAATCTGAAGATTAGAGAGAAATATGTATATGTGAAGGAAAACTATGATTATTCCGTTATTTTTTTTAAGCCTATATATTTTGATGGGTGCAAATGTATGTACAATAATCTGGAGTTTAGAGAGAAATATGTATATATCAGTTAAAAAAAATGTTAAAACATGAAAGTTGTTTGGAAGGGTGATATCCATCTGCTCGTCAAAGGAAAATTCGAACGTATGACTGAGTGCGACGAATTTGACAAAATTCGTCGAATGTTTTTTGCGAATTCGGATCCAAAATTGAAGAGCTAGAGTCGATCAAACTCGAAACCGATCACGAGAATGGAACCTGCTCGTCGGCACTCATATATTTCATGTACATATTATCATGAAAAGGAGAACGAATCGTAGTTTTTGGTAAATGCGAGGGTCTTTCCGCAAAAGTGTTGCGCGGGCTGTCGGATCTGAATCGGACGGCGTAGAGGCGTGTGTGCACTGTAGACCGGAGGACCGTTTCATATTTGATGGAAACGCAGGTTTTTTTCTGCAAGAAAACGTAGAAGGAAACGCGGGAACTTTCCTGCAAAAAAGCATAGGGTCCGCGCGTATGTGTTATGCCGGAGGACGGAGAGACGTGTGTGCAATGTAGACCGGAGGATCGTTTCATATTTGTTGGAAAACATAGGGATTTTCTGCAAAAAATGTAGGAGGAAACGCGGACCGAGAGACGTGTGTGCACTGTAGACCGGAGGACCGTTTCATATTTGTTGGAGAACGCAGGGACTTTTCTGCAAAAAACGTAGGAGGAAACGCGGTGACTTCCCTGCAAAAAAGCGTAGGGTCCGCGCGTGTGTTATGCCGGATGACCGATTCACAGTTTTTGGAAAAGGCGGGACTTTTCAGTGGGGGAAGCGCGTGGGCCCACCGCTCTCCGTGAAACAAAAAACGCTCCAAAAAAAAAGCAGTACAAACTGCACACTCCGAGCAGTGCACAAAAAGATTTCATCAAAACATATCAACATGCATGTAGTTTTGAAGTTCTCGACATGACTAATCCATCCCCGAAAACGGATCGCGATTTGGAAACTAGGTTCGCAAAATATTTCATTTTTGTGTTTGTATCGGAAGCAAAAAAAAGTATGCAGGTACAGTGTAGCGATCCGGACAATGTAGCCAGTGGAACGCGGGGTCTTCCCGGGGAAAGGAAGCAAAAAAGGGGGAAAAACACACTATAGCTAACACTGTTCAACGCTGTAGATATAACGGGTGCATCTAGACCCACGAGTCAAAACACCGTGTCCAAAAAAACCTGCTTAAATTAGGGTTTGGAACTTAACGTGTTGCCAAGGTCAGTGGCGTGGGCTCATATCCTAGTCTTGGGGGTAGCCGCTCGATCGGTTCAGATGTATTGCTGGGCTCCAGACTAGGGAGCATGTAACCTATCACTAGGTAAATTTAGCGCGGCGTCACGCCGCGCCTGTAGTGTAAAATTGGGGTGATATATAATTCTGATGTAATTTTTTTTCATGTATTTGAATTTATGTAGGAGCGTAAGAGCACGACTCGTAAACATAGAAAGAAGTTAATGATGTCTTCATCCTTTTTGCCTGTAGAGAAGATAGTATAGAGAGGTGTAGAGATAAAACACACATTTCAGAAACTTTGATTAAAGAGTTTGTACTCTGTTTTAGTGTATGCATAGAGGCACTGAATAAGAGAAAACTAAAGAAAGGAGGTAGGACACGTATTGTAGTTTGGTAGCTGATTTGGAGGCGGGTAGCTTCGGAAGGCGGAATGAGCAAGACGGAAGAAGGGGTCGAGGAAAACAGAGTGGGGTAGGTTGCTCTATTTCCTGCTTAACTGGCTCTGTTTTATTGAAGCGGTGTGGTTGGTAGGAGATTTTTTTGCAAGGAAAACTATGATTATTCCGTTATTTTATTTTTTGAGCCTATATATTTTGATGGTGAAAGTGCAACTGTATGTACAATAATCTGAAGATTAGAGAGAAATATGTATCTGTGAAGGAAAACTATGATTATTCCATTATTTTTTTAAGCCTATATATTTTGATGGGTGCAAATGTATGTACAATAATGTGGAGTTTAGAGAGAAATATGTATATATCAGTTAAAAAAATGTTAAAACATGAAAGTTGTTTGGAAGGGTGATATCCATCTGCTCGTCAAAGGAAAATTCGAACGTATGACTGAGTGCGACGAATTTGGCAAAATTCGTCGAATGTTTTTTGCGAATTCGGATCCAAAATGGAAGAGCTAGAGTCGATCAAACTCGAAACCGATCACGGGAATGGAACCTGCTCGTCGGCACTCATATATTTCATGTACATATTATCATGAAAAGGAGAACGAATCGTAGTTTTTGGTAAATGCGAGGGTCTTTCCGCAAAAGTGTCGCGCGGGCTGTCGGATCTGAATCGGACGGCGTAGAGGCGTGTGTGCACTGTAGACCGGAGGACCGTTTCATATTTGATGGGAAACGCAGGTTTTTTCTGCAAGAAAACGTAGAAGGAAACGCGGGGACTTTCCTGCAAAAAAGCATAGGGTCCGCGCGTATGTGTTATGCCGGAGGACGGATAGACGTGTGTGCAATGTAGACCGGAGGACCGTTTCATATTTGTTGGAAAACATAGGGATTTTTCTGCAAAAAACGTAGGAGGAAACGCGGACCGAGAGACGTGTGTGCACTGTAGACCGGAGGACCGTTTCATATTTGTTGGAGAACGCAGGGACTTTTCTGCAAAAAACGTAGGAGGAAACGTGGTGACTTCCCTGCAAAAAAGCGTAGGGTCCGCGCGTGTGTTATGCCGGATGACCGATTCACAGTTTTTGGAAAAGGCGGGACTTTTCAGTGGGGGAAGCGCGTGGGCCCACCGCTCTCCGTGAAACAAAAACTCTCCAAAAAAAAAGCAGTACAAACTGCACACTCCGAGCAGTGCACAAAAAAATTTCATCAAAACATATCAACATTAATGTAGTTTTGAAGTTCTCGACATGACTAATCCATCCCCGAAAACGGATCGCGATTTGGAAACTAGGTTCGCAAAATATTTCATGTTTTGTGTTTGTATCGGAAGCAAAAAAAAGTATGCAGGTACAGTGTAGCGATCCGGACAATGCAGCCAGTGGAACGCGGGGTCTTCCCGGGGAAAGGAAGCAAAAAAGGGGGAAAACGCACTGTAGCTAACACTGTTCAACACTGTAGATATAACGGGTGCATCTAGACCCACGAGTCAAAACACCGTGTCCAAAAAAAACCTGCTTAAATTAGGGTTTGGAACTTAACGTGTTGCCAAGGTCAGTGGCATGGGCTCATATCCTAGTCTTGGGGGTAGCCGCTCGATCGGTTCAGATGTATTGCTGGGCTCCAGACTAGGGAGCATGTAACCTATCACTAGGTAAATTTAGCGCGGCGTCACGCCGCGCCTGTAGTGTAAAATTGGGGTGATATATAATTCTGATGTAATTTTTTTTCATGTATTTGAATTTATGTAGGAACGTAAGAGCACGACTACGTAAACATAGAAAGAAGTTAATGATGTCTTCATCCTTTTTGCCTGTAGAGAAGGTAGTATAGAGAGGTGTAGAGATAAAACACACATTTCAGAAATTTTGATTAAAGAGTTTGTACTCTGTTTTAGTGTATGCATAGAGGCACTGAATAAGAGAAAACTAAAGAAAGGAGGTAGGACACGTATTGTAGTTTGGTAGCTGATTTGGAGGCGGGTAGCTTCGGAAGGCGGAATGAGCAAGACGGAAGAAGGGGTCGAGGAAAACAGAGTGGGGTAGGTTGCTCTATTTCCTGCTTAACTGGCTCTGTTTTATTGAAGCGGTGTGGTTGGTAGGAGATTTTTTTGCAAGGAAAACTATGATTATTCCGTTATTTTATTTTTTGAGCCTATATATTTTGATGGTGAAAGTGCAACTGTATGTACAATAATCTGAAGATTAGAGAGAAATATGTATATGTGAAGGAAAACTATGATTATTCCGTTATTTTTTTTAAGCCTATATATTTTGATGGGTGCAAATGTATGTACAATAATCTGGAGTTTAGAGAGAAATATGTATATATCAGTTAAAAAAAATGTTAAAACATGAAAGTTGTTTGGAAGGGTGATATCCATCTGCTCGTCAAAGGAAAATTCGAACGTATGACTGAGTGCGACGAATTTGACAAAATTCGTCGAATGTTTTTTGCAAATTCGGATCCAAAATTGAAGAGGTAGAGTCGATCAAACTCGAAACCGATCACGGGAATGGAACCTGCTCGTCGGCACTCATATATTTCATGTACATATTATCATGAAAAGGAGAACGAATCGTAGTTTTTGGTAAATGCGAGGGTCTTTCCGCAAAAGTGTCGCGCGGGCTGTCGGATCTGAATTGGACGGCGTAGAGGCGTGTGTGCACTGTAGACCGGAGGACCGTTTCATATTTGATGGGAAACTGATACGTCCAAAACGTATCTATAATTTTTGATTGTTTCATGCCATTTTTATGCTTTTATCACTTGTTTTTATTAAGTTTATTATTTATTTGGACTAACCTACTAATAGTTGCAAAAGTGCACAATGTTCTTGTTTTACTATTTGATGTGTAGAAATTATCAAGAATACAAGAGAAAACCTTGTTCGGGTCGAATTGGGACTTTCCTGAAATCTGTCTGACAACTTTTTACGGAGGTTGTCAGTTTGACCCTCGAAAATGACGTCCAACGGAAGTCTCCCGAAAATAAAGTTGTCACAATTTTCCATACGAAGATTTTAAGCCCGAGATCAGCCCAATCGGAGTTCGGACGCGGCCTGGAGGCCCGTTTTGGTGGAACCCTAAAAGGCGGTGACGGAAATTCGAGAAGATATATAAAGGGAGGAATCCTAACTCGTGGAGGACTCCTCCACCCACGAATTTCAGCCACCAAAAGACACGTTTTTGCCTCCCCCATGGATCCCATCTCCATGGGGGAGGGCTCCCAAGAAGCCATGAAGGAGGGAGGCTAAGGGGCGGCGCTCCCCCATGATGCCGGCGGCGGGGAAGGAGTTCCCCGCGCCGCCGGCGCCCCCCTGCGCTCCTCGCTGCCCTCTCCGCCGTCTTCACCGCCATCTCCATTACCATCTCCTCCTTGTATTCAGTGGTTCATCCTCCCACAAACCTCTGTACCGTCCTATGTAAACATGGTGTTTGATGCTATAATATTTATCCTATGATCTACGTCATGTTTCCGTAGTTTATTTGTCCTTAGATTGAATGGTTGAATGTATTTGGTTCATTAGAGTTGTATGTTGATATGGTACTATCCTTTGATGTCCATTATACTTGTGCGCGCATGGATCAAACATCACGGGGTTAGTAGTATTTGTAAACGAAGCGGGGGAAGTTCTGCCGGAGTGACAGAAACCTGAGAACGCGAACCGATTAGTTGCACGTATGGGAGTAAGAGGACCATGAACTTAAGGCTATGGTTGGGGAAACCTTAATGCATTGTTAGTATTTGCGGATGCTTGCTAACAATCCAATCATATAGTACTTGTAATCCCAAGTAGTGGAGTGCATGTATATTTAGCCTCTCCCACATAGAAAACTGCATCGAAGACAATGAACCCGATACCTTCACTAATTAATCTTGGACAAAGCCATCACAATTACCACCACTTTTCCACACTCATGGTACTGTTATTTTATGGTTACTTAGTGTATTTTATTGCTGCAGCACTAACTTTTACTTTCTTATATTTATTATCTTGCAAAACTACCTCTCATACCCGTATTGCTACCGTAGTTTTATTTCCTAGATAATGCAAACGTTTAGTGTGCGTAGAGTTGTATCAGTGGTTGATAGAACTTGAGAGATTACTTATCCTACCTTTAGCTCCTCGTTGGGTTCGACACTCTTACTTATCGAAAAGGCTACACGCGATCCCCTATACTTGTGGGTTATCAAGACCTTTTCTGGCGCCGTTGCCGGGGAGCCATAGCGTAGGTTAATGTTCTTGTGTGCACTTGTTTGCTTTATCTCTAAGTAGTTTTTATTTTCAGTATTAAGTTGTTCTTTATCTTACTATGGATAGGGAATGCGAATTACAAAAAAAATTAGGTGTAGTTGTTATCTAAAAACGTTTTCAAAAAGAAAAGTGATTGGAAAGATGAGTAATGGTTAAATGGGGGTCGACCTTGAACACTTGTGTTCATGCCTATGAAACCAAAACAAATCTTTCCATGGAAGCTTTTCATTAAAAACATGTAAATATTGTAAATATTGTGTATATACCTCTGTACATAAAAATAAAATGCTAATTATAGTCTTTAGTTAATTGAAAGTTGATAGTTTTACTTTGCTGTCCAGAAACAGATTTTCTGTGCTCCACCGTATTAAATGTTTAAAATCACCAGAACGTGATCTTGATCTGAAATTTCTTGAGTGCAAAGTGATGCTTATTAGCTTTCTTTCATTAGACTAACTTTTTGTGATTTGAGTTACGTAGCTGTCTCGAAAAATTCGATCTTCACCGACTGTTCAATTTAGACAGATTTTGTGCTTCACTGTAAAAAAAATCGTGATAAATCTCAGAATAGTATTTTGACTTGAAAATTTTTGTGCATAAACCTGAGATTATGATCTGCCTTTCATTAGTTAAAAGTTTTTCGATTTGAGCTACTTAACTATCTCGTTGAATGCCATCTTTACGGACTGTTCAGTTTTGACAGATTTCTTTGTTTATTCAATATTGTACTTGGTGTTGTTAGTTTCATTAGTTTTTCGACGGACAACGGAAATCATGAACACCTTAGTATATACAGTGGCTAATGTTGAGTAAAGATTATAAAACTTGTCAATGCTTGAACATGAGTGGATTTTATTTAATGAGTACTAACCCTACTAATGAGTTTTGTGAAGTTTTATGTGGATGTAGCTTATAAGATCTAATCAATATGGTGATATGAGATGAATAAGAAGACGCAAGAGCTCAAGCTTGGGGATGTGTAGGTGCATCCCAAGAACATATTCAAGAAGATACAATCATCTAAGCTTGGGGATGCCCGAGTCATCCCCCTATTCATCAACTAACATGAGGTTGTCTCGTTCATACTCTATATTACCCGTCCACATGATATGTATTGTCTTAACTTGTATTATAATTGCTTTTATATGTCTTGGTTTTACCTTCTTTAGTTTTATTAGGCTCCTTATTTGGTTTCGATTGCTTCTTTACTTTCACTTATAAATTCAAAATAACAAAAATATTTTCTTTTGTTTTGCTTCTTTGTTTGGTTATTTATTTGGTTTTACTTTTGATTTTTTTTAGAGTTTTCCTTGCTGTAGCTAGCATGTTTAGGTCTTGTTTAGCCTCTGGTTTTTAGTTTATCAAAAATAAAGTACCAAGTTTTACCCATTTAGCTTAGTTGATACATATTGTAAAAAGTGATTTTCTGTTTTCGGTATCTACTGCTTATTGCGCGATTTTTCATATTTTACTGGAAGCTCTAAAAATCACGAAAAAATTACTGATTTGTATCACCTAATTCTATATGCACAAAAATTGGCTAAAATTTCGGGCATGTTTAAGTGCACCTAAAAATTGCGTTTTCCAGCTGCTGTTTTTCTGGACAGATTCTGACTTTTGTTGCAAGAGTGGCCTCTTTTCGTTTTCATTTGATTTTTAATGGTTCTTACCTTTCATTTATAAGTTGGCCATTTAAGCAACCTTTCTGTAACCTAAAAACAAAATTTTATTTGGTTTAATAGCAGCACTTGGGAAATATTATTTATTGTACTAATGTCTAACCGCAGAAAAGAATGGGAAAGTTTTTGTGTTGAAGTTTTTTCACAGAGAATGAAGGAACACCAAACTGTGAAATGTTGAAGAATGGCCAAAGTCATAAGCTTGGGGATGTCCCCGCATCCCTCTTCATCAATAACCCCTCGGTTTGCAAACCTTCAAACTTTGTTTTTTGAGCAACATATGAACTTGACTAAACTTGAAGCGGCTGTATTTTATTATCTATTTATCTTAGCATCAAACACCGGTTACATTAATAAGTGGATCGTCATATATTTTATTTATCCTCTGTTCTCAACGTTTACTTGGTTAATGTATTATTTGTTAAAACTTAAAAATGATGTGTGAATGATATTGTTTAGTAGTTTATGTTTTCTTATGGTTGGCCTCAACTAGCTAATAGTGCATATCATGTCATAGATATTTACATGCATTGTTCTTTTCGTAAAACGGTATGGCAGGATGGTATCCTCCTCTGAATCATTCACTTGAATCGACTTGGCACATGCTCACACATGTTATGACTGAAAAATAAAAGTCAATTAAGCCTTGATGATCTATTTTGCCTCAGAGTTTTAGTATCGTTTTTATGCCTCCGTTAATTTTATTTTGTCGCAAGCATGATTATGACCGTTATCGCTCTCGTGGTTGTCGCTTCCCAGTCTATTGCTAGCCTTCACTTGTACTGAGCGGGAATGCTGCTCGTGCATCCAAATCCTTAAAACCAAGTTATCCCAAAGAGTCCACCAAAAATTCCTATGCATGGTATTTCAAGCCATTCCAAGTAAATTTGCATGTGCTACCTTTAAAACCTTCAAAATATTTCTCTTTTTGTGTCAATGTTTACTAGCTCATGAGGAATTAGTGTGGTTATTCTTTATTCTATTTGTCAAATGGACTTTTACACCTGGACTAGTGGCATATACATCCGCTTATCCAATAACTTGCAAAAAGAGCTGGCAACGGGGTGCCCAGTCCCAATTAATTACAACTTTAACCATTAATTCTCTTCACACTTTTGCCCTGATTCATCAGTAAGCAATGACAAACAGTGAAATACCTGAATGTGTGTAAACCAAAGAGAAAGGGGGATGATCTGCCTTGCTGGTAGAAATAACGTCCTTCATGGGAGCCGCTCTTAAAAGTCCGTTTGACAGGTAGAATACTGTTCTCACCCGCTACCATTCGTTGACAATTAACAAACACCTCTCAAAACATTTTTACCTCTGTTTTTAAAACAAAAAGCTCTAGCACGTGTTAATCCCTGCTTCCCTCTGCGAAGGGCCAATCTTTTATTTTTTATGTTGAGTCACCATCCTTTCTTTGAGCACTTCTTCGAGAGCATAGCTGTCGTTCTTAGTGTAATGTGCTTGTCCCAGAATACGATTAATTGAGGTATAACCATGATGCTTTTATCTTTGATATCTCTATATCTAGTCTTCACTTGAACTTCAGAGGTGCCTTGGCATTTATGTTTTGCCCTTCAATTAAAGGCAAGCGAGATACCACTTTGTCATATCTTATTACGAACATTGCAATCTTGTTGATGTTTAGAAATTTCATGTTATGAGCTCTTAGTTCGTTGATACTTTTCATTAGGAAACATGATTGCTAAGTTTTATTATCCATACATCATGCAATTGTTAAAGACCTGATCATAGCATTTACAATCAAAAATTATTTTGTTATCATTTACCTACTCGAGGACGAGCAGGAATTAAGCTTGGGGATGTTGATACGTCCAAAACGTATCTATAATTTTTGATTGTTTCATGCCATTTTTATGCTTTTAGCACTTGTTTTATATTAAGTTTATTATTTATTTGGACTAACCTACTAATAGTTGCAAAAGTGCACAATGTTCTTGTTTTACTATTTGATGTGTAGAATCGCGGCCTGGAGGCCCGTTTTGGTGGAACCCTAAAAGGGGGTGACGGAAATCCGAGAAGATATATAAAGGGAGGAAACCTAACTCGTGGAGGACTCCTCCACCCACGAATTTCAGCCACCAAAAGCCACGTTTTTGCCTCCCCCATGGATCCCATCTCCATGGGGGAGGGCTCCCAAGAAGCCATGAAGGAGGGAGGCTAAGGGGCGGCGCTCCCCCATGGTGCCGGCGGCGGGGAAGGAGTTCCCCGCGCCGCCGGCGCCGCCCTGCGCTCCTCGCTGCCCTCTCCGCCGTCTTCACCGCCATCTCCATCACCATCTCCTCCTTGTATTCAGTGGTTCATCCTCCCACAAACCTCTGTACCGTCCTATGTAAACATGGTGTTTGATGCTATAATATTATCCTATGATCTACGTCATGTTTCCGTAGTTTATTTGTCCTTAGATTGAATGGTTGAATGTATTTGGTTCATTACAGTTGTATGTTGATATGGTACTGTCCTTTGATGTCCATTATACTTGTGCGCGCATGGATCAAACATCACGGGGTTAGTAGTATTTGTAAACGAAGCGGGGGAAGTTCTGCCGGAGTGAAAGAAACCTGAGAACGCGAACCGGTTAGTTACACGTATGGGAGTAAGAGGACCATGAACTTAAGGCTATGGTTGGGGAAACCTTAAAGCATTGTTAGTATTTGCGGATGCTTGCTAACAATCCAATCATATAGTACTTGTAATCCCAAGTAGTGGAGTGCATTGTAACACCCCGGCCACCCCCGGGCCGGGCCTGTCACCCCTGGCAGCTCGCTAGGATCTCCAGACTGGCCCCACAGATCAACACTAGTCTTTTCTGCGCACTTTGTCCTCACTCGTGCGCACCCGGGAACCAGTTCCCGGTCGGTCACCCATCCTTGGAGTACTCCGGGCCAAGCACGCTTAACATCGGAGTTCTTTCCAGATGAGCTTCCGGAAAAGAAGTTGCAACTTGTTTATATGAGTATTCTATCAATCCTATTAAGCCCTGAGCCAGGATCTCACATCCTTTCCCCCTTAGAA
The DNA here is from genome assembly GCA_947311845.1 of Poa pratensis. Classification (NCBI taxonomy): domain Eukaryota; kingdom Viridiplantae; phylum Streptophyta; class Magnoliopsida; order Poales; family Poaceae; genus Poa; species Poa pratensis. The sequence continues at coordinate 1,614,563 of CAMZMU010000066.1, read as the reverse complement.
GACCGACGCCCTCGTCGGTCAGCCCCCAGTCCAGGAACTTCCCCTCTTGGTACACGTCTGTGCGCCCAGTGCCGGCACATGCTCCACATGTCCGCGCCCCTGACCCGCACACGCCCCGTGTTGCCGCGAGGGTCGGCTCTGATACCAAATTGTAACACCCCGGCCACCCCCGGGCCGGGCCTGTCACCCCTGGCAGCTCGCTAGGATCTCCAGACTGGCCCCACAGATCAACACTAGTCTTTTCTGCGCACTTTGTCCTCACTCGTGCGCACCCGGGAACCAGTTCCCGGTCGGTCACCCATCCTTGGAGTACTCCGGGCCAAGCACGCTTAACCTCGGAGTTCTTTCCAGATGAGCTTCCGGAAAAGAAGTTGCAACTTGTTTATATGAGTATTCTATCAATCCTATTAAGCCCTGAGCCAGGATCTCACATGCATGTATATTTAGCCTCTCCCACATTGAAAACTGCATCGAAGACAATGAACCCGATATCTTCACTCATTAATCTTGGACAAAGCCATCACAATTACCACCACTTTTCCACACTCATGGTACTGTTATTTTAAGGTTACTTAGTGTATTTTGCTGCAGCACTAACTTTTACTTTCTTGTATTTATTATCTTGCAAAACTACCTCTCATACCCGTATTACTACTGTATTTTATTTCCTAGATAATGCAAACGTTTAGTGTGCGTAGAGTTGTATCAGTGGTTGATAGAACTTGAGAGATTACTTATCCTACCTTTAGCTCCTCGTTGGGTTCGACACTCTTACTTATCGAAAAGGCTACACGCGACCCCCTATACTTGTGGGTTATCAAGACCTTTTCTGGCGCCGTTGCCGGGGAGCCATAGCGTAGGTTAATGTTCTTGTGTGCACTTGTTTGCTTTATCTCTAAGTAGTTTTTATTTTCAGTATTAAGTTGTTCTTTATCTTACTATGGATAGGGAATGCGAATTACAAAAAAAATTAGGTGTAGTTGTTATCTAAAAACGTTTTCAAAAAGAAAAATGATTGGAAAGATGAGTAATGGTTAAATGGGGGTCGACCTTGAACACTTGTGTTCATGCCTATGAAACCAAAACAAATCTTTCCATGGAAGCTTTTCATTAAAAACATGTAAATATTGTAAATATTGTGTATATACCTCTGTACATAAAAATAAAATGCTAATTATAGTCTTTAGTTAATTGAAATTGATAGTTTTACTTTGCTGTCCAGAAACAGATTTTCCGTGCTCCACTGTATTAAATGTTTAAAATCACCAGAACGTGATCTTGATCTGAAATTTCTTGAGTGCAAAGTGATGCTTATTAGATTTCTTTCATTAGACTAACTTTTGTGATTTGAGTTACGTAGCTGTCTCGAAAAATTCGATCTTCACCGACTGTTCAATTTAGACAGATTCCTGTGCTTCACTGTAAAATAAATCGTGATAAATCTCAGAATAGTATTTTGACTTGAAATTTTTTGTGCATAAACCTGAGATTATGATCTGCCTTTCATTAGTTAAAAGTTTTTCGATTTGAGCTACTTAACTATCTCGTTGAATGCCATCTTTAACGGACTGTTCAGTTTTGACAGATTTCTTTGTTTATTCAATATTGTACTTGGTGTTGTTAGTTTCATTAGTTTTTCGACGGACAACGGAAATCATGAACACCTTAGTATATACAGTGGCTAATATTGAGTAAAGATTATAAAACTTGTCAATGCTTGAACATGATGGATTTATTTAATGAGTACTAACCCTACTAACGAGTTTTGTGAAGTTTTATGTGGATGTAGCTTATAAGATCTAATCAATATGGTGATATGAGATGAATAAAGAGTTTGTACTCTGTTTTAGTGTATGCATAGAGGCACTGAATAAGAGAAAACTAAATAAAGGAGGTAGGACACGTATTGTAGTTTGGTAGCTGATTTGGAGGCGGGTAGCTTCGGAAGGTGGAATGAGCAAGACGGAAGAAGGGTCGAGGAAAACAGAGTGGGGTAGGTTGCTCTATTTCCTGCTTAACTGGCTCTGTTTTATTGAAGCGGTGTGGTCGGTAGGAGATTTTTTTGCAAGGAAAACTATGATTATTTCGTTATTTTATTTTTTGAGCCTATATATTTTGATGGTGAAAGTGCAACTGTATGTACAATAATCTGAAGATTAGAGAGAAATATGTATATGTGAAGGAAAACTATGATTATTCCGTTATTTTTTAAGCCTATATATTTTGATGGTGAAAGTGCAACTGTATGTACAATAATCTGGAGTTTAGAGAGAAATATGTATATATCAGTTAAAAAAAATGTTAAAACATGAAAGTTGTTTGGAAGGGTGATATCCATCTGCTCGTCAAAGGAAAATTCGAACGTATGACTGAGTGCGATGAATTTGACAAAATTCGTCGAATTTTTTTTGCGAATTCGGATCCAAAATTGAAGAGCTAGAGTCGATCAAACTCGAAACCGATCACGGGAATGGAACCTGCTCGTCGGCACTCATATATTTCATGTACATATTATCATGAAAAGGAGAACGAATCGTAGTTTTTGGTAAATGCGAGGGTCTTTCCGCAAAAGTGTCGCGCGGGCTGTCGGATCTGAATCGGACGGCGTTGAGGCGTGTGTGCACTGTGGACCGGAGGACCGTTTCATATTTGATGGGAAACGCAGGTTTTTTTCTGCAAGGAAACGTAGAAGGAAACGTGGGGACTTTCCTGCAAAAAAGCATAGGGTCCGCGCGTATGTGTTATGCCGGAGGACGAGAGACGTGTGTGCAATGTAGACCGGAGGACCGTTTCATATTTGTTGGAAAACATAGGGACTTTTCTGCAAAAAACGTAGGAGGAAAAGCGGACCGAGAGACGTGTGTGCACTGTAGACCGGAGGACCATTTCATATTTTTGGAGAACCCAGGGACTTTTCTGCAAAAAACGTAGGAGGAAACGCGGTGACTTCCCTGCAAAAAAGTGTAGGGTCCGCGCGTGTGTTATGCCGGATGACCAATTCACAGTTTTTGGAAAAGGCGGGACTTTTCAGTGGGGGAAGCGCGTGGGCCCACCACTCTCCGTGAAAAAAAAACGCTCCAAAAAAAGCAGTACAAACTGCACACTCCGAGCAGTGCACAAAAAAATTCATCAAAACATATCAACATGGATGTAGTTTTGAAGTTCTCGACATGACTAATCCATCCCCGAAAACGGATCGCGATTTGGAAACTCGGTCGCAAAATATTTCATTTTTTGTGTTTGTATCGGAAGCAAAAAAAAAGTATGCAGGTACAGTGTACCGATCCGGACACTGTAGCCAATGGAACGCGGGGTCTTCCCGGGAAAGGAAGCAAAAAAGGGGGAAAACACACTTTAGCTAACACTTTTCAACACTGTAGAATAACGGGTGCATCTAGACCCACGAGTCAAAACACCGTGTCCAAAAAAAACCTGCTTAAATTAGGTTTGGAACTTAACGTGTTGCCAAGGTCAGTGGCGTGGGCTCATATCCTAGTCTTGGGGGTAGCCGCTCGATCGGTTCAGATGTATTGCTGGGCTCCAGACTAGGGAGCATGTAACCTATCACTAGGTAAATTTAGCGCGGCGTCACGCCGCGCCTGTAGTGTAAAATTGGGGTGATATATAATTCTGATGTAATTTTTTTTTCATGTATTTGAATTTATGTAGGAACGTAAGAGCACGACTGCGTAAACATAGAAAGAAGTTAATGATGTCTTCATCCTTTTTGCCTGTAGAGAAGGTAGTATAGAGAGGTGTAGAGATAAAACACACATTTCAGAAACTTTGATTAAAGAGTTTGTACTCTGTTTTAGTGTATGCATAGAGGCACTGAATAAGAGAAAACTAAAGAAAGGAGGTAGGACACGTATTGTAGTTTGGTAGCTGATTTGGAGGCGGGTAGCTTCGGAAGGCGGAATGAGCAAGACGAAGAAGGGGTCGAGGAAAACAGAGTGGGGTAGGTTGCTCTATTTCCTGCTTAACTGGCTCTGTTTTATTGAAGCGGTGTGGTCGGTAGGAGATTTTTTTGCAAGGAAAACTATGATTATTCCGTTATTTTATTTTTTGAGCCTATATATTTTGATGGTGAAAGTCCAACTGTATGTACAATAATCTGAAGATTAGAGAGAAATATGTATATGTGAAGGAAAACTATGATTATTCCGTTATTTTTTTTAAGCCTATATATTTGATGGTGAAAGTGCAAATGTATGTACAATAATCTGGAGTTTAGAGAGAAATATGTATATATCAGTTAAAAAAAATGTTAAAACATGAAAGTTGTTTGGAAGGGTGATATCCATCTGCTCGTCAAAGGAAAATTCGAACGCATGACTGAGTGCGACGAATTTGACAAAATTCGTCGAATGTTTTTGCGAATTCGGATCCAAAATTGAAGAGCTAGAGTCGATCAAACTCGAAACTGATCACGGGAATGGAACCTGCTCGTCGGCACTCATATATTTCATGTACATATTATCATGAAAAGGAGAACGAATCGTAGTTTTTGGTAAATGCGAGGGTCTTTCCGCAAAAGTGTCGCGCAGGCTGTCGGATCTGAATCGGACGGCGTAGAGGCGTGTGTGCACTGTAGACCAGAGGACCGTTTCATATTTGATGGGAAACACAGGTTTTTTTCTGCAAGAAAACGTAGAAGGAAATGCGGGGACTTTCCTGCAAAAAAGCGTAGGGTCCGCGCGTATGTGTTATGCCGGAGGACGAGAGACTGTGTGCAATGTAGACCGGAGGACCGTTTCATATTTGTTGGAAAACATAGGGACTTTTCTGCAAAAAAACGTAGGAGGAAACGCGGACCGAGAGACGTGTGTGCACTGTAGACCGGAGGACCGTTTCATATTTGTTAGAGAACGCAGGGACTTTTCTGCAAAAAACGTAGGAGGAAACGCGGTGACTTCCCTGCAAAAAAAGCGTAGGGTCCGCGCGTGTGTTATGCCGGATGACCGATTCACAGTTTTTGGAAAAGGCGGGACTTTTCAGTGGGGAAGCGCGTGGGCCCACCGCTCTCCGTGAAACAAAAAACGCTCCCCAAAAAAAAGCAGTACAAACTGCACACTCCGAGCAGTGCACAAAAAAATTTCATCAAAACATATCAACATGGATGTAGTTTGAAGTTCTCGACATGACTAATCCATCCCCGAAAACAGATCGCGATTTGGAAACTCGGTTCGCAAAATATTTCATTTTTTGTGTTTGTATCGGAAGCAAAAAAAAGTATGCAGGTATAGTGCAAAAAGGGGGGGGGGGGGGGGGGGGGGGGG